>OZ005740.1:77210801-77568018 GCA_963930735.1 Dioctria linearis
GGACAGAGCGATTACAAATTTTGTTGGTTATTTCACTGAACTCGAATTATAGCAAATTGACAACTTTACAATTGTAGCAAGTTAGCAAGTTTTGTTTTGTAGTATCTATACTTCTGGCGGTAATTTGAAATTGAATTTAATTGAACTAGAACCAAATAATTATTAGAAGGTATTATAATTAATATAAAACATGGATTGCAAATATATCGTAAGTTATAATTATTAGCTATAACGAAACATCCCGCCGCCGTTGAAATGATCCGAATGCTTTCAATTATTCATCTGCAGGAAGTGGGGCCACCTTCTGAACAGCTCTGCGAAAGCTGCCGGAAGAGGTATTGACCTCCACCACACGTATACGACCATCAGGACCTAGAATAGCTTTGCTTACTCGACCCAGCTTCCATTTGTAAGGGGGAAGATCCTCGTGATGTGTCAGTACCATGGCTCCTTGCTGTATATTGGAAGCCTCGGATTGCCATTTGCCCCTTTCTTGCAATTGACACAGGTATTCCTTGCACCATCGCTGCCAGAAATGCTGTACTAGAGCGGAGACTCTCTGCCACCTACTAAGATAGCTTAACTTGTTAAATGGAAAATGGGGTTCAGGGATCGCATCTAAAGTGGCTTGATTAAAGAAGTGTGCGGGAGTTAGGGCTTGATAATCGTTAAGATCTGTTGATAGAGGGGTGATGGGTCTAAAATTAAGGATACCTTCGATTTGAACCATTACTGTAGTGAGTTCCTCAAACGTCAATAAGGCGCCTTGCAAGGTGCGGTAAAGATGCGATTTCGCAGACTTCACAGCCGCTTCCCAAATGCCCCTAAAATGGGGCGACCTTGGTGGTATATGGTGAAATTCGATAGAATTAGTGGTGCACCAGTCTACGATATCTCCTTGAGCTTGCTCTCGAAGGAAAGTTCGTCTGAATTCAGCTAGCTGATTTCGACCTCCAACGAAGTTCATTGCGTTGTCACAATAAAGGTGTCGGCATAAATTTCTTCGGGCGATGAATCTTTTCGGCGCAGCGCTAAACGCCACTGATGTTAAGTCGGAGACAACTTCGATGTGGACCGCTCGTGTGACGAAACAAACGAACATAGCGACGTAAGATTTGTATGGAGCCTTTCCTCGGATCAAGTGAGTTGTTTGTATTGGACCAAAGAAATCCACTGCGCTGTGAGAAAATGGCAATGATGCATTTACTCTGCTTTTAGGTAGATCACCCATAATTTGTTGTGCGAGCCGTGGAGGATACCGAAAACAATGAATGCAGTTTCGCACTATTTTTCTGGCCTGATTGCGTGCATTGACTATCCAAAATCTTTGCTGTATGATGGCAACTAGGGCGAGTGGTCCTGCATGGAAATTTTTTATGTGTATATGTCTTATATACGATTTCACGAAAGCGTCATTTTCACGTAATAAAATTGGAAACCGTCGATCTGGAGATAAGTCAGCATGTTTCAATCGACCACCCACTCGTAAGAGCACCGCATCATTTGACTCATCAAGGAAGAGTCCCAGCCGTTTAATGGAACTTTTGTGAGAGACTTCATTTCCGCGCTTCAACGCTTCTATTTCCGAAGCAAATTCGTGCTGCTGAACGAGCCAAACAATTCTCATAAACGCATCTTCTACTTCAGATGCCAATAGTTCCTTAGTTTCCACTTTGGACTGCAACTCACAATTGTTGTGTTTAGCCTTGACAATTTTGATGAATCTCAGTAAGTAGGCAAATCGACGACAATTTTTCGAGAAGTCACTGAGGGAATAAACGGTGTCTAGCAGCGTGTTTGGAATCGTACAGGTTAAGATTGACTACACCTTTTTTCGTTCAGGCAAACTAAAGACATTAACATGGCGTTCTTTCTGCGCAGGCCAACACATTTTTGACTGCTACAAAAATTCTGGACCGGACAACCATATAGTACTAGATAATCCTTCAACTCCAGTACCTCTCGAAACGATATCGACAGGATTAGTTTTGGAGGGAACATGTCTCCAGATGGCGTTCTGTGTTAACGTCTGAATTTCCGAGACTCGATTTGAAAAATAAGTTTTCCAGCTAGATGCATGACAAGCAAGCCAATCGAGCACAATTTCTGAATCCGTCCAAAGATATTCTTCATTTATAGTTCTTGCAAAAATATCTTCGCGCGAACAGCGATTGGATTGATAAGTCCCAATGGATAAAATAATCGGGCAGTATCAGATAAGACACTTCTTTTAGTAAATCTCGCCGAATTAGAAACTGAACACTTGTATTGCAACCGGAATTCGTCTGCTTGTGGATCCCAGATTATACCAAGAGTTTTGACGACATCTGAGTCATTTATTCTTAAAGTTTTCTCTCGATCTGATTTAGGAATCTCCGATAAGAGAATCTCATTATTCGAGTACCACTTGTGCAGTTGAAATTGACCTGATGCCGAAATGCTGCTGACATCCCGACGAATATCCTCAAGCTCCTCACGTGTGTCAACGCCTGTAAGGAGGTCATCCATATAGAAGTCCTTCTGAACTATTCTGGAGGCTTTCGGGAATTCTGTTGCATAAGCTTGGGCTAAGTCAAGTAGGCATCTTGTTGCCAAAAATGGAGCAGGCCCTGTGCCATAAGTGACGGTTTTTAGACGATAAATGTTTATCTCTTCTTGAGGATTGTCACGCCATAGGATCAGCTGAAAGTTTTGATCGTCCGGATATACTAGTATCTGTCTAAACATAGCAGATATATCGGCACTTAACGCATATTTGTAGCAACGAAATCTACTGATGATTGAATACAGATCATCCTGTATTGTCGGCCCGATCATGAGTAAATCATTAAGCGATTTGTTCGACGCGGTACGACAAGATGCATCAAAAACAACCTTCAGCTTGGTTGTAGAGCTTTCTGGCCGCAGCACACAACGGTGAGGCATGAAATAATGAGCCTGTGGTACATCTTTCTGATAGATCCTTTCCATATGACCAGCTGTAACATACTCTTGCAAAAATTGAGAATATTGTGCTTTCAGCTCAGGATCCTTAGCTAGCTTTTTCTCCAAATAATGAAACCGACGACGAGCTGTTTCCAAAGAATTGTTTAACTGCTGAATTGGTGAATCTTTAAACGGCAATTTCTCCGTGAACTTCCCATCTAGTAAACGACGAGTTGTATTTTGGAACATAACTTCACATTGTATGTGTTCTGCACTTAACTTAGTTGATAATTCTTCGATACTGTCTTCTTTCCAAAATCTTTCGTGATGTTACAAGATAAAGCTGATGGCAACGAGGATGGACTTGAATATTTCCCGGAGACAACCCAACCAAATACGGTTTTTTGCAGTGTAGGTAAGTTATCTCTAAGCTTTATTTGACCTTTACATAGCAATTTGAAGAAAGTATCGGCCCCAATAAGAAGATCTACTCTTTGAGGTTTGAAGAATTGTGGATCCGCTAACTGCATATTATCAGGAATATCCCAATCATCAATTGCTACTCTGGAATCTGGTTGTAGGCCGGTGATATGTGGAAGAAGATGAAATGATAAGTCTGTGCTAAATCTATTAAGTCTAGACCTAACTACAGCTTCTGTAGACCAGCGAACCTTCAAACATACAGCTCCTATTCCACTAATATTGGTTTTCGCTTGTGACCTTTTCAACCTGAAGTTTGTGCTAGATTTTCAGTAATAAAATTGAGTTGAGAAGCTGAGTATAACAATGCCCATGCGAGATGGTACTGGCCCGACTTGTCCTTAACCTCTACGACAGCAGCAGCAAGAAAAACATGATTACTAACTTTATCCTTAGATAACAACGACGAAGCAGAGTAAGCGTGATTGGCGCTAGCTGAAGTGCTGACTTCCGTAGTAGGTTTATGGCGATTATTAAGATTAAAGGATGTAGGTATTATCTCTAGGCATTGTAGTTTCAGCATATCTATGCAAAATGGTATTGTGTGGCATAGAACATACTCGGCATCGACGAATGGATGGACATCTATTAACTCCTTGACCCTTCGATAAACAATTTATACACAGTGCTTGCCGTTTGACTTGCTCAAATCTACTTAACACAGAAAGCTCGGACTTGGAATCCTTGGCTTCGAGGAATTGACAGCGCTTATTTAGGCTATCTGCACACTGAGTCCAAGAGGGTAGTGTCGAAAGCTCCAGCGAATCTTCCCATTTACCTTGAGAGTCAGGATCTAATTTCGCGTTGACCAAATAGATAATAAATGCATGTGTAATCTCTTCGTGGGAGCCTAATGACTGCAAAGCATTCAAATGTGCTTGCTGATCCTTTATGTACCTTTGGTAAATTGAACAAATCGACAATGTGCTCTTGGAATATCAAATACTTGTTATCATATCTTGCCTTCAGCTGACCTAAAGCTTTATCATAATTGTTACTGTTAGTAATGCCGCACCACTTAAACATGAAAGTAGATGATTGAACTTTTCAATCACGGATAGTGATTCGTTTTTGTCTACTAGCTTTTAAAAGGTTCCGAAGAAATTAGGAAATTCTGAGTACTTGCCGGAGAAATGTGGCAACTTTAGCTTTGGAAGGTTACAGGATGGAGCAGCGGGATTTACCAATACCGTATTTTTTCGAAAACTGGTAAACTTCCGATGCCCATTCGTTAATGTTAATATTTTCGATTTTACTGTGCAATAGAGATCTTCTAATTCGGCTCTGAACCTTGCCTCATTGGAGTCCTCTGGGGCTAACCTTTCAATTGACGATTGGTAGGCTAATGCCTGCTTGAAATATGACTTGAGAATTCCTAGTCGACACTCAAGTTCCGTATAAGATAACGAATCTGCTTTGGTTTCGATTATATTCTTAATCCGCGTAATACACCCCTTAGTGGATGCTCTTTGCGCTTTAAGTTCGAGGAATAAAAAAAATACTAGAATTAAATCACGTAAATCTTAAATCATACCAAAGATATTTATTAGTCAATTATGCAAAATGCAACAACAATGCCAACATCACACAGAGAAAATATCCAATGTCAATTAAATTCCTAAATAATATTTTAATCTTTATTCTTGAGATAAACTGTTATGGAATAATTAATTAAGAATATCTCGGCAGATTTGCGCAAATCAAAAATGTCATTAACTGTGAATAGAAGTTACCGCAATCCACATAACTTAATCACGTTATGTGATATATGTATCACCGAAATCATAAAATTCCACAAAAATATCTGCTATATACATAGACTGCATAAATGCGAGATCGATATATTTAAAGTGCCATTCACCGAGTATTATCCAATTGTGGACTAATTTTTCATAACAGAAATAAATATGTACATACCATATAATTGGATAATGTAAATTATATACATAGCGATATGATGCAATCCTGATACTTTGTGCAAGTGGCTATTTCTGGAACAATTTCCTCGATGGATATTAATTTTTATCATATGATGATGATTTGTCCCGACAACGAAATAAATGCATTTGCTGCACAATGAACATTGAAAAATTGGGTTATACACGTACATATGTAGGTAGGTACACCGCAATGAAGTGATGAGCTGTTCAATTTATTAATTATTGATTGATCCAACGACGATAAGGTGATAAATTTATTAATTACTCATTGATCCAACGACGATAGGTAAAAATTGATCCAACGACGATAAGCTGATACAGCTGTAGTAATTATTATCTCCACGACAAACTGTCCCTGCTCGGGCGCCAAATGTTAAAATACAAGAGTTTTTGCTCTTGAAAAAAAAACCAAACAAAAAAGAACTAGTTTTACTTGCACGATGTAATGTTTATTCTTTCAAGGTTATGAGAGGACAGAGCGATTACAAATTTTGTTGGTTATTTCACTGAACTCGAATTATAGCAAATTGACAACTTTATAATTGTAGCAAGTTAGCAAGTTTAGTTTTATAGTATTGTTACGAGCGTGGCCTTAGTTCGTTATTTAAAACACAATATTTCAGATATAATTCAAAAGTTCTTTCTTTATTTAACTTTACTGTTTACTCTCACAAATTCACAAATAATTATCAAATCAACTCTTTACTTATCGCTAGTACTGTACTTCTAATTATCGCAATCCAAATAGTTTACTTCGTTCACTTCGCTGTCTGAAATAATACTCCGCCTCCTAGCTGTCAGAGCGCCGTATTTATACTCTACGAATTATCCTAGAACCTTCCTGAATATTCCGTTCTCCGAACCCAAAGTTTACTAAGATGACACTAACCTAAAGTTGCTGCCATTCCTAACAGATGTCGCTTGATTCACTTTGTGGCACGTAACACTGCCCCCTTCTTAAAATTTGTTCGTCCCGAACAACAGATGGTCCACGGTCTTGGTGCTCTCCGTATTGACCCAAGCGATCTAGATGAACGATTTTTCTTTTGCATCTTGTACCGCGCTGATTCTTGTATGGCATGTTATTAATTTTAGTTTTAACTGCATACGGTCTCTCCCAGTGTTGTGGTAACTTTGGAGAACGTCTCGTGGCCTCGTGCACATCAGCTAATCGTTGTCTGAGCTTTGTTACGTAGTCTTCTGGTTTCTTTTGTTCGCCTTTGGGTATACCAAATTTAAGGTCGCTAGGTAAGCGCATTTCCTTTCCGAAAATGACCTTTGCTGGGGTTTGTCCGGTCGAATTGTAAACAGCCGATATATAAGCCATTAGAAATATAGGAATATGTCGAAACCAATCGCGCTGATTATAGTTGAAGACCTTCCTGAGATGTTTGATTAATGTTCTGTTGAAACACTCTTCCACGCTTTGATTTTTCCTTCGTCTCTTATCATCCTCACCATCATTGCCTTTGATGCCTTTGTCCTGAATTTTCTTGCCCTTTTTATCGCCATTGTCCAGCTCGATATCTCTGCCCTTCTTCTAGCGCTTCCATTCGTCGGCGTTTTCTGCAGTCCCTTTGGAGGTGTCCCAGTCTATTACAATTCCAGCAACGAAAAATAACGCGTGAAGGAGTGCTCTGTGATGACTGCATTCTGTTACAAGTACATCCTCCACCGAAATTTCTCTCACTCGTACTGCACTTCGGGAAGCTTGCCTGGCAGATTCATACGCTAGTGCATAGGCTAGTGCTTCTGCTGTTGATTTCTTTCCTGCTAGCCTCAACGCTTGTTGTAAATTTTGATCTGTAATAGCGTTCACAAATGCTTCTGTTGCCACTTCATTAAGGAAATCCGCATTTACGCTAGAGTATGAGAGATAGGCTAATCTTTCCACATCAGCCTGCAGTTGTTGTAGTGATTCGCCATGCTTTTGAATCCTGTTGCGTAGCTGTAGGCGATATACTTGCTGCATGTGTTCATCTCCATAACGTAACTCTATCGCCTGTACTAACGAAGTATAATCACGTTGCCTTTCTATCGGTATAGTTTGTAAAAGCTCTGATGCAGAACCTCGAAGTGCTAATACCAGAGCTGTAGCTTTGTCTGCATCATTCCATCCATTTACTTCGGAAGCAGCCTCGAATTGTCTCTTGAAAATATGCCACGAATTTTGTCCATCAAATATTGGAGGTTTCATTCTGCCTGCATTGGATATTTCAATTCCTTCGTGCCGTGGTTGTCGATGTTTCATCTTCTCCAAATCTGATTTAAAGTTGTCAAGCTGTTCGGTGACTTTTTGTTGAACTTCCGCCACTTCTTGCTCGATTCCTTCAATTTTTAAATTTTGTTCGTCTAACGAGTTTTTCAGGAAATTCTTTTGTTCCTCTAAGCGATTTTCTAGACAATTCTCCAGAGAACTCTTTTGTTCATCCAAACGCGTTTCCAGTGATTTCTTCTGTTCATCTAAACGGGATTCCATAGAATTCTTTTGTTCGTCCAAACGGGCTTCTAGAGAATTCTTTTGTTCCTCAAGAGCATTCTTCACTTGCAGGGTTGAAAGCTCCATTCTGGTCATTAAAGTACCCAAAAGCTGTTCTATGTTCATCGCAGGCTCTTCTTCAGTTTCTGGTTCTTCCTCGAAAACGTATGTATCAGGATTCTTTTCTTCCTCTATCAACGCTTGTCTAAGTCGCTCGACTAGAACATTCTTTAGACCTGTCGTTTGCAATGACCGCTTCCCCAACTCCACTTTCAATTCCTGTATGCGAAGCTCCTCTAGTTTGCGTCCCATTCTTGCGCGATTTCACAAAAAATAATCACTCTTTGAATTTCAAAGTCAAATGCCACCACTTTATTTCGCGATTTTATTTTACTTCTGACACCAGTTGTTACGAGCGTGGCCTTAGTTCGTTATTTAAAACACAATATTTCAGATATAATTCAAAAGTTCTTTCTTTATTTAACTTTACTGTTTACTCTCACAAATTCACAAATAATTATCAAATCAACTCTTTATTTATCGCTAGTACTGTACTTCTAATTATCGCAATCCAAATAGTTTACTTCGTTCACTTCGCTGTCTGAAATAATACTCCGCCTCCTAGCTGTCAGAGCGCCGTATTTATACTCTACGAATTATCCTAGAACCTTCCTGAATATTCCGTTCTCCGAACCCAAAGTTTACTAAGATGACACTAACCTAAAGTTGCTGCCATTCCTAACAGATGTCGCTTGATTCACTTTGTGGCACGTAACAGTATCTATACTTCTGGCGGTAATTTGAATTTGAAATTTAATTGAACTAGAACCAAATAATTATTAGAAGGCATTATAATTAATATAAAACATTGATTGCAAATATATCGTAAGTTATAATTATTAGCTATGACGAAACGAACAGCGCATTGGGTAGTGCTGAGGAAAATACGCAAACACTTCGTAATTTTGTGTAAATACTCACAGTTACTTTCAATTCTCTAAAAGTAAACATTTTGACCTATAAATAGTCGTTAGAATTATTATCACCAGAAGGATTATTTATTTCATATAAATTTTTAAACATGAATATATTTGTTTCCGCATAATGCGTAATGCTAAAAGCACACTTTCAGTAGGCAACATAACTACAAATCTTGTGAAAGGACACTTCAACAAATTTGTAACAGACAAAGTTGTTTTTATAAAATTTGTTTGGTTCTTATCACAAATTTTTGATATAATTATTTGTATTTTATGAAACAGAAATACGTATTAGAAATATGTAATTGTGATCTACATACAAGTACAAATTTGTAATTTTGTTAAATAGGCTACTGGCTGATGGCAATAACTGACAATAGTCTGAAGCTTAAACACTCAAGATGTAGTCCGTAACTTAATCTTGGCTTAGGGCTGTCATGTAGCTGAGCCTTCAACCTAAAACAGTATAAAAATTTAAGCCATGGCTTAAACCATAGCTATGGTCTAAAACTGGACTGTTAAATAATTGGAATATGCACATTCTATGTTGTTTTTATATTCACCACAACAAATTAAGTGCACAATTTTGATAAATTTGCTCGGAATTCCGTTATTTTAATAAAATGTAATTTGCTCATAAAATTAACGCGGACTTACGTGCAGTTATATGCAATTCTTTAAATTATTTCTCTTATACTCAAATAGGCGATAACATGCTTAGTGGCACAAGTTAAATGAGAAAATCAACTAATTTGTCCATTCGTTCCTTTTCTTTGACTAATTCAATAATCAATGATATCTTCTACCTGTTTTATTGAAATATTAGATTTCAGTAAAATTGCTATGTCTTTTCTTTGGAATGATTTTTATCAACTATATTTTTCTCGGGTATGTAATGTTCCATAAAGCTTTTTTGAGCAATTCAAGATATATTTCAGATTACAAGAAATATGCCTGAATCGATTACGCGAGAAGATCTCTAACAAAAATGATAGGTTGGTACTCGTAAATCAAATTTCTTTGACCAATGATAGCAAAAACGCCTGCATTTCACGTTCAATGATGTCTTTCGACCCATTCCAAATAGAAAGGTTGTGAGGGTAATTTTCTACATAGAACAATGTTGAACGCGTATGCATTCGTTTCCAAAATAATTAGCCTACGAAGAAGTTTGTACAAAAGTTGAAAGAACTGAATCGGTAATAAAAGGTTTCTGGAACAATTGGTCTCAACTCACGTTGAAATTAAATGTGCTCTGGGACGTATAGGATACAAGAGAAATAGTTAATTTACTGCTTACCAAGCAAGATGTTTTAAAATTTCAGCGGCGCCTGAAGACTGCAATTACCTTTGCATTGCCGATGAAATTACCACCTAAGACAAATCAAATTAGCACCGTTGTAACGTGAAAGTTGCTTGTAAATGGAAACGTTATTTGTTATAATGTCGATAATTTTCCACCAATCGTTCATTAACTTTTAGAGGATAAAGGCTTCAGATATTTAAGCAGCAGCGTAACTTATAGCTCTCCACACTTTTTTCTTATTTACCTATATATAGACCAAAACGACGTCCATAATTCGAAGAGTTCACGCATAAGTTATGTTGAGCAATTAGTTAGTTGGTCACGTCGATTATTGTAAGCAGTATGAACTTACGTCAAATCCATGGGAACGATTTTATATTAAAATTTCAGTTAGAGCCATATGTTCTTTGTACCTGCTATAGAAATAATTTCACATAACGAAAGGGTAGTTCCGTGATCATTATTATCTGGCAGGTCCATTGACCGGGAGCCTTCATAAAAAATAAAATAAAATTTTGATTTACAAGCAATTATAATCCGTAATTATTGTTATTGGGTATTTTGCTTTTGCACAGACATAACCTCATTCAAATAATAATGATACGCTAAAAAGGGTTAGGACTCAGGTAGAATATTAAATAGAGTTTTAATTTTTGCAGGATGTGTGCCCGTCAGCTGGTCCGATTGCTCGTCCGTGTATTCGCTTGTCGCTCTGCCTGTCCATTCACCTGCTCATCTGTCTGTTCGTTTGTCACATTCGGATAATATATTTCAATAATGTTTTTTTTCTCTAAGCCCGATAAAAGTACGGATTAAGAAGTTAAAGTGCCATCTAATTCAAATTAATTAATAGTGAGCGAATGGCATGCTTCAATGTGAAAAAAAATCGGGAAAAGTCTAGTTGGTATGTGCGACCACCAAGGGCATTCACCAATTAGTAATTACTTTGTTTCAGTTTACGTTTCTTCGGTTTTTTCTTTTATCTAAACAATGGCAGTTACTTTCCTCCTATTATGTGGTATGTGTTGTGACTCAGGTACCAAATGCCCCGAATCACAACCATAAGGTGAATACAGCAATATATTGCCCTATGCAATATATTGATGCATTACAAGATGACCCTGAAAATGAAAAATCATATAATTTTAAAATCTCAATCAAAATTTAAAATGCATTCCCATGTTATAACAAATTGCAATTTAGCATAAATTGCATTTTGTTATCAGACACACATTCCACTCATACGGTATGCACACTTACCTACATACAGTGTCTTCTTACTTTTTTTCCGTATGTACAGTGTACATACGTACATTACTTACTTCCTCCAATCTAATTGTATGTACATACATACATACAACAATTATCAGAATTATTCGTGCCCTCTTAAAATTAATATTTAAGGCGGGCGCAAAAGTGCATATCGGATTACAGTTTTGCATAGATGCATATAGATGCATATAGATGCATGAAAACTTTTGTGCATTTTGTCACTTAAGGCCCGTTTCCACTGCGGTCTTCAGACAGTGCGCGCACATAAAAATTGACAGAAATAGTGCAAAAACGAAAAATCTTAAACTGTGCCGAGTCAAAGTTTTCTTTGCGTTGAAATCTTTCAGAAACCAATTGAAAAGTATCAAACTGTGTTCTGAAAGACTGTGCTCGCACTCTACAGAGATAAGACTTTAGTTGGATACGACTTTTGAATGCTAAAATTCTTTTGTGCGCAAAATGTTTTATGTTTTTCGATTTTAGTCATTACACGTCTCAGTTGAAGAAAATAGTAAAAATGAAGTTTGAAGACGAAAATTTAGCAATTTGCGCTACAGCATTTATTATTGTAGCTAGTGAAAAACAAAAGAGAAAGCCACCCCGGTGTTGGATGAGACCATATTTAAAAAGTAGGCGTGAACAAGGTGGAATAAATTTAATAAACAGTTGAAAAATAGATCCGCTTAGTGGATTTCGCAATTTCGCGAGAATTTCATCCACAGACTTTGAACATTTAATCTGTGCTATTGGTCCTAAAGTGAAGAAACAAAGGTATCAAAACAACTGATATCCAGAATTTTACTTGAGGTTTGCGAAGCTGTTATTTATGCTCTTGAAGAAAATGTTAAGGTAAGTTCAAATTTTTATTTGCAAGTTCATACATATAAAATTCACACATTGTGCTATTTGTGAAAAAAAAAATCTTCATATAGATAAACCCAAATATAATATTAAAATTTTAGAAAAATTCATGTTTAAATTAATTTTGTGACTGAGGCGTCCAGTTTAAAGTGGTAAATGTAGGACAAATGCAGGATAAAATTGACACTTCACCATGCGACATACTATGGGTTGATGAAGCTTCTGATGATGGTGCACTATAACTGGTGGGTGTTTCAATTAATGCATCATATAGAATATTATCTATAGATCTTTGTGCCGAAATTCTGCTTCTTTCATTCCTTATTTTTCGTAGCTTGTACGCTACTCCCTCTCCAAAAATGTCGTAGTCATCCCGAGTCCGTCTGTTCCGAAGCTCATTGAGGATATTATAAGCCTCTTGTATTTTGTTTTTTTCATTAAGAACGCATTTTCTAGGTGATTTGAATTCTTTTGTCCTTCGTGGCTCAGTATTGATAATATTTATTTTCGAAATATCCACAAGTAACTTTTCCCCATCGTCTTCTAAGGAAGGGGATGACGATAACTCTGTTGGTTCGTCTATGTTGATTATTCTGTCAATATTAGGCAACTAGAAAGAAGCGAAAATGTAAAAACTATATGAAAAAGAAATCGTTATTTATTTTACATTGAATATTTATTTAATAATATATATATCTACTTATTAGTCTGAAATGGTGTAAAAGTTTTAGTTACCGGCAACGAAGGAAGAGTGGCTTATTACAGCGAAAAATTTTGAGGACTTATGGCAATTTCCTCACTGTTTGGGTGCAATGGATGGAAGACATATAGAATTTCAATCCCCAAAACTATCTGGGAGCGAGTATTTTAACTACAGGTCTTCTATTAGTATTGTTTTGTTGGCTCTAGTAGATGGAAACTATACCTTTTTATACGTAAATGTAGGATCTCAAGGCAGAATATCAGATGAGGGTATCTTTAACCAATCATCCTTGTCCACAATGATAAACGAAAAAAACGTTAAATTTCCCGGATCCAGACAGCCTAAGTGAAAGAAAAGCCAAGGTTCCATACATATTCGTAAACAACAAACAACAAAACATCTTAAAGCCCTATTCGGGATGCCATGAAAAGGAATCTAAGGAACGCGTTTTTAATTATAGATTGAGCAGAGCTCGAAGAATAGTTGAGAATGCTTTCGGAATTATGACTGCTGTTTTTAGAGTGTTACGACAGCCCATGCTGCTGCAGCCAGAAAAAGCTACTCTGATAACACTATGCTGTATTTACTTGCATAATTTTTTAAAACGAAGCACATCTTCGAATTCAATATACGCACCTGAAACAACATTTGATTATGAAAATCGCAATCATGAAGTGGTTTGTGGAACATGGCGGCAAGGAGATGAAGATCGAAGAAATTTATTACCTCTAAATAGAGTGGCTCGTAGGTCGCCTGTAGGACCCAAATCAATACGCGATGAATTCGCTAATTACTTCATTTCAAAAAGGGGTATGGTTCCTTTGCAAAACGAACTAGCGTAACTATTAGGTTGCTGCATTATCACAAATTTTAAACTTTTAAATTTAATAAACACGCAAAGTCATATAATTTGTATCATGTTTTTTATGTTCTTACCTGTTCTCCCATTGGTCTTTCAGATGAAATTTGTAATTTCGGAATGTGTTTTACAGTGAAAAATTTCAAATGTGGCATAGCAAGCCATTTAGATTTGTATATATCATTTGCGCCCCGGCTCCAGAAGTTAATGACTGGCGTTCCTTTTGCTTTTCACGTCTTATGTGAGTTTTAATATTTGTCCTCTTTTTTTCAACCTCACTTACTTCACACTTAACTCTTTCAGATAACATTTTTAGTTGGTCTCTCTTTTTATTTTTATTTTTTATAATCACTTGATTGCGCATCCCATAATAACTTATACTGCTCGTAAAATTGAATTAATTCAATAACTTTATCATTTGTCCGTTTCATCTTTCATATTATAATTTATTAAAAATTAAAAAAACTACTATTTGATTTGGGGCTATCTACGCTTAAAAGCAACCGCGATTGAAAACTACCTCTCTAGAAATATACCGTATCTGCACTTGTCTGTACTACGTATGTTTGTATATTCCATATTAACTGGAAAACAAAAGATTTGCCTCAACATGATATTTCAAGACTTTTCAAGGTATTTTTATGTGTATCCACTGGCTTCACTTATCCGCGCACAGTCCCCAGAGAAGGTCTCCGCACCGACGCAAGAGATTTTCTAATGGATACGTTTCGTATCCACTGGAATATCGGTTTGCGTGTGTAATCTCCGCAGAATGCGAAGACAAGACATTTCTTATCTCCGCACATTAATTTTGGTGGAGACACTGCGGCAGATAATGTGTTGGGACAGTGCGCAGACAAATCTTTTGATGGATACGCACCTTTACGATTTTCAACGTCGCGTCGTGACAAAACAATAAATTAATAAAGGGCTTTAAAAAAAATGGGTGCAATTTGCCCAATCCTCTGGGTAGTCGTTTTTTAATACTCGGCTTGTGGAGTGCCGACGAAAAATCTTTAGGAAAAGTAAATTTGATACGAAAAATGAAAAGTGTGATTAAAAAGTATTTTAGAAGAAAATATTATACGAAAGTAAAAGTGTATTATAAAATTTAAATTATTAATTAAATCGGAGTGTAAAAAGGAGAAAGATCCAATTTTTATTGCGAAAGGGCTGTGTGCTCCTTTTCCGGAGCACGGCACATAGTTTATCACAACATTTTGGTGGCAGCGGTACCCGAACCGTTAGAAATATATAATCAGTGCTTTCAAAGATGTCAAAATTTTCCTTGGAATAACAAAACCTGCCACAAGATACAACATCATTGGTAGCAGCGGTACCCGGAAATACAAAAGTCAGTTCCTACAAAAAGTTTAGTGAAATAAAATTAATTAACTAAAAAGAAAACCAAGATAATAATTAAAAACTCTCATAATAAAACATTTTGGTGGCAATTAAAAACCATAATAAAATCTAAAGAGATACTAAATCCATTTTTCTCATTAAATAAAATCATATAATCAAAGACAAAATTGTTAAAACAAAAATAAACAACAAACAAAAAATTAAATAAATAAAGTATTAAAAAAAAGGAGAAAACCCGGGTACTTAGTACTTAGAGGAAATTTTAAATATAAGCGCCAGAGCGCTCAACGTGGGACCCAAGGAGGCTTCATCCCTGCCTCACAAAGACGTGCCAAAGATGGAAGACAACAAGAAATCGTCGTCCCGGACGCGCGACGTACCATCATCCTTCAGCTCTAACAACAGCCGACAACAACAAACAACAACAATATCTTCATCTTCATATCTAAATCTTCAAGGTGACGTTGGGCAGTACCTACGCCCGACGCATACATTTTACTAGACAAACACAATTGGATAATAAACAAGGAAGTAGATATAAATTATTTCTCATCTTTTTTTTATTTTATTTTTTAAATTGATTATATTAATCATATTAACTGCGTTATTAGTTATTTTAATGAAACATTAGAGTGGATATATATAAAAGAAAGTGTTTAAAGGAATTGAAGAAAAAAAAAAGAAGTGCAAAACAATTTTTCCCCTTTCTTTCAAATAAAGCCTTTTTTTATATATTTTTATTTTAAATTTCTGTTCCTAGAAGCGACCTCTGCAGTAAGACTTCGTGAGCTTGCTGGCCAGAGGAGTTTAAACAGAATCAATAATCGCTCCCCTGCGATAGAGCTTCATAGGCCTATTGACCAGAGAAGAGATTTTTGTAGGAATTAGTGATTTTTGCTACAATTCTTTTCCTTTTATTAATCAAATATGATATAAATTTTTTTTCCTTTTTGGAAATCCCTAAATAGCTCCGATCCTGTTGATGTGCTTTTTTTATATAGGTACTTAATTCAATTTACCACACCTTAAATATTATTAAAAGTGTACACAATTTTAATCCCCTCGAAACAAAACGTAACAACTGGTGACAGACAGAACAAAAAACCATAAGACATTTTCTACAAAATAAAACTAAATTTTTTTCCCTGTTGACAATATTCAGAATTCTTCACATTCCTATCGCTGTGTTCTTCTCACCTTTTACAAAATTTACTTAAACATAATTATCTACGTATAACCAACTTGCTTTTCTTGGCACAAGTCCCAAAAATGTCAGAAATCAGACAAATTCTGGCCGACTATCATAGAACCAATAAAAGTAAAAGGACTTCAGACTTTACTTCTGAAAAACTCCAAAATTTGGAATACGTATGGGCTGCATTTGAAAAAACGGAAGCCCTGATTCAAGATCATGAAGATTTTACTGAAACTCATTATTATTTGAAGCAGCCGTGCTATGACAAAACGGAGGACTGGTACAATCTTACAAAGATAACTCTGTCTGATAGGTTAAAATCCACATCAGTCCACACAGAGCGCAAAAATAACCCGTTTTACGTCCCACTTCCAAAACCTTCTCAAAAAACAACTGCAGCTGAAAACCAGGACAGCTCAGACAAAGATCGGTCGAATACAGTACGGTTTCGTGCAAGAAGATAGACGAAAAACATTATCCCATATTATTTAATCTATAGATAATAATTCACTTGTAACTGCAACCCAGGCATACTTAAACCAAAAATTAAACCCGTTGCACAAATATTGGGACGATTTTGAAGAAACACATAACGAAATAATCTTGGATGTTGGCCGAAACGACAAAATAACGAATACTTCGTGAATGATGTTTACTTAAACATGGAAACATCATTCTCAGACAGTGTAATTGCGCTGCAAGAACAGTTGGACTCGAGATTCCAAAACATAACGAATATTACAAATAATCCCACAGAGCATGACCACAATGTCTCTTTCAGAGACCAATCAATTTTTTTCCTATCTGACGCGAGAACATTAATTCCCAATTTCAATGGAAATCCGAAAGATCTCCACAAATTCATTTCAAGCTGTGATGATTCATACGCAACAGCAACGGCGGCAAGCGAAAATCACTCCCCCCTTAGCTTAATAAGGGTAAATTATCTGCAGATGCATTTGATATTTTCAGGTACAATCAAGTTGAAGATTGGCCTACCTTAAAATCAATTTTAACTCAAACTTTTGAGGTAAAAATTCCCAGAACTACGCTATAGTCTCAATTAAATAATTCTGAACATAGAATAGGGGAAAGCGTGAAAGATTTCCTTCAGAGAATCAACACAAATCTATCTAAATTAAACGAGACGACCCACTCATACACAAGTGATAAAATTCTTTTAAAATCTCTTTTAAAAGATAATGAGTGTCAACCATTGAGAGCTATAGAGGACGGATTATCCAATCCACAACTCCAAACTTTAGCGAAAGTGGATTCCGATAAATCCTTTTCTGCATTAAAATCACACATCTTGTAGCATACATCACGCTTAGAGCAGAAACAACTTGTTTCCCAAGCGCAAAACAAGATAAATCAAACTCCATTTGCGAAAGCAATAAATTCAAGTCTTCGCTGCTTCAAATCCAATAGACTGGGGCATGTTGCATCAAGTTGCCCAGTCATACAACGCCCCACGCAAAATTTCAACTCAGCTTCAAAACTAAACTCACAATTGCAACGTCCTCCAGATTTTAAGAATGCCACATCTTCGTCACAGGTACCATCTTGTCGATATTGTCATATGATGGGACACACTATTGAAGAATGCCGAACAAGAGCTGCGAGCAACAGTCGTTCTGGCTGCAATCAGGGAAATCAAAATAATTTCCAGAAGGTGAACAATACTGCACCAACAAACACGGCTGACAGACAGCCTGAAAATAGGAACTGACAGCAGCCAGTATTCCGAGAAAGTCGAACTTCACCGCCGAGATATAATAATGCCAATATCTCGGCTAGATCGCCATCTCCAAATAGGAAGGGCAACAAAAATTCATCGGCATCCAAGCATGGAAACTGGATACAGCGGGGGTCTCATTCGGCAACCCCTCGCACATACAAACTACAGCAGAAGTCCACAGGTATCCATGGACAATATCGACGGAAAAGTAGGCAGCAAGAAAATAATTCAAATCCCCGTTCAAATAAATAAAAATTCTTTAACTCTTTCCTTGCCTGTTGACATCTGCTCTGCTCCAAAACTTAAATTTTTAATTGATACTGGAGCAGAGATCAGCATAATAAAACCCCATCCACTGAAACCAGACAGTATCTGCTACAGAGATACTGTCTGCAATATTAATACATTATTTACCGAGTCCACTTGTACAGAAGGACTCTTATTTGCAATTGAATTTGAAATCTACCGAATTTAACTCCATCCGGGGGCACCCATTTCAAATTGTGGGAAATAATTCCATCCTCTCATACGATGGTCTACTTGGTCATGATTTTTTATCTCGATACAATGCTAGTATCAATTATGAAAATAAATACATTTTTTTAGAAATTAACGATTCAAATAAATCTTATCCGTATGAGCAATATTACTCCAATTATCCATATGTTTATTTGAAAAGCGAAGACCCAGAAAAGAGGTCTCATACTAAAAGTTTACTGTATACGGAGATAACATTCTCCAATAGTAAAAATTGTAAAAATTCTTCTATATCAATTGCTTCACAAGGCAATAATAATATAACTCCATCCAATGTTTCACAAGAAGTGAAGCGACAAAATAATAAAAATCTATCTTCATCAATAGTTCCCAACAGACTGGAACTCACTAATGAAAATAAAACTCCATCCGTAGCTTCACAAGAAACGAAGTAAAAACGTAAAAGTATATCTCCATCTACAGCCACACAAAAGGCTGTATCTAGTTGAATTCTGTCTCCTTCATCAATAGATTCACAAAAAGTGAATTCCAACATAAAATCAAAGAAGTAAGAGAATTTCTATAAAGTTTTATCTCCTTCAAATTCTATCGAGTCGGAATCATCAAATAACTCTTTCCAAATTCCACACAAGCTGGAATCATATCTCCTTCCTTTTCGAAATGCGAAAGAATCGGATAAATTAAATAAAATTAAAATTTCGACTCGATCAGAACTCATCATTGAAATTCTAACTCCTTCTATTCAACATCAATCGGTCTGTTTCAAGAAGGAAATAAGGCCAGGTTTGTTTCTTAGAAATTCGTTAGTGGAACCAGTCAACGGTATGGCAAAAGTCCTAATCCTCAATACAAAAGAAGAGGACGCCGATCTGGGCCCTTACAAGGTGAACCCAGTTTACCAAGACTTGAACGATTTTGTGATTATCTCCACAGACTCTGAAAGAGATCCAATTAAGGGCAGAATAAATAAACTGCAAAACCTTATCAAATTGGATCACTGTAATTCAGAGGAGTCTGAGAGTATTCGCAATATCTGTAAGGAATTCAACGATCTCTACTTTATAGAAGGGGATTTCCTATCTTATATAGATGCAATGACCCACAAAATCGAAACCCTCCAAGACAACGCACCCATTTACACCAAGCCTTATCGACTTCCCGAAGCAAACCGAATGGAAAGAAACCGGCAATACAGGAAAGGCTTGAGTCGGACATTATTAGACCTTCACATAGTCCCTGGAATTAGCCACTTCTCCTGGTTCCTAAAAATCCAGATGAGAATGGTAACAAAAAGTGGCGACTAGTGATAGACTTTCGTCGTATTAACGACATTACTAGTGGCGATGAGTACCCACTGCCTAATATCACTGATATATTAGACCAGTTGGGGAAGTCGAAATATTTTACCACACTCGACTTAGCCAGTGGATTTCACCAGATAAAAATGGACTCGAAGGACAGGGAGAAAACTGTCTTTAGCACACCCTATGGCCACTACGAATACAATCGTATGCCATTTGCTTTAAAAGGAGCCCCTGCTACTTTTCAACGAGCCATGAACAATGTTCTATCTGGACTTCAAGGCATCTATTGCTTCGTATACATGGACGATATTCTAGTCCATGGATACAATCTCAAAGATCACAATTCCAGACCCAAAGCAGTATTTAGCCGCCTTCGTGATTTCAACCTCAAACTTCAACCCGACAAGTGCCACTTCCTAAGAAAGGAAATTATGTTTTTAGGGCACATTATTACAGAAAATGGAGTCAAACCAGACCCAGCGAAGATTAAGTCAGTTCAGTCCTATCCCAGACCGAAGAAGGAAAAAGATATAAAAGCATTCCTTGGTTTCGTCGGCTCCTATCGCCGCTCTATACCAAACTTTTCAAAAATAGCTAAACCACTTACAAATCTTTTCAAGAAAGATATCCCTTTCAAGTTCGACGCAATTTGTGATGAAGTATTTTGCGAATTACGCAATAAACTTATTTCAGCACCAATTTTATCATATCCCGATTTTGACAGAGAATTTTTTGTCACCTCTGATGCCAGTGACTAAGCCATCGGAGCAGTTCTTTCTCAAGTTGATGAACAAGGAGATCATCCAATCGCCTATGTGAGTCGAGTTCTCAATGGTGCGGAGACTCGTTACTCAACTATAGAGAAAGAGCTCTTAGTTATCGTTTTCGCAATTGAGCAATTCAGACCATACGTTTACGGCAGACAGTTTACAATTATAACTGACCATAAACCATTAGTATGGCTCATGAATCTGAAAGGCCACTCCTCAAGACTTATGAGATGGAGAATTCGTGTTGACGAATATGACTACAAAATTGTCCATAAATCAAGTAAGCACAACACAAATACAGACGCTCTCAGTAGGGCTAATCCAGATAGTAGCGAAAATTTTGCAGAACCTATCGCCTGTGTAAATGTGATAACAAGGAATCAAGCTAAAGCTCAGGCGAATTCGAATACTCCCAACACGAGTGTCATTAATCAAAATCCAACTCCATCACAAGTTAACAATTCCTCAGTCATAATAACTCAGACAAATTTCCCATTACTATTGACTAAAAATGCGAATCCTAAATTCTTCACCTTGCCCATGCAAGGTACTGAACATGAAACTGAACTGAACTTCTTCAAGAAAAAAGACTCAACGATAATTATATCAAAAACTAATTTACCTTGTCGATCCCAAAGAGACAGATCAAACCTCGAAAAGATTTTAACTGAAATCTGCTCATATACGGAAGCAAATCAGTTAAAACAAATAAATATCACCTTCCCCATATTAGATCCACAGAATGTAATAATTATTAAAAACATTTTTACCCAGATCTTCGCATAAACAAATAAACATCAAACTCCATCAAGATTCGATTAAATATTTATCCGACGTTAATGACATCGAACACGTTTTAAAAGATTTTCATTCATTACCGACGGGAGGCCATCAAGGCGTTTCCCGCATAATTAAGAGAATCAAAAAGCAATTCTACTGGCCTGGCATGTCAGACGACATCGTAGAGCATGTAAGAAAATGTAAACTTTGTCAGGTGAACAAAGTATACAGAAACCCTAAAATTCCAATGAAAATCTCGAGCATTAGCTCCAAACCTTTCGAAAGAGTGTACCTAGATGTTGTAGGATCTCTCCCAGTTTCTCATTCTGGAAACAAACACATCCTTAAATTCCAAGACGACCTTTCAAAATTTTCTGAGGCTATTCCCATAGTCGACACCGAGCCTAAGACATTAGAGGAAGCCTTCACGACAATAATAGTTTGTCGACTTGGTATTCCAGAAAGTATTCTCGCAGATCAGGGTTCTAACCTCATAACTGGCATGTTCGCCGAGGTATCTAAATTGCTGAGAATAAAAAGGCTCAAATCTACTCTATATCACACTCAAACGAATGGTGCATTGGAGAGAAGCCACAGAACCTTAGCAAAATATCTCCGATCTTATGTAGCAAAAGTTCCATAAGCCTGGGATACATGGATTCCTTATGCCATGTTTGTATATAATACAACTTCGAGTACTAATGATACTCCACGCGAACTCCTATAGGGATTCCCAGCCGAAATCCCGAATAATTTAAAATCTTCTCCAACCGTTTGCTATAATTATGACAATTATGCAAACGAATTAAAAGCTCGTCTACAGCATAGCTTCAAAATAGCTAAAGACATAGCCATAGCCAATAACGAAAAATCGTTATTGCTATACGACAAAATCGCCGTCCAAAAATCTTTTATGGTAGGCGATAAAGTCCTACTTAAGAGGAGAGTTCGAGAGAACAAATTCTCACCACTATGGTCAGGTTCGTATGAGATAACGGAGATTAATTCCCCCCATAATTCCACTATTAAAACCAATAATAAAAGCAAAAGAGTCCATAACAATGACCTAAAACTTTTCTCAGAGTAACAACTTCATCATTTTCAAACATCATTCAGAGATATTAACATAATGTCATCTTCCAGGTTTCCAAAATGATGCAAATAGTATTCTTTTTACTTTGCATCCCTATAATCCACGGCTCAGGAGTGGAAGTGAAACAGCTCAATGCTAGCGCGGCATTTACTTCGAGGAAATCGGCTGAGCCAATTTCTACACAAACGAATGGAAAATCATAAACTACTACGATTTAGAAAACTTCAAATCTGAATTCAGGAATATGCAATTCATCGCACACCAGATTACAGCAATCTGTCAGAACCTGAATAAAAATTCAGCGATGGCCAACACTTGTAACGGTACATCGCTACAAATTAATGTTATATTAGTAAATATAGAATATAAAAATATGTTCCTAATAACACAAAATAGGAAACAAATAGCCTTATTTAATGCAATAGGCTCAATCTCCAAAGCTCTCTTCGGTACATTAGATGAGGATGATGCCAAGCTATATGATGAACAAATCCGCAATCTCACCCTTAACTAAAACTCCATCCTATCACTTATGAAAAGCCAAACCGCGATGGTCGAAGCAACCGCAAACATTTTCAACAAATCTAAAGCCGCATTTGTAAAGGAATTCATGGTTATGCATAAAAAGTTAATTTCAATACAGATAGCTACATCATTAATGGAAAACAGAACATGGGATAACAAAATATCCATTGAACTTGAATCACTCATTTCACTAGTATCTTTAATGGCATCCAGATATCAGAATACCCAGACAGAATTAATTGATCTTTTAACAAATTCCAATCATGAAAAATTCCATCCTACACTAATATCCCCGAAAATATTGAAGATCTTTTATCAAAAATTATGCAAGAATTACCAAACTCACTGATGCTCCCTTTAAATTCCAGAGACAATATATTTTCACAGATCTACAAATTAAGCACAATATCTGCAAACATTTTCAACAACAAGATAATTATTGAACTCCGAATTCCACTTCCGTTCAAGGAACCATATCAAATATTCAAAGCAATTCCGTTACCGACACTCCTTAACGAATCGTTCGTATATATCGAACCATCGATGGAATACATATTAAAAGACTACAATCGCGAACATGTTGTTGAATTAACGCTTCAGGATATTCATAATTGCGCAACGTTCGATCTTATGCATTTCCACTGCACAATTTCATCCCCCATCCAAAACACAAATACAAGAACAAACCAATATGAAGTGAATCTACTAAAAAAGGAACCTATTACACAAAAGTGCAAATTCTGATCTTGCGACAGGATTACTATTGGACGCAATTATCACAGCAGAACGCCTGACTTTCCTCACTGAAAGGATCCCTTCACATAGATATTATTTGTGAAGATTCCATTAGTTCACAAACCCTGCATGGAATAGGAACAATGCACATCAATCCCGGTTGTTATGTTCGCAGCAAGGAATTTATCCTGCACGGACATAACGTAAAAATGTCCAAATTCAATTCCATTTTATCCCAACGATAAACATTTCCAATATATTATGGAATATGACGTCTTCTCCCATGGAAACGTTTATTGAAACAAATCCCTTAAATATTACAACGAACACGGATCTAGAGAAACTTCTCAAATCCAATAAAATTACCAAGTATAAGCTACACATTTTTGAAGTACAAAAAAATCCGTTTTACAAAACAAAATGTCTTATCCAAGTCAAGAAAATCTAGACATCTACTCTAGTCCCAACGAAACAATGACTGAGAAATCCAACAGGAGTAGTTCAGCTAAAACAGCATTACCTTGTTGATGATTAAGTGAAAAGTTCAGAACTTCCATATGTTCTGGGAATTTAAGTATCGTTTTTGTGAACGGACGGATCCATTATTGATGTACCGCTTGATGACCTACATATTTGGCGTTAGTTGATTCCAATTACTGGGTCTATCTGACATAAATGAGACCTGCAAATCGATTCGAACTGTTTTCTGAGTTGTTTTACAATTTTAATGAAATATAATTATTACTTTTTTGTAGTAGCTGCTACGTATACCTCATATATAATCTCAGTTTGTATTCTGAGTATAAATCACATGAGAGAAAATACTACTTATTTACTATTACTTTAAATTATGTATGTACACTGTACGTAAATTGACCGAAAAAACAATACAAGTTTGTGTCAAGGATTGGGTAAATTTAAGGAGGCAAGTCACATTCGCTCCATCCCAGTGAAAAACTTTTCGTCTTCAGTTTCATTTATAACTTCAATATCTGGTCTGGAATATAATGTGATTGTCCAAGGAGTGAGTTTTCCGTTTCCTGATCCAATTTGCAGTTTAGAAGTATTCTGTCAAATTGTTACTTCTTTGATTTTATATGCACATGCCGTACTCTATACTGTACCACTGACATATTATTAATGGATTAGTTTTTTTCTTTCTCTAAATGGCACACTTTTTTCTTGAAGTTGTATCTCCTGAAAGGATTATCGCAAAATGACATACTATTACCTCCTTCTATTTAAGATTAAAAGCCAACTCAACTGACATCTTTTTAAATATTCAAATGGAAAACTTACTGAGGTGTAAAAATTATAAATCCAAGTAACATTATAGAAAACCATTAAAATGATTTATTTTATTACTTTTGCTGTCAACCATGAACGGCCAAAATATGAAATTTTACAAGGCAAGCAGTGTATTTATATATGTTTGTTAGTGCTCTATGCTCTGTACCAACGTTTATTAGTGTCATTGATTAATCTGAAAAACAAAACGCTTTCACGATGTTCTGCAAATTTATTGCAACGTGGCCTATTTTGTCGTAAAAAGCCCAGAGCGAACAATTTTTCCCGGCTTTAAATATTTATACTTAGAGTGGACGGATTTTCTTGTAATATTTTCTGCATATTTGGTGATAATATTTTTTGCAAGGATTTCATACATATTTTGTATATTCCGGAATATTCCTATAAAACAAGGATATACGCAGTGAAATCCATTCCGGAAATAATAAAATATTGAAAAAAAGCACATAAAGCATGAATATTAAAGAAATTTAAGGATTTTAAACATTCAGTACCATATACTTAAATTGTGCACTACTATTAATTCTGATAAATTCATGTTTCGCTTTTCAACTTTAAAGGAGCGTTTACAATGGCAGAGAAGAGTGGAGTCACCAGATTGTATTTGCTCTCATCATCTTACCAACGTGAGATTAGGAAATTTTCAAATCTGACGGTACTCTGTGAAATCCACCCTGGTGGGATGCGCGAAGAACTTATATTAAAGTGCAAGCTTGAGGCAAAGAGAGACGATGCGATCTGGTGCCTCCACTCTACTCTGCCATTGTAAACGCTCCTTAACGCTGGAGGCGCTCGACACTCGAATGTTATATTGTTCATGGTTTCGCCCTCTATTCTCGCAGTGAACACTGTCAAAGATAACCTAATAAACAGAGAGGACTCAGACGAGATTTCCGACTGTCTTACACGGATAGAAAAGGAAACAAAGAATAAGAAAAAATAAATAACAAAAAAAATAATCTATATTTAATGGCCGGTTTCACAGCGATGGCTTAAGCCAAGGCCTAATAAATATTTCGGTTTCACAGTCAAGGCTTAAGTGATATCACTGACTTAAGCCAAGCTTAACTTAAGCCCGTCATCTCGAAGGCTTAAGCCTCAGATGTTGCTGTGAAACACATTGGAAATTATTGCCAAATATATATGTTGCCTAAATATTATAATTTATGTTATTAAACGAACGTGCATAATTCAAAAGTTATACTTTAAGATTAAATTGAAATTTTCCAAGCGAAAAATTGTTATCTAGTTACCAGTTTTGAGCACTATCTGGCAGCTAGTGTCAGCATTCCATTTGACGTTTTAGGAAGAAACCAAACAGTTTAAGACAAAAATGAGTTATTTATCTGATGCAGAGAATATAAGCGACGAGGAAATGTATAATATGATATCGCCGCGTGACCCGTGAAAAAATTATATGAATGCACCCGCAACATTTCGAGAAATGGGCTGACGTTGATTTTTAATCTCGGTTCCGACTGTAGACAAATTCGGCAATGACGGTTTACGTTGTCGAAACATTCTGCAACAATGGTTTTTGGTTTGACATCCTTCCAGATAAAAACCACAACAAACTGATAAATAAGAAGTTCTTCTTTTAATCTACAATGGCAATTTTCTTTTACAAAAATTCACAATTACCGCAGTGCTGACAAAAAATTTTCATCTGCGGCTTAACTAAGCCTTATCTTTGCGAGTACTCTGAGACCGAGTAAGCTTAAGTTCTAGGCTTAAGCCACATCCGTGGCTGTGAAACCGAGCATAAAGGAACTTTCACATCAAACACAAGTATCGAAAAAATGTAAACCGAAAAACTCATTTTATTCCACTTTAAAACAGAGTTTTTGCTCCAATGATTAATAAAATCATGGGAAATAGGATAAACTAAGAATTTTACTAATAAAATAGGATATTTATGTTAGGGTTTTAAGAAAAACACAACTTTTATGATTTATCGGTCCGATTTTTTAGACGAAAAAGTTTTTCGACCGATGAAACATAAAAGTTGTGTTTTTCTTCAAAATCTGAAATAAATATAATTATTTTCTCAGTAAAATTCTTAGTTTATTCTATTTCTCTGGATTTTATTAATAATTGGAACAAAAATCTTGTTTTAAAGTGGAATAAATTGAGTTTATCGGTTTATATTTTTCTGTTCTTGTTTTTGATGTGAAAGTGCCTTAAAAGTTTTATGAATAAAAACAATAAAAGTGAAATCGCAGATTACATGCAACGAAAAAGAGTTGCCCTGAATACTTTAGATGTAAAATGATTTAAGAGTTTGGTTTTGTCTGCTTTATTAATATTAACAAAAACATATGACGTTGAATTTCGTTAGTTCCTTAGAGAACATAATAGACTCGGCTGTTGTTATCTCCAACTTTTTACTTTTGTCATCTGTTAACAAATTCATTAGTATTGGATTGGGTAATATCGCATATCAATACAAAAGTAGTAAATTTAAAAATGCGGTAGTAGGTTTTTTTAAAGAGAGAAAAGTAGCAGATTTACTACTAATGTAGTAGGGGCAACGTAGACCGAAACCACTGACATGTATATAAATGGACTTACTCATATCTTATTTCATGTATCACCAATTTTGATTTCGGAAAGTATCCTCTCACTGTCAATGCTGCACACTGTCTTAATCTACCGCTATATTTACATTATTCGGGGATCTGTTGGATATTTTAAATATAGACACTTTTCTTTTACACTATATGTTTTTTATTATATTGATATCTAACTGCATAGAAGAACAAAAGAACTAACAAAGGCAGGAATAAAAATGTCTATTCTACATGTAATTTTCAATTAATGAAAAACCTGGTTACAACTGCACAAGTCCGCTTCTTAATTCCGACTCTCTTCTTCAACCATGCCCCCAACTAGCTTTTAACATTTTATTTCACAACATGTTCCCACAGTTTAGCTTAGCCGCGAGCTTAGGCTTCGTATTACCGCCAAACTTTACTTGAGGTGTGAAACTAGAGACTTGTTTGCTTTTACATAATTTTAATTATTTTGTGCATTTCAAGATATTTGAAGCCTTGTCTAGATGAAAGATATTTTTTAACAAAAGTGTGGGAATATGAATTTAGCATTTTTCAGCTATTTTGGGCTACCTAACATTCCTTCCATCCTTGAATAAGAAAATGTGATGGTGTCGATTTTCTTTTGAAACAAAACAAAATTAAATTGTTTTTTTTGTCTTAACATTAAAAAGTAATGTAATATAATATATACTACTAATGGAATTACTCCTTTTCATAAAAACATTCATATATACTTATGTATTATTTTCTTATATTCTCAATATTGGATTTTTTTTTTTAACACTTAGAGCTGAATTATAATAAAAATTTAAATCAAATTCGTTAATAAAATTTCAAAGGTATTGTATAAAGAAATTATAGAGCTTAATAGATTTATTTCATTTACTTGCTATATAATTTTTCTTTTTAATTGGCTAGAACTACAAGTTTTCTCAGTATGTATAAGTAGGTACATTTCCTCTTTTATTTTTTTACGTTACTGCCTATGGTTTGAACTTTAATCTTTTAGTTCTTTATTGCACTTATATTATATAATAATATAAAGTTTTTACATTTACATTTGCCTGACTTAGTTCTCCTTAATACGGCGAAGGTCATGGAATTACTATTCCGTTTATGCAGCTAAATAGGATATTTTAGGAACGTTAGATTCGATATGATCGTCTCATTTTGGAGTGTTTATTTATGCAAAACGCTGGTTCAACGTCAGCTTCTAATTGTAATTTTTTTGCTTTAGGAGTGGTTGCGGACACACCTGAAGTACTTGATTGCTTACTGACACAATATTTATCTGACAATGGAGCTCCGGTTGGCTTAAGCTCCATTTCAACACATGAAGTGTTGGGATTAACGTTTTAGGTTATATTTCCTGACTCCTTAACAGGAGTTTTATTTCGGAAGCAATTTTTGATTTCTGTAGTGACAACATAGGAGAAATAAAGCTAATATTATTCCAATGGTAATAAAAAACGAATTAAAATGAGTTTGAACTTCGAATTTTTTTGAATTTCTTTCCGATGATAGCATCCACAATTCTTTTCCTAGATCATTCAAGGCCACACTGCTTTGTCCAAGCTCTGGCATGTAATCGTCATTATTAATTGCTCGTTTGGATGTGCTTAGGCTTAAATATTTATAATTAAGCTCTGATATCTGAGAGGTAGAAACTAATGGATAGTAATTACGGCCCGGTTGGTGGATTAGTAATTCTGTTTTAATATTGTTGTCGTATGGAATTTCCAACGTACCTAGGTGATAAGAACAATACTGAGTCAGCGTTAATATACCGTTCCTTTTGAGCACTTTTCTTATTGAGATTCCTTTGCAGAATCCCATTATTTCTTTGGGTTGTTGCAAAGAGTACAGCCAACTATTAACTCGGTGTAATTTAATAAAAATCTCGAGATTATGCGTGACTAGGTGGTGTGTGGAGATTGGAGGTTCTATCGTTTCATTAATGAATAAGTCAACAATGAAATTACCAGTTTTTTCGCCTATTAATTTCGGATTAACTTGATGACATATATAAAGTGTTTTGATGTTGACCGACGTATACGATTTACAATTTTTGTCGCAGTCAGCTTGGGTTAATTCCAAGAAATGTCGGCTTTGAGTATTGTTTAATATGAAGTTAGTTTTGGTATCAAAAATATAGTAATCGAGATGATTATTTGAATGGGGTAATATATAGGGTTTGTTAAGCGTGTATTGTAGGGGTTCCGTTAGCCGCAGTTTTAAAAGAACTAGTAATTTGCCATCCATCTGTAAACAGTTCACTTCTGTTATTTGTGTGAGTGAACCTAAGTCATACAGATGGGAGTGACCCACATCATCATCGAGTTTTGGAATGTCCTTATAAATATTAATTAACTCGGTACCTGACAGTATTAGAAGATGAAGTTTCTTTTGGTGTAAAGTATTGATAATGGCATACTGACCATTTAGGTCTGCATATATCTGCTGGAATTTTGTTAACATGAAAAGAACAATTTCGGTTGTATCCCGTTGAGTAGCTTTTATATCCTTTGCAACTCGGTTTGTAAATACCGTGAGTTTATTATCTAAATTACTTCGATGGTTGGTTAAATTTTGTATCACACGATCAATAGAGTTAAACCTAGATTTTACAACAGTTAGTTGCTTTGTCATCAAGTGAATATTTTCGCCATCTCGTTTCTCGAGTTCTTGTAGGCGATCCTAAATATTTTTGGCGTCTCTGTCGTCCATTGTTCCAAATAAAAAGTTTGAAAGCCTACCTATACCGTCAATATAGCCCTTGCTTTTCTTCTTCTATTTTCGTAAATCTCTATATCTTCCATTATGTGGTTTATTTTATTTTATACTCTTTGAAATTTCTGCGTGTCAGTAAAGACATGTTCTATTATATTCTGCGGGTTGCTGTGTACATAACTCTTGAATAACTTTATCGCACTTTTCAATAAAACTCAAAGCTTCAGTTTCGTTAACCAAAGTAATTTGGGTAAACAAGATCCACATATTTCGATATAGTGAAGCTGTTTCCAAATTCTCGAACAAAATTCCCGATTCACCCAACTCCTGAATTTTTATTTGCGCGAAGCAAAGAGAAACTAGGCTGAGGGAAATATTAGTTGTTTTCCACATCTTGCGCCTGTCGTTTGCTGAAAGAGAATATAGTTAATTTCAGCAAAGAAGGCAAAAATGTCTGTATGAATTGAAAATTTGGAACTGATTAATTTTTAAAATTTCTTGAGGCGATTATTATGTACTCGACGAGATATTTTCCCTATCTCTATTGTAGAGTTAACATCGTTATGCACTTGTGTAACCTCGTACGGACCTATCCAAACTGGGGAGAGGTTGTGTTTTTTGTTCGGATTTCGCAGCAGAGCTTTATCACATATATGAAATTTTATTGGGTGTGCATTACTGTCATAATATTCCTTGGATATTTGTTTACTTCGCTTAAGGTTCTCACGAGCAATTTTGTGGGTTGCCTGTAGCTTATATTTTATATACTTACAATAATCGTCGAAATTGTACACTGGGTCCGAATCCCTTTTTAGGTTTCTGGGGAGATCGTTACAAAATCCATAGACCGCATCCGTAGGGGTCATTTTATTTCCCGTGTGGATTCTGTGATTGTGGACATAGGCTACCTCTGCCAGCCATCTGTCCGACGTGGACGGATTATCGTCCACAATACTCCTAAGGTAATCAATTAGGGGCCATGTGACCTTTCTAAAGCTCCATTCGACTGGGGATGATACGAGGTATTTCAAATTTGCTTTATTTTTAGTAATTTGCAAACGTTCTTGAACAGTTCGCTCATGAAGTTAGACCCTTGATCAGTAATGACTTTTTTAGGTATTTGGTACCGGCAGCTGCCGTGCTTGCTTCCATATCAGCGATAGCGAAACAATCGAAATAACGGATCAAGTCATCAAAAAATGTTAGAATGTATTTGTTGCCACTTTCCGCTACAGGTAGGGGGCCAACAATATCTAGAAGAAAAGGTGTCTGAGATGTATCTGTGCTTTAAGTTGTGTTCCTGCTTTGTTCATCTGACACTTTACACATTTTTTGATATACTGGGCTATATCTCGCAGGATACCTTTCGACTTATATTGCTGACTTATCCTTTTGTAAGTCTTGTAAGCGCCCGTGTGCCCTCCTAGCGGTGAATCGTGGATATCTTTTAGTACCATCTTGATCTTTTCAGGTTTGGTGTGGAACTGAGGCTTTTCGGTGAATACGGAATTTATTGGGTCTATGGCTCTCTTAGGCTCCAATTATTTAGGTTTATTTTTTACCTCAATTTGCACCGCAGATTTTTCATCAGAGTCCACTTGTGTACTTCTTTGGTCAGCTAATAAATTGTTAATTTTGTTTGTTTATGACCTTGTTATAGCTTGGCAGGTGTTGAAATCTTTTTTCCCTCTATCAGGGTTAAATTGTAATGAATCTGAGCTCGTGTGGTTACCAATGTCACTTTCGTGCCCTCATATGACTCGCTGTCTGACTTTTGTGTGATCCGGCTAAGGCAATCAGCATTTTTATTGTACCTTCCCGGCTTGTACAAGATAGAATACTGGTATTCTGACAACTTATGGTGGAACCGCGTTAAACGTGTTGTAGGATCTTTTACATTAAAGACTCCTATCAGTGGTTTATGATTAGTATACACTGTAAAATGCCTGCCGTAAAGGTAACAATGGATATTTTTAGTGGCCCATACTATAGCCAGCAATTCTTTTTCGATTGTCGAATATTTTCTCTCTGCTTGATTCAGAGATCGACTGGCGTAAGCGATGGGTTTGTCGCTACCAATATTCCCTTGAGACAATAGTGCTCCCAAAGCATCTCCACTAGCATGAATTCCACGGGCTTTTGCTGTGTTGAACGATGTCTTGCTTGATCATATCATTGACCTGATCATCTATTATATTTTTTTGCTTTTCCGGGAGTCTGTACCTCTTTTGATTTATAGGAGAGTGATCAATTTTAATGGGTATTGTATGGTTAATTGCGTTAGTGTATGCTAGCTTATCACCGGGTAAGTAGAATACATCCGTGTATTTGGAGCACAGATCTACGAGGGAAATTTTTTCTTCAGTATTTAAACTGTCGTGTACTAAATTCTCCCTAAGGGCCTTCACCCTTGGTGAATGATAATTTTCAATTGTATTTATATGTTATATATTTGGTTTTTTTCTTTTCTCTAGTTCTTCCATAATAAATTACTGGTCTATTAATACTATATTGGATTCCATCCAGTTCAACAATATCAAAATCATTTAAAGACACTAATTCTACATGATTTATCACACATTTTAGTTCGTAGTTATTTACGTTAAGTACAGGAACGCTTATCTCTTCATTTACTCAATTTACAAGACAATTACCTAGAAATACACCGTGCTTTATTTCTTTTGCTAAACATATAAAATCGCCTTCTTTGATGTTTTTAATTTGATAAGTTTTTCCGTTCGAGCCGGCACGGGACTTTCCTGACACAAGACAATCTGATTTTCCAAAGGTTTGTATCTTTAGTACAGTTACCTATTGAGTGACTCATCAGCTCAGTCTCACTTTTAACTACACCGGTTCCTTGACCTTTGTTAGCATAGTCTAGACTATAAGATTCACTGCGACAGTTATCAGATGCAATACATTGATCATTGGAAATCTGGCATATATTATCGTTATTTTTTTCTCTGTACTCTTTTAAAGCCATTGAGAAAGCCTGTTCATTTAAATTGCGTGGAGCGAAATGAAAAAATTGGTTTGGATAATCTATACGACAGTTCTTTGCCAAGAAATCATTCCCTAGTATTCCGTCCCCTGGAATGTTGTTACTGTCGGATATGACGTGTAATTTGCACTTTTTCGGAATTAGTGTTTGCAATATGCCATCGCATGTTCCTCGAGTTACACCCTGTCCAAATGCGCAAATAATTTCTGTTTTGCTTCTTTTATTTACGAAACTTGGGGGCGCAACAGCGGGTTGCTTAATTATGCTAACGTCATGTCAGCACCAGTATCCACCAGTAGTTCAACCTGAGATTTTTGCGAAATATCTAAGGGAACGTTAACGAATAGCTTTCCGCTGGAGCTTTTATGACACCGATCTGAGACAACCTGAGGGCTGTCGCCGTGGTGTCTGTGACCGCCCGTTTTTAGTTTTGAGACACTTTATTGGTTATATTGGGAGCATGCCTTCTCCCCATTCTTGTTTTGCACGACACTGCATAGCACTGTGATTGTTTCGTTGACAAAACTCGCAACGTCTTTTTACAAAATCTTTATTCATTTGGTTTGAGAGCACCGGATGAAGATTTATTTGTTGAGCTTGCCCCTGCGAACAATTTGTCAGATTATGACCATAAACGCCGCACTTGTTACAGTAGGGAGTTCTTTTGCGAATTCGGCAATCTGTGTAAGTATGCCCTGGCGTGTTACAAAATCCGCATTTAATTATTTTCTTTTCTGAGCTTGCATTTTAAGAATTAATGTAAATTTTAGAAGAATTTGCCGCAATTGGATAAGGGCTTTGTATTGTTTGTTGTGGAGGAGACGAATTATACGGCCTTTGATATGATAGGAAATTAATTTTAGGAGAACTGTAGTTTTGTTTACAACTACTTGAAAAGTTGTATGGTGGTATGTTCATGAAGGCCTCGTTAGGATTATTACCGTGGTCGAAATGACTGAATTGTGGGAAATTATTATCAGAATTTAAATTCGATTAATTCAAATGAGGAAATTCTGGTGAATAAAAATTTGTGTGCAAAGGGAGGGAATATTGCCACTTAGACATTTTCTCTTTACCTTCCATTTCCTTTGCCTTTCTTAAATCCGATTTGGAAGAAGTATCTCCATCTTGAAAAAAGAAAAAACGGAAATTAGGATCTTGGAGGCCTGAGTTGAAAGTATGTATTGCCATTTCCTCCAGATCACTTAATACACTTCTAGTATTGTCTAGTTGTTCTTGACCTGTATTTCGAGCTTGATGCTGCATTTCCGCAGCTATCTTGCACGGTTCATATTTAAAATTTAAACGAGCTCCAAATGATCGTATTGGTTCCCCGGGAAGTTGACGAGTAAATCGTAATTCGTCCATCAATACTCGATATGGCTTATTGGATGTGAATTTTTGTGACAGGGCTTCCTTCAGTTCTTTCAAACTGTGATAGGAAGTTCCCGTCAAAATGCTAAAAGCCCTTCCACGAAACCGAGTTGCTAACAATCACAAGAACAGACTTTTCTCGTCACCACCATTAATGCACTCACTTACATGATCACAACACTTTATAAATATTTTAGTATCACTTTCCACATTTGGACCTTCGCCCGCAGCTAAGGGAATATTTAAGTTTACAAGTTGGTTAATTTTATTATAATCTAAAGACATTTTTTCTGCATTTTTATTTATTGAAGAAAAAACTAAATTTCCTACCTTACTATTATCTTCCACGGATTTTGTGCGTCATCTAAGTATTCTTCCTGAGCGCAGAGTTCCGGGCTGGATCGTGTTTTGTTTTGCTGGACCTGGTTGCTCCTATGGTTGGTTGATTTGGTCCGAATGCTCCTCGTTGCTTTGATGGATTTCTTGTAATTCTGGTGCAGTTTGTTGTCGTGAATGTGTAGCTACTTCGTTGATGGATTTCTTGAAATTCTGGTGCAGTTTGTTGTCCTGAAATTGTAGCCACTCTTTCGCTGTCGTTGCTAGTGCTCATCCAACTAGGGCTGGTATTTTCAAAACTGAAAGATGTTATAAACTTTTCGAATTTTCCTGCTGGCGTAGAAGTTTGCTCTTCTGACATATATTATGATTGACACTAGCGCATGCTCGCCTGGAGCAGAGGCACCTAAAGTTGATAGTCTCTATATAATCCTTACTGGATTGAGTCTCGCGCTTGCTCGCCTGGAGCAGAGGCACCTACAGTTGATAGACTCTGTTGTGGTTAAGCAACAATTATAATTATAATAATAACATAATTATTATATTATTATATTATTATCATATAATAATCACAAATTTTCTTTTTATTATAGGTTCCTTAATCGGCTGCGCAAAAATGTTGGATGTTTTAAATATAGAAACTTTTTCCTTTCCACTACATCTTTTTTATTACACAGAAGAACAAAAAAACTGATAACGGCACCAATAAAAATGTATTTTTTACATGCAATTTTTAATTAATTAAAAACCTGGTTACAACCGCACAAGTCCGCTCCTTAATTTCGACTCTCTTCTTCAACCGTGCCCCAAACTAGCTGTTTAAATTTTTTTCACAACATATTCCCACAGTCTAGCTTAGCCGCGAGCTTAGGCTTCGTATTACCGGCAAACTTTACTTGAGGTGTGATACTAGAGACTTGTTTGCTTTTACATAATTTTAATTATTTTTTGCATTTCAAGATATTTGAAGGCTTGTCTGGATGAAAGATATTTTTTAACAAAAGTATGGGAACATGAATTTAGCATATTTCAGCTATTTTGGGCTACCTAACAGATCTACTTACATGCATGTCAGTGGGATGTACGAATTTACCACAAAAGTATTTGGGACTATTTATGTTTTTGAATTTTAATTCTGATGGAGAAATAAGAATTTTAAGAACTTTTATTTTTAATGATTCTAAATCAAATTTATAAATACAAGAAGAAAAAACAACCGCCTCGTCCGGGATTTGAAACCGGGACCTTCCGCTTGCCGGGCGACTGCTCTTACCGCTGAGCTAACGAGACAGATGATTTTCCTTCTTGCATTTATCAAATTTGAAACTAGCCTACTAAGCCACGTTTTGCTTTCAGCTGGCATTAACCAGTAACGATGAAAGCGCACAAATAAATTGTAAATTCAATTTTATTTATTTTTCCCGCGGACGGGAATCGAACCTACACTTGTTAGAATCGGTCAATGATGGAGAAATAAGAATTTTAAGAACTTTTATTTTTAATGATTCTAAATCAAATTTATAAATACAAGAAGAAAAAACAACCGCCTCGTCCGGGATTTGAAACCGGGACCTTCCGCTTGCCGGGCGACTGCTCTTACCGCTGAGCTAACGAGACAGATGATTTTCCTTCTTGCATTTATCAAATTTGTAACTAGCCTACTAAGCCACGTTTTGCTTTCAGCTGGCATTAACCAGTAACGATGAAAGCGCACAAATAAATTGTAAATTCAATTTTATTTATTTTTCCCTCGGACGGGAATCGAACCTACACTTGTTAGAATCGGTCAATGATGGAGAAATAAGAATTTTAAGAACTTTTATTTTTAATGATTCTAAATCAAATTTATAAATACAAGAAGAAAAAACAATCCCGGACGAGGCGGTTGTTATTATAAATTTATAAATTTATAAATTTGATTTAGAATCATTAAAAATAAAAGTTCTTAAAATTCTTATTTCTCCATCATTGACCGATTCTAACAAGTGTAGGTTCGATTCCCGTCCGCGGGAAAAATAAATAAAATTGAATTTACAATTTATTTGTGCGCTTTCATCGTTACTGGTTAATGCCAGCTGAAAGCAAAACGTGGCTTAGTAGGCTAGTTACAAATTTGATAAATGCAAGAAGGAAAATCATCTGTCTCGTTAGCTCAGCGGTAAGAGCAGTCGCCCGGCCAGCGGAAGGTCCCGGTTTCAAATCCCGGACGAGGCGGTTGTTTTTTCTTCTTGTATTTATAAATTTGATTTAGAATCATTAAAAATAAAAGTTCTTAAAATTCTTATTTCTCCATCATTGACCGATTCTAACAAGTGTAGGTTCGATTCCCGTCCGCGGGAAAAATAAATAAAATTGAATTTACAATTTATTTGTGCGCTTTCATCGTTACTGGTTAATGCCAGCTGAAAGCAAAACGTGGCTTAGTAGGCTAGTTACAAATTTGATAAATGCAAGAAGGAAAATCATCTGTCTCGTTAGCTCAGCGGTAAGAGCAGTCGCCCGGCAAGCGGAAGGTCCCAGTTTCAAATCCCGGACGAGGCGGTTGTTTTTTTTTCTTGTATTTATAAATTTGATTAAGAATCATTAAAAATAAAAGTTCTTAAAATTCTTATTTCTCCATCATTGACCGATTCTAACAAGTGTAGGTTCGATTCCCGTCCGCGGGAAAAATAAATTTAATTCTGAGTCGAAAGAAGTGTTCTTTAGAAGGCTATTTAGTAGGAATGGTTTGATTACATTCTGCAAATACCGCTGAACCTTAAGCAATTTATCGCTACCAATCGTCAAAGTTCAGTGGGAAATAACGCTCTCACGGAAGGAGACAAAATATAAAATTGGTGTATTGTGCCCAAAGCAAAGTTAACTTAATGATAAGTTAGGACACAGAAGAGTTTTCCGATTGTTTTACACTTAAAATGCACACAGCAAGAAAAGGAAGAAAGAAAGAAGAAACATGAAAAAAAATCAAACTCTCTTGAAAACTTTAATGAATAAAGATAAAAAATGTGAAAGCGCAAAATGCATGCAACGAAACGGAACGGCAAATGATTCATTTTCGGAAATAAATGAGAAGGCGCGGCTTTTGTAAGAACCGGCTTTCTCTGAAATATTGTGAGAAATATCCAATGTTTATTTATAGCAGAATCAATGTTTGTTAGTGTAGTGCTATGCTATTTGAACAGCACGTGCTTTTATATACATTCGTTTTGCTCAGAAGAGATTAAGTGGGATACACTCAAGCTGGATTCTCTCAAATTTTCAGGAAAAATGAAAATTTCATTTGAGAGGAATTTTACATCTCCTTTCAGCACCTTGGTCAATGCGTAATTTATTTTTTTTTTTTTTAATGGAGGTAGTGTGGCCTGATGTACATTATTAAGAAAAGTGTGATAGGATTTTGAGGGATTCAATAAGATTTTGTCATTCGGGTAATCCTACCTACTCTCGATTTTTGTTTTTAACTCGTCTCAGTTGCACTACAATAAATGCATAGCCATGTACTTTTCCCCATTCATGCAAAATACGAAAGTATATCACATTGCCTCTTTCTGTCTAAAAAAACGAAAAATTTCCAATTTTTTTCGGATGTGTCCTATATTCTTATGTTTCACTTTATGTTTTCACCTCGTTGTCTTAGTCGCACTACAATAAGGCATAGCCAAGCTGTTTTCCCCCATTCATGCAAAAGACGAAAGTATATGATATTATTTGCTTCTATCTAGAAAACAAGGAAAATTTCCAATTTTGTTCGGCTGTATCCTATCTTCTTAAACGGTTATCTTTGACACAGTTCGCTGTTGAATTTACCTTTCATATTCAGAATCTAGTGGAAGGGGCCATATCCAGTGATTGCATTAATAAACGGCCTGAGCGATTGTCTGCTACGACCAATTGGTTTGCGCGCCTGAAGGGGAGAGGGGTTGACGAATTCCTTCACTGGCTTCATACTGGGATGGGAGAGATACGTCAGATAATATCCAGTGCTCTACCTTATACAAACTTAATATACTATAGTACATAAAGTTTGTCAAAGATTCTACTTTCGTATTTCTGTAGTTCCCCATAAAATAGATGTTTGGTAAACCAAGTGGTGAGCAGGGACTAGTATGTGAACTGTCGATTCCAGTTTGAGCCAGATCGTCTGCTTTTTCATTTTCTTGCACTGGCTCGTGTTCAAGGACCCAAGGTAAGTGACTTTACGCAAAGCAGATTTATATATAGCAGCTGGAGTTTCTTCTTACAGCTTGAAAGTTCAGACTACTTTCAACTCAAAGTCTTAAGAGGAAATACCAGGAGCGTAGCTTCGCTATCAGAGCAAATATATAAGTTTAGGCTTCCCTGACCTCCATTTTCTATAGCGTACATTTTGAAAACAAAGATTGTATGTGAGGCAATGAAGAGTTCCACTTCTGGATCCACCCCCTTGTGCCTATTTTGTTATCTTTCCTGGAGTCGCCAGTATACCAGACTAGAGCCCTCAAGAAATATTATCATCTGACCGTTTTTTCGAAGCACACTAGCCGTTGCTTCCTTCTGGACAAATAGGCAGAGTGGCTGTGAGTCAAGAATGGCTACAAGTGTCCGTTGAGGATACGATGTGCAGGTGTCTTCGGTCCTAGAAAGGTTATCCTTTTCATTATATCAAGGGTCCTCTTGGTGCTCGTCTGAAGTGTTTACAGCCACCAGCCGTTTTCCCCGGAAAAATTGTTATTATTATGATTGGGCACTGACAAATTTATAAAACATTTTATGGTTCAGACCCCACTTCTTATCGGAAAACCTTTGATTAAAATTAAATCAATATTAACGCGCGATTTCCGTTTAAAGCAAATCGAAGGTTTCTATTGGAATTGGTAGTACTGTGCAGATTTGTCTTCCAAAGTGGGTTTTTGAGGGAAATTTTTCTTTTTTAAATAGTTCAAAACTGTCGGTGGTTGATATATTTAGATTGGTCAAAACAGAAAACAATACTGCGGTGGCCAATTTTTGCTAAAGTAATTCCAGTGACTTGAGTATACAAATTATAAGCGTGTTTCAAATTTTAAGTATCTAGACATCTTCTTACATAGTTGGGTCTGGGAGAGAAAATCAGAAAGCACTATGAGGGGATGTGTATTATAAAACAACAGAGCTTATAAAAACGAGCAATGAAATAATCCTGTTCGTTATATACAAGAAAACGGAAAGTTTGTCTGGCTATATGAAAACGGCGCTGGAAAAGGGTTGACTGGTGGATGTGACGTGCATATTTTAAAGTGGATGGTGGTCCTCGATATTATGTAGACATTCTGTAACACCCCGCAGCGGATGTGTTAATAATTTATTCAAACGCCGCTATTCGTCCTGCATATTTATGTTGACCTGATTTTTTTTGTGAAAAGTTAGGCATTTGTAAATAGGTAATATAAAATATGTATGTAGATCGAACTGATTAATTGAATAACCAAAAAGTGATATGAATCTAGATTTACACTACTATTATTTTTGTGATAGCTAATTGTGCTTTGTAAAAATTAAAAGCAACTTTGGTAATCTTAAGAAGTCAAAAGCTTTAACTTTCAATCTCTTCATTAAATATGATTGTTAAAACTTGACTGAGTACCTTCAAGTCGTCCCCTTGTGAGTCTCTGAAGCAGCGGCTTTCGAGTCTCACACTCTAGAGAGAAATTAAGAGATTCAGTCAAGTTTTAAGAAAATTTGCAATTATATTTCATTTTAATATTGAATTAATTAAAGGGTTTGACTTCTTAATTATAGCATTACCAAAGCTGTTTAAATTTTTATCATTAACACAATAAATATAACTTGATAGATGTGTCGTGTCCCAAAGGAGAAAAACCACAACTTTACGTGAAACTCCGAGTTAGAGGGAAAGAATGCGAACTGACTTAAAATTTTAATTTATTAAATAGAATTACAAACCGCGCCCTATCTCACTAATTAACTCAAATCGCACGAATGCGACCAAACTGTATGAAATTCAACACCGAACTCGGAATAGCATGCGACACTGAACTGAAAGTCTAAGAATACTGCAGGCAGTCTCTTATGAACCCATACTCGAAAGTAAGCTTTCTTTGCTCACAAACGCGGATGTAAACAAACGACAACTACCTTGTCGTTTGTTCTACTGGTTGCAGTACCTGAGTCGCTCAGTAGTAAGCAATCGCTTTACATAACAATCACCATGCGATGTTAATTGTTATCGTAATCGTTCATTTCTCCACTTAGCGCTAATCGCAGCCAAGTGTTTCAGCTAATCAGCGAAAAAACCGACAATTGCAGAACAAAACCATGCGAGGTTACTGTTTAGTAATTGCTAATTATTTCACTAAAATACGCCCTTGGCTGCTGGAAGAATCTTACGTATTTTGGGCCATAACAGATGGCATCAAGAATACGGTTAGTGCATCTACCTATAATGCTGGAAAAGCTAGATGAAACTTGGATGGAGTCTTTTAGATTTTAATAGAGACCCGATTTGCACCGGTATCCCTATATCCAGACAATTCAAATGATGGTGATACAATCCATCATTTCGGAGGAAAAGGTTGACTTGTGCCACTCAGAGTACTGTGTATTATTAGCTATATGAGTTCTATGGCTTGTGCAGATGTCTGACGACATTCAGAAAAGAAAAAATCAAGTTTACTTAATAAATTTTTATATCTCTCGTACAGATAAGTATAACAATAATTATTTTATACAAAGAATCTCCCTGATAGGTCACTCATAGTAAGAGCTAATACGGTGCAAGCAGTCGGTTTTCAGGAGTTTTATACTACTTAACCGCGTTCCAAAGTCTTGTATGTGTATATGGTGATGATATTTAAGCAAAAGACTGAAAAAAAACTTCTTGCGAAAAACCTTAAACACCGGTTAGCCTATTTCCTAAAGTGTGTGAAATCTATCCTCGGACGTGGGAGGGAGTGCCGGTTTTTAAAAGGACAACTCAGTCGTTAAAAATTTCAAATATATTTTATTCAAATTAAAACTCATTTCCTTAAAACTAAATATCACAGTAAAAGTTCACAAATAAAAATTAAACAAAAAAAACTTAAAAAATAATAAAAAAATAAAGAAAAAGCAAATTAAAAATTGAAATTGAAATTCAATTTAAAATTCAATGACGTTTGAGTCCTACTGCCTCCGTCGTTCCTTCAGTTCTGGAAAAAGAAGAAGAAGACCAGAATTTATTATCTGTCAACAGAATAAACGTAAAAATGTTAATGCTTGCGTGTGAGCAGCAGGATAATAAAATGCTCCTTGCTAGTGCGTGAGGGCACAACGTTAACAATATGCTTTTTGCCAGTGAGTGAGAGCATAAGGGTAGCAAAATGCTTTTGCTCGTGCATTAGGGCACAAGGGTAGCAAAATGCTTTTTGCTCGTGCGTGAGGGCACAAGTGTAGCAAAATGATGAAGAGGATAAAAGTGTTGCAGATTGATCTGTACGCAGAATTATTCTTCTGCTTAGGTGTGGGCAGGAGTATTACAGATTAGTCTCTGCGCAGAATTATTCTTCTGCTTAGGTGTAGGCAGGAATAGTGCAGATTATTCTCTGCACTGAGAAAAATATTCTGTATTACACTTTTGATTTCGACCAACATAAAATTTGTATTTGTATTAACTAACACAATAATGTTGATAATGTCACGAATTTTTAATAAAATGTTCGATTGTTTCGACATATCGTTCTGTTAAGCTGACTATGTAGAAACTACAGAAAATTTTAGTACCTTTAATATACACATATTTTATAAAAATTAATTGTTGGGTTTATGGACAGATATCTATACATTAATGCATACATTCATACTTACATATGTATTTCATCGAAATATATATAATAGCCTGTTAAATTTACTAGGCTAGGCCCAACGAAAACAATAAATGGTTGCAATGTACTACCTGTAGCAAAACACTTCTCTTGAAGTAAAGTGCGGAATAAAACTATCCTGTAAATCATTTATGGATGGTTTAAAGAATGTCCCCTGTAGATTTCTTTTCAATTCGTGCAGTCGGTCTTAAAATGGTGGGTGCTGAGTACATAATTAATTACATGAATACAGACATGCATTTATTCTTTGGTATATACACATACCAAATCATTACAGTACATAGCATATATACTTTGAATTAAATGATTCTATGTCGCATGATACTTTTCATAGTATAGTATTTTGTAGTTAGTCGTATCCAGTTTCTATTAGTAATCAGACGTGTAAATTTTGGTAGTCTATTAAATAAAGTAGCGCTTAGAAGTACACCGTTTCTATTCATTTAACCGGCCCTTCACAAAGCACACAGCATTAAGTGGCGACGAGAGGAAATAAATAAAATAAAAAGCGAAAGCCGTTTTTAATCATATAAATAAAATACAGTGATTTTTCAATCAATGGAGGATCTAGCAAAGGCGTTAACAACACTAGTTTCACAGCGACAACAATGGATGCAAAAATTCTTCGACAAACAAGTGAAAATATTAAAAGCAACACAACTGGATTCTACTGCGACTCAATCGGGACCAGGTACTAAACACGTGCCACCATTCCCCGCTTTCAATAAAAAAATGGACAATTGGGAAACTTTTCTCAGTCATCTAAATCAGCATTTCCTTGCATATAATTTCGAGGATGATTCCGAAAAAGTGCATTTTTCTTATGTTGGAGCGGCTCTGAACTATTTATTTTGGCTCAAAAATTATTCGGCGATAAAGAAATATGTGAAATTTTATATAAAGAGCGTATTGACAAAATAGCGGTTCATTTTAAATCAAGAAATAATGTTCTAGCGGCCCGTTTCAAGTTCAATCAAACGCGTATGGAACCAACACAGTCTTATGCAGAATGGGTAACAGAGCTGAGAGGTATTGCGAGATATTGCATGTATGTGTGTGAAAAGCAAGTTTGTGAGCATTCAATGGTTGACAGTTTGTTTCGTGATATGATTGTGTTACATACAGCACATGACCCTATGCGAATGGCAGCTCTCCAGAAAACAAATCCGACGTTCACAGAAGTATTACCAATAGCAGAAACTTATGAGTCAACATAAAAGTCCGTACAAGCAATAAAAGGAGAAGGAATATCAACAACTGTAATGCACATAACTCGCAATTCAAATACCGCCAAGTGGCAAAGTGATAACAAATTAATACAATCAAGTGTCTCTAATTCAAACGTTCAATCAGCATCAAATAGAAAAAATAACAACAAATCACAATTTAATGTTCATGCAATCGAAAAAAGCGGGAACATGGGTGATAGTAATTTTGCGAATGTTGTTCGCATTGCCGTAAACCAGAATAAAAGCGACAAAATTTTCGTATTTGTCAGTGTAAACAATATAATGATGAAATTTTTAGTGCATACAGGTGCTACATGCAGCATGATAGGATTAAACGCATTTGAAGAGCTAGCAAACCGCTCTGTGCTGCAGTACCTTTCAAACTAAAATCATATGGTGGCGGCATCATTCCAACCAAGGGATCTCTAGATATAATCATTAAATGGCAAATGAAATCGTACAATTTTTCACTGATAGTGACAGATGTGCCTGGTGATAATAATATTCTGGGCATGGATCTATTCAACTTGCTAAATTTAGAAATTAAGCGGAGTATCCCGTCAATTCGCAAGATAAACCAGGTAAATATTGATAATTTCAAACAAAAAATTGATAATCTTTGCAATAAATATTCTTCAATTTTCGAGCCTAAGATAGGACTCTGCACATTAATTAAGGCTCGCTTGACACTAAAATCAAATGCTATACCAATATTTTTCAAACCCCGGCCAATTCCTTTTGCTGAAAAGGACCTTGTTAAAGAAGAAATTAATAGACTTGTAGACGCAGGAAATCCATACAATAGCAGTCAATCGGCAGCCCCAATTGTTGTAATTACTAAAGCCAACGGAAAACTTCGAATTTGTGGCGACTTCAAAACTACGATTAATCCACAGCTTGAAACTGACATTTATCCTATTCCACAGCCGGAGCTGCAAAATGGACATGTATTTTCAAAAATAGACTTGTCAGAAGCCCATTTTCAAATTGAACTTGTTACGAATAAAAGCAATTGCTGTTGTAAACACACCTTTTGGTCTTTACTAGTACCAAAGATTACCATTCGGAATATCATCAGCGCCAGCAATTTTCCAGAAAACAGTCGATCAAATTGTAGCTGGAATTGATCGGTGCGCAGCATACTTCGATGACTTGGGACTCTATTCTCACGTTTTCAAACTTACGCTCTTGTATGCAATAAATCAAAACCAAAGTTTTTGGAATCGCACGTGGAATATCTAGGTCACTGCATTCCAGAGAAGAAATCAAGCCAACAAACAATGGAATCAAAGCCATTCAACATTTACCTGAACCAACAAATTTGAAAGAAGTTCAAGCATTCATTGCAAAAGTTAACTATTATAGAAATTTTATTAGAAATTTTTCAGAGATTGTAGCACCTCTCAACAATCTTAGAAAGAAGGGAGTTAAATTCACATGGGGCAGTCAGCAGAATCAAGCATTCATCCAGCTTAAACAACTTATCGTGGCTACAACTAATTTAACACATTACCGGAGTGATTATACACTTATCCTTGCTACTGATGCCTCATCACACGGGCTTGGAGCTGTACTATCCCATAAATATCCGGACGGATCAGAAAACACTTAACATTCATCAAATAAAATACGGAAGTTCCACCAATATCTTTATGGACGCAAATTTGAGCTCATAACTTATCATAAGCCTCTGGTATCGTTATTCCACCCACATAAGGAACTCCCAGTAATGACAGCTCAAAGGCTCCAACGCTGAGGTATCACTTTAATGGCCTATGACTACACTATTAAATTTAAGCCTACTGATCAGCATGGAAAAGCTGATGGCTTATCCAGGTTACCAATAGCGCCTGATGAGCAGTTCGATGCTATGGAAGAAGTCTGCCTAGAGTTATCGTTGGAAATGAATGAAAAGGTGACACAATTTCCTATAGACAATTTATTAATTAAAAAAAATTCAGAACGAGACCCAGTACTAAAAGCTGATAGCAAATTTGTAATGAACGGATGGCCAGAATCTTCTGAACTTATAAACGAGGACTCTATTTTCGATGACAACTATCATTAACAATTCACAAGGGCTTACTTATTCTTCAAACCGACTACAGCAGAGTGATAATTCCAGAAAATTTAAGAATATCTGTATTGAAGATTCTCCATCGAGGTCATTCGGGCATAGTCCGCACCAAACAGCTGGGTCGTCGGTACTGCTGGTAGCCAAATATCGACCAAGATATTGAAGTTCCTATACGGAAATGTCGTATTTGTCAACAAAACAGTGACTATCCACATAAGGATTTTTCTAGTTGGCCTAAGCCCTCGCATGCATGGGAAAGGATACACATTGATTTCGCTGGTCCTTTTAAAAACAAGATGTTCCTAATATGTGTAGATTCATATTCAAGATATCCTTACACTGTCTCTATGCCATCAACCACTTCGAAATCAACTATTCAAGCACTGACCAATATTTTTGCCATCGAAGGGGTACCCGTGACCTTAGCATCAGATAATGGTACGCAGTTGACTTCAACTGAATTTAAAAACTACTGCCAACAGAATGGTATCACGCATCGTACAACTGCACCTTTCCTCCCAGCCTCCAACGGAGAAGCCGAAAGGTTTGTTCGAACTTTTAGAAAAGCAGTTCACAAAATATATCAAGAAGGGCACGATATAGATAGCGAATTAGCAGAATATCTTGTAACATATAGAACAACTCCGACCGCAAAAGGAAGATCACCAGCCGAATTAATTCATGGAAGACAACCGCATACCCTACTATCATTATTCGTTCCACAAAAGGAAATTCCTAAAATAGTAACTCCTCGAAATCTTGGCATTAACCAACAGGTGTTCTTTAGAAATTCTAGTAATGCTGGGCCAAGATGGATTAAAGGAGTCGTAATAAAGCTGATTGGCAGGAAAATATGATTAATCGAATCATCCGGGAAATCTTTTAGACGTCACTCAAATCAGATCCGGAAAGCTGAATTTGAAGACTACAATGTGGGGCGACATCTAGCTGAGGCAGTTTCAACAGAGGATCTACATCTGGAGCTGCGACGTTTCCCGTAATAACTGAAGCATCCAGTTCAGAAACGCCAACTGTTCAAGCGGTAGATGAAGCTCAAGAAGGGATCAGACGTTCAACCAGAGAGCGAACAGGTGTAAAAGAACTTTACATACCAGACACATTACGACAAAAGACGAAGAAAGTGAATTAACGTGGGAGGTATGCTGAGTACATAATTAATTATATGAATACAGACATCCATTTATTCATTGGTATATACAGATACCAAATCATTACAGTACATAGGATATATACATTGAATTAGATGATTGTATGTCGCATGTAACTTTTCATAGTATAGTATTTTGTAGTTAGTCGTATCCAGTTTCTATTAGTAATCAGACGTGTAAATTTTGGTAGTCTAGTAAATAAAGTAGAGCTTAGAAGTACACCGTTTCTATTCATTTAACGGGCCCTTCACAAAGAATACAACATTAAGAAGACACATTGAAAAGCCACAGTTTTTGGAACCTGTAAAAGTACATATGTAGTTAGCTTGAAAACTATTAAATAAATATAATGTGTGAACTTACATTCGTTATAATTAGCGTGTATTAAATAGTTCTAGAGTTGCTGTGTCCTTTATAGTGGTGAGAAATATTTTTTTCGCTTTATTCAATAATTTGTCCCAATTTAAGAACAATAAATTTGATTTCTCTGGATGGATGATTAAAAAATTTATTTCCACCTATTATAGGAGCAAAAAGGTATGTTAATTCATTCAAATAACTAGTGTTTCCAAACTTACCAATTCGTACATTAATGTCATTTTCATTCAATTTTATTAAACTGTTGAATAAGCTACACATTTTAAAATGCACGTGCTTCTTTCACAATCGAAGTAAAACTGTGAAATAAAAGTTAAACTACGAAATTATTTAATCGTTCTCGACAGAATTGTGGGTTGGATTGACGGAACTATAAAATATGTAAGCCCAGTTTCTAGAAAATTTGAAGTGAATCGACATTGGATTGTGTTAGTTTTACTGAATGCATTCAGTTGAGCTGTTTTAATACATAATATTCTTTTAAATTAACAGAACAAGATCTCATTGTACAGAATTTCATTAAAACTCATTTTAACATAATCCAATCTCTTAAAATAACTTATCATGTGTTACCTTAAAGAAAACTCGAAATTTTGACTTCAATCAAGGTGTTAGGTGTATCAAAATTTATATCAATTCCCGTGTTCAGAAGAACATAACTTTTATATCATCATTACCTACAAAAATTTTTTCAGTGTGGGAAGAATTATTCTTCTGCTTAGGTGTGGAAAATTATAGGAATTTTCAGATTATTCCCTGAAATTCTATGTTGGAAGTTTGGAATGTTAATCTTTAATTTAGATTAGTATCATTTGTTTCATTAATTGAATTAAAAAATGCCTAGAAATATAAGCTCCAGTGTTACCAAGGGAACAGAATTAAAAAATGACTGCAGATTTGTTTGTTTTATACCCATATTTAAACAAGTAAAAAGGTAGAATTCGTCTGAAACCAACACTTATGATAACCTAGATAAATGCCCGTATGAAATTTCTATGCAGGTTTCATTTTTGAAGTGGTTTTCGCATATATTTCTAGACCGGTTCATCGGACAGAAAAATTGATTATAATCAATTTTATACCATTTCGTGTTCTGAAGAAGTTTTTAGTACAAAAAGAATGCCTAGGACTGATCGTTTTCACAGTATATGTAAAAAACCTAAATTCTTATATGGCAACACCAAGAAGGAGTTGACCGATTTAGTCCATTTTTGAAACCTTATTTGCTATTGCTATAAAAACACCATGTAGCAAATGTAGTATGTTCACGCGTTCTGAGGCAGCTTCCTAGTATATAGTGGAAAACGAAATGTTTGTATGGCAACCCCACGAAGCTTTGTGTCATATTCGATCTTAATTTTACTTTTTTTTTAAAGTCCGTATACAAAACTTCAGCTCTCTAAGTATATGCGTTCTCGAGTTATCGTGCGCACAGAAAGACGGACGGACAGGCGATCGGACGAATGGATGGACAGAATATGTACATACAAAAATCAAAATAACTTTGAATATTGCACGTTCAATCCATTTTGCTCTACCGTCGTTATTTCTGTGCGTTACAAAGGGAATAACAGCTTATAGATGGGGAGGCGACCGTAATAAATCATATCTCATCGAGAAAATGAAAAATTCATATAACATTAGTTAGTACTAAGATAGTAGAAGACATCGCCCCTTGGTTGCCTGGGCTGGGTCAGCCACGATGTTGAGAAAAAGCTTCACTTCCGGTCAGTTTTTTTATGCATTTTCATCTCACCGAAGAAATGGAAAATATATACACCAATTTGTAGGGCTCGGCGAGTACTACTCGAAAAATATAGGTTGCCTCATGGAAAATCGCCACAACCCCCCGCAGCCTACTTTAAAAAAAAAATGTTTTTAATTTATATATCAATGAAATGGAAATTTTTGGCTTGGAATTAAATACAAACAACTTCCTCACCAAATTTATAGGGCTGCCAACCTCTTACCTGACCACAACCAGGCAAGGCAGTCTCACCTTAAGGGTATGTGCATTGTCATGTCCCATTTAGAGTTGAAAAATCCGGAATATTCCGGAAGTATTCCGGAATTTTCAGGGAATTTTCCCAATCCTCCTGGGAATATTGCCATTTTAAGAGGAAAGTTTCCAAAATATAATTAAAAATAAAGTAACCCTTTTTTTCTCATTGGACCTTTAATTAATAATAGTAACAATGATTAGATATATTTTTAAAATGAAATTCATAAAATAGACTTATACGTTAATGGCCTTTCTCTTCAGGAGAACTTTTCTCGGTATTGAGCTAGGTTACACATAATTTTATTTCCATCCATTTTCTTCAATTGAGCATAGGTATGTATAGATTCTAGTCCTGCTGCAATTTAGCAGCTGATAATTTTGTTCCTCCGCACTTAAGGTCTAGAATATTAGGAGCGTAGTTAATTGGTTTTTCAACAAATTGACGTCTCTTTTCATTTGCACTGAAGATAAGATTTTTCTCATCGTTGAATATGTCCTCAGCAGCAGATAAGTAGTTTTTTACGTTTTCTGCAACGTGTTCAAACATGTTAGGAACTTCTGTAGCTTTATCGCGTTCGAGTTTGGTTGTAGCTGTAAAAATTGGCTACAAAACTTTGTGAAGTGATTCAGCTTTTAACCAAATGTCTTCTGAAAGGATTTGTTGCTTCATTTCCCGGTCAAATCTCAATTCGTGGTATGTATCAGTGGCTTCAAGGGCTTCTCTGTTGCACAAAAAATTTCCTATCTTTTCCATACTTTTCATGTTGAATTTTTGGAAGTATGCCAGCTCTACATGCCGCTTTCTAATATATTTAATGATGGCAACTATTATTTTCTCGGCACTACTGAACTTCTGAAGGTTTTTGTTCTGTACTCATATTTCCGGTACTTTGAAGAGATATATCTTGAAATGGATAAAAAGAGCTTGATGACGTTGCGGATCCCGGTGATTGAAATGAAAGCTAGGAGCAGGTAAAGAAACTTCGAACCGATCATTCCTTTCTACTTGACCTTGAGATATTGAATCTATTGGTGATGAAATTATTTGTGGAGGATGATCTTGAAACGAACGTTTGATTTCGTTGGCACATTGCTTTCAAACACTTACAAAGGGGTTTTTTAGTCTAGTTGCGTTCAGTTGAAAAATGTTTCACTGCAGTACCTACACTTAACTACCTTTTGGCCATCTAAGTTAGTTAAATTGTTATAGTCCCAGATATTTGACGATCTTCGTGACATCTTTAAGGACCGAAAATTGTAGCAATCACACGCGAAATATTGAATATACACGACTAATATATTGCTCGCCAGAGCTAAGAAGATTGACTGAACTGTCACGATATTTCATATGAATAATCTAGCAATATTTTTCCCTCTTTGCCTGAAAAACGACGAAGAACTCTTTGTTTTCCCAATATCAGAAATACCTAGAATCCATAACAAAGTCAATAAATGTTGTACTCTGCAAGCAAAGGGTATAGTAGGTACAAACACCAATTTCAAAAATTTTCTGATGTTAGTGCGATTGAACACTATCTTATGAAATTGCAAGTAGCCAGTAAATATGGGGTAAATTTCCAGATACAGATAAAAGGAAACTTAACCTGCATGCAATGGCAAAGTGTGTCGCTAAATCCATATATATAAATAGACACACGAAAAAATTGCAGGTACCGATAACTGGAAAATTATCTGATAGCACATACATAGGTAGTTTTTTATTTTCTAGGTAAGCTGCAAGTGTAAATATTCAAATAAGTAAATCAATATTAAACGAAAATAATTAACCAGCTATCTATCAGTTATGGGCTTGCGGAATTACCTACTACTATATAAATTGGAGAGAGCATATATTTACGCGCAAGCATATTTTTCAGAGTTATACCGTAATAACTAACCGGAATGCGTAAAAAACCATATTTTAATTAACCTTCCATAATCTTCACAATTCGTACTACTTTTTCCTTAAAGCTATATTTTTGCATCCTTAGACTATTTCAGACATTATGTAGGTAGCGATTTTGCTCTATAGTTATTTGTTTAAAAACACTGAAATCATACAAAAGGCACACAATATGACGAAAACTCCCAAAGTTCCGAGCAATTTTGAAAACTTCCCGGAAAGCTTCCTTGAAAATGGCAATATTCCTGGGAGTTTCCATCTCTAGTCCCATTGTCCCATGGCATGACATTATAAATCAGAATCCAAACTATATCATATTTTTTCTTCATTTCTTAACTTACTACATAATTGAGTCTTAATTATTTTTTATTTATTTCGGAGTGTTTTTTCTACATATGTACACAACGAAAATGCATACGGGTCGAATTGACAGCTGCCTAATTTTTATAGTAGGTTAAAAACAACTAAGGGAGAATAGTTATACTAAATCTATTCACTTGGTCCCAGGTATTAAGTACACATAAGTAAAAATATCACAATGCTAAGGAAATATCTAGAAGGGGGGTTTTATATTAAAGGTATAGCAGGTATACACATTTTTTGATTTGAATAGATTTACACACAAGACGGCAGAACCGGTCCCAGGTCATTACATTGCTATATTTTTATATTGCCGTGCCGGTGCCGGTGCCGTCAAATGCGCAATCGGCTGATTTGTTTCTACATATTTTATATGCAATACGGGGTACCACAACGACATCGCCGTCGTGCAAACAGCCTAAGTGATTAAGATAACGCTAAGAAAACAGCAAGGACGAACTGCATTTTAAGAAGCATTACGTAGTACCGGTAAGAGAATCAAGTATCGACGCTCCAGTGATTTACAGTGATTTTAAATTGAAAGTTAAATTAAAGTTTTGTTATCGATTTAATAAAATGGGTAAATGTTTCCTTTGTGGTGGAAGTGAAAAAGTGAAAAACTTTTGCGGTGATACTTTGAATAAGTGTATAAAAGGTGATTAATTTTCGGAAAATTAAAGTCTTTAAGTATGGCGATATTGAACTTTCTCCAGACCCAGTGGAACGTCTTGGTTATCATTTGGAATGCTACAAAAAAATAACTAGTCTAAAGAGCCGATACAGAGAGGAATTTAAAACTACAGAATCAACACTAAATGTACGTATGAAACATGAGTATTTATTTTATAAACATTTACTTTCCAATATTTTCTTCTTGAGTTGCAGTTGAATAATTGCATTTTGACGTCAAAAATATAGATTTCAGCATTTTTGTTTTTCTAAAATATGAATCCCTTCACATTCATATAGTGTTATGTTACTTCTCATTCATATATAATACAATTGCATACCAAAACACTCAAAATTTTCAATTTTCAATTTTTGTTTAGGCTGTCTACCTCAGGTCTTGGATGCAGAGTGACTCAAATTTGAAAGTTTTCACTGTGCTCGTGTTTTTTAATTTGCTTAATTTGTTTTTAACTTGTTACTCTTTTTTGTGATATTTTAAATTAATGGTATTAAATGGGATTTCTCAAAGAAATAAAAAAAAATATAATGAAAAAGCGCAATTATTAATTTTGGATCTTTAACTTCTTCCGAAAGAGAAACGCACCATAAAAATTATTATTTACGAATTTGCTCTATTATTTATACATAATATTATTATAATATAAGAAATTCGCGGGTTCATCTTTTAGTTTCTATTTTATTATTATATTTTTTTAATATTTAACTAATTCTGAAAGTTCGTCAAAATTAGAGGGAGTTGGGTCGATTGGTGATCGTTTTGGTTTGGATTTGCTGTATAATGTTATATTATTTACAAAGGCAAAATCAAATTACCAGTAAGAAAATTTCTTATTGTTCTACAGAGGGACCAGTCGAGCACATTTTTTGTTCGCTCTGAGGATGAAGCGGCACCAAGCTGTATGGAGATTTTTGACCAAGCACCAGATGTTCTGTAGCATGAGGTGAATATTATATATTAAAGGCACCAGAAGGTATGACTATTATTGTTTGTATATCCCTTTTTATACAGGTTGCACCAAGAACATCGAGGGATTTTTTAAACGTACAACAGATTTCTAGTGAGTCAAATCCTCGAACTTCGGCCTTGGGAGCGATGCAAATGAGCGATGAACCACGTCCAAGTTTTTCAACATCTCCGTTGGAAAATTCTGAGCCGCTGATGGAAGAAACCCCCACGGCAGTTTCGTTACATCAAAATCAAAAGGTATGCATTTTCATTTCGCAAGTGGAAAGAAAAATAGGCAACCATCGCTATTTTGCATCAATATGTACTTCTATTGAAGTCTATAATGCGGTAACAATTTCGGCGAAAAATCTTGATGGCCATTTGTTACTGGAAAAATTACATAATTGTAACCACTTCCCATATCACAATATATGTAGAACCAATTATGAGCAAAAATCCAAAAGAGCAACAGTTACTAAGAAGCCGGAGGGTGACTGGTATGAATTACGAAAAATTCATAAAGAATCTTTTGAAGCTCTATGTGCGTTTATAGATGAAGAAATTATAGCAAAACAAAATATATATTTATTGAATGATTTGTATTTGCGATATAAGTCATTATTATTAGAAATCAACAATAATACTTTTTCGAAATGCGAATTTCAAAATTATACTGCTCAGTTTCTGGAAAGAATAATTATGGAACAGTACAATCATACTATAGTGATAACCTCTTCCGATACACTTCTTAAAAAAAATAGTGCATAAGCAGGGAATTGATGCGAACAAGCTAATTAATGATTTTGCAATTAGAATTTCCGAGGAAAAAACGATATTTGAAGACGTTGATGAAGTCCTTAAAAAAAAAGTAAATCCGACAAAATGAATGTAGATGACATCATTGAGGGTGAATGTGAAATTCCTGAGCTTCTATTTAATTTCATGTGTTGCCTCATTCAGGGTCCGGATACAAGACGAAAAAATGCTGCTGATGACTACACAAAAATAAAATCTTTGTGCCAAGATATTATCTATGTAATTACTAAAGGGCGAATTAAACCGTCTAAACATCTTATGTTAGGTTTAGCTATTAAATCCCTAACGAGTAGCAAAAAAGTTCTGACGATTTTAAACAAATACGGTCATACTGTCGGGTATACTGAAGATATTGAAACAGAAATGACTTATACCGCTTATGACAATAATCAATTGATTCCACCTGGCATAAGTGCCGAAAAAGTCTGAGTGCCCACGTAGCTTTCGATAACTATGACCGTTTTGTTGATACTTATTAAATTTAGGTGCCTTCCACATTCAAATGGGTTTTTTAAGGCTGTTGGAAAATATATTGATTCCTGTGGAATTACTGACATATTAGTACAGTCCGGTGTTTTAGCAGAAGGATCAGTCAATGGCTTCGTGAGTAGTAAACACTTTAACAGATGCAAAAGAATTCATCCCCTATTGTCAAGTGCACTCCAAAATTTAAACATTGAAGAATTTATGTCTACTAAAGAAATCGATTCAGAAAAATTAATACAAGATTTAAAATATATACAAGACAATCCTTTTGAGTGTAATCAGAATCTGAATATACCACCATCATTTCTAGAAACGGTAAATGATTATGAAACGTTTGTTAAAGAAACTTTACGTGGTTCTCGGGGTAAAACCGCTAAATATTATATGCAGTATATTGAATTCATTAAGATTTATTTAAGATTTTCATGGAGTATTAGAACCAGTGATTTTGATTTATATATAGACACTCTATTTAATATGGCTAATTTGTTTTTCGCATTCAATCAGCCCAATTATGCTAGGTGGATATTACAGTATTAAAAAAAAGATTTAAAATTAAAAAAGTCAACGTTATTGGATGAATTTAGAAGAGGGCCTTTCGGTATTAAAAGGACATCTACTAACTTAACTAGAATTCCTATTGATCTTACACTGGAACAAACTATTAATGCCAATGCTGCTAGCTCTCTAATAGGTGTCACTCATTTCAGCAATTCATTATCTGCCCGGCAGCGTTGGGCGCTAAGCCACAGCATGCGTACTAGAGTTATTTCCAAAATGCTTGAAGAATTGCATATTACTAGCAGAGATGACACTACTCACGAATTGGAAACTCACAGGATTAAGAAAGATAGAACAGCTGTAGCAAATATATTATTAAGTATAAAAGAAAGCATGAATCCTTTTGATAGAAGCATAGACAATGAAAATTTATTTAACGTAACAACAGGTAGAGCAGTATCAGAGGAAACGGCTTCTTTTCTCCCTAATGTTATGTCTATGGGCGAAGACAAAAAATATAAATTTATTGAAGAATGTAATTTAGATGCACTAAGGTTTGAAAAGGCTATTACGTGCCACACTATACGCAATTTTTCGTCAGACGGCATTAAAAAAACTCAAATAAGTCGCGATGGGAAACGAAAAATTTTACTAAAAATGGAACGCGATATTTTCGCTAGGCTATTAGCAATCGCATTAAAAAAAATAGATTTGGAATATTGCCTGTCATTTCCTATATCGCCCGTACAGGAGAAATGTTTAAAATGGATAAATTCAAACTGGCGCATAAAATTAAATCTTTTATTGAATTTGCAACACCCACCCAAATAGATGCAGAAATAATTGACGGATTTTATTTGTTATATAAATTAGGACCATCACTCCCTCAGAAGTTTGATAAAATAGCTGAATTTATTTAAAAAAAAAACTTTGTTACACCAATGCTTCACAAATTCATATGATATTTGACCGATATATTCTTCCCTCAATAAAAGATATAGAGCGGTATAATAGAGAAAAGGTTGATATCCCGTACGAAATTATAGGACCGTCTCAAGTAAGACCGAATGACTTTATAAAAAGTTTAAGAAATAAAAAAATTAAGGAGGCTTTGGTCATATTTTTATCGGAGCAATGGCAGAACAAACATATGGCACCAATACTAGGTACGAAGAAAGTTTTTACAACAGTTGAAGAAAAATGTTTTTCATTCATTGCAGAACATGAAAGCGTTATAAAAACAGAGGAAAATGATTTTATGTGTTATAATGGGGAGGCTGATACTCGAATGATATATCATATTAATAAATGTGAAAAAACATCAAAAATTATGCTCAAATGTAATATGCACAAATTAGTCGATTTTGAAGTTTGGTTGTCAACGTCTAGTCCAAAATCTGCTGATGTAAATTATGTAAATTGCACATCCTTAGTGCAAATACTTGGTAACGAACTTTGTCGCTCTTTACCTGCCTTCCATGCATTTACGGGCTGTGATTATACAGCTAGTTTTTATAGGAAAGGAAAGGTAAAGGGCTATCAATTACTTCAAAAATTTATTGACATACAAACAGTTTTCGCAACATTAAATGATCCTACCAATATTGAAAATGAGGAGAAAATGAAAAGTATTGAAAAATTCACTTGTACATTATATGGCGTTACGCATTGTTCTTCAGTAAATCTGGGGCGATTAATAATTTTCGAAAAGCAATTTTCTAGTAACTCCACAACAGAAATTTTTATGAGAGATGCAAAAAGTTTCAATTCGAGCCTGATTCCACCCTGCTGGAAATCTTTAAAACAAAAAATTTTACGGTTTATATACGTTACGTCGATGTGGCAAAATGCAACAGATATTCGTTGTGTTAAATTAGATGCAGAGCAGTGTGGTTGGATATTAAGCGAAGGCATGCTTCAGCTGCTTTGGTTCGAAGGAGATCCAACCACAATTATGGTCGAAGATATTGTAATTGACTCTAACGGTGTCGAGGATAACTTAGAAGCCAACATAAGCTCCGACAAAGATGAGTAGGGTGATATTTGTAGTAGGTTAAATAAGCGTATATATATATATTTAGAATTCAGCATGTTGTTATTATGTTTAATTACAGCGAAAAATATTTAAAACTAAATTATGTAGTATTATTGATAAGTAATTTTTGTATGTAAAATAATAAAGAAAATCTAATAATATAACTTCGATTTTAATTTATTATGTCATGCGACGGTGTTGCAGCTTTCTATATTAATTTCATGTGAGGGTAACCTTTCGCATTTAATTCCATGTCAAAAATTTCCATTTCAACGAAGAGATGCTTCTTAAAATGCAGTTCGCCCTTGATGTTTTCTTAGCGTTATGTTAATCACTTAGGCTGTTTGCATGACGGCGATGTCGTTGTGGTACCGTAGTGCATATAAAATATGTAGAAACAAATCAGCCGATTGCACATATGACGGCACCAGCACCGGCACGGCAATATAAAAATATAGCAATGTAATGACCTGGGACCGGTTCTGCCGTCTTGTGTGTAAATCTATTCAAATCAAGATATGTGTATACCTGCTATACCTTTAATATAAAAACCCTCTTTCTAGATATTTCCTTAGCATTTACTTATGTGTACTTAATACCTGGGACCAAACGAATAGATTTAGTATAACTATTCTTCCTTAGTTGTTTTTAACCTACTATAAAAATTAGGCAGCTGTCAATTCGACCCGTATGCATTTTCGTTGTGTACATATGTAGACAAAACACTCCGGAATAAATAAAAAATAATTAAGACTAAATTATGTAGTAAGCTAAGAAATGAGGAGAAAATATGATATAATATGGATTCTGATTTATAATATCATGCCATGGGACAATGCGACATGACAATGCACATACCTTTAAGGTGAGACTGCCTTGCCTGGTTGTGGTCAGGTAAGAGGTTGGGAGCCCTATAAATTTGATGGGAGGAAGTTGTTTGTATTTAATTCCATTTTTAGAGCTATAATTGATCATTTCTGAGAGTATTTATGATACATAAAGGAAAATATTTTAATTTAGTTTGAACTTATATTTTGTGAAACGAGACTCCCGTCTGTAAAATTGTGGATTTTCTGCTGTTGGCTGCACTGCGATGAAAACGGCATCGGCAGCTCAGAGAAACGAGACATCTCGGTTGACGTTTGTGGTTTGTTTATTGTTTTGTCGATCACAACTGGCTGCTGGGATTTATTTTCTTTGGTAAATTTCATCATGTAGCTTCATAGGGCTCGCGCAGACAGCGGAGCTGAGCTGGGCTTAACTGAGCTGAATTAAGCTCAGCTTATCAACGCATAGAAAAATAGTTTAGTGCGCACATAGAAAGCGACAGCGGTAGACGCGTTTTGAGTATTATTTTGGCTAGTTCTATTATAATTCTGCAAACGAAAATTTAATAAAATGGTAACATCCAAATTAAGTCGGGCTATGTTGCTGGAAAATGGTGTATTTCAAAAAAATTCATTCTTAAAGAAAAAACGTTTATGGGTGCATAAAATAAACCAAAAAAGTAAAATGTTCGGAGAAATCCATCACTTATACAAAGAGCTTCGACAATTTCCAGTAAAGTTTTATTAATACACCAGGATGAAACCCGAAACGATTGATTACGTTTCAAAGGAACGATATTGAGAAGCAACTTACTAATTGACGAGAACCTATTTCGGCAGAAGAAAAACTTTTCGTAACCCTGAGGTAAATAGGACACATACTTCTTTCTTGTTTATTTAATTTTTATCTGCTATCAAAAACGATAAAATAACTGTTAAAACTAATTTAACTTCATTATGTTGACAAAGTATTTAGACGTTATAAAAGTGAATAAAATAAACTGGCATCTTAGAGGATTTTACTGCTTGTAAGATTAATGAATTAAAAAGATTCGAAGTCGACATTTCTCTGTAGTTCTTCAAATTGAAAAGAGTCATCGTTCCAAGATTGAGCGGATGGTGTTGGTGTCACGGAAACCGGCTTTTGGATATGTTTTAAAACTACCGTCTGGATTTCTGATCTAGCGGTTAGTTTTTCGGCTGGAGAAAGTTGCTTCATAAAGGGAATCAGACTTTTAAAAAAGTGGAGATCATCACACTCATCTCTCTTCGATTCTATTATATCCATTTCCAAGAGTTGTATTTTTTTTTGTTCGAGGACCAAGTATTCATCTTTGTAATCTTTTTTCGTTTTAAAATATTCTGTTTAACAACTTTTTGTTTAATTTGGGGATTGCTTAATAATTCTACATTTGGTGCATTGCAAAACTGCGTATCATTTTCAGAGTGAATTTCGTGAATATTCTGGACTTCTGCATTTTCATTACACTCACTCCTTTCACCGTCACGGTATAAATTTCCTTCTAAATTTTTTCCAACAACGAATTTCTTTATAAAAGACATAGTTTCAAAATATTCAAATGAATTTTTAAATTGTGTGGCTGCAGAACCGGACGTACTTTTTGGTTCTCTTCTTAACGCTTTGAGGTACTCATCTTTTAGATATTTCCATTTCTTCTTACAGTTTTCCTCTAGAAGGTCATAAACAAATCAAAATTAATTTTTTTGAAAGAAAAAAAATGAGTAATATATTTTGCTAACCTTAAGGTATTTAGCGACCGGATCATCAATTCGAAGTCTTGCCTTTACTTTTCGAATTGGAGAAAGCACTTTAAGAGGTATTGTAAATGTAGCTTGTGAAGCTATATGGAAAAACCTGAAAAGAATTCATGTACCCATCCCTAATAAAGAGAAATTTATTCGAATTGCTGGAGATTTCTACGAAAAAAGTGAATTTCCGAATTATATTGGCGCAATAGACTGTCGGATTAAGTGTCGACCGAAATCAGGATCTGAGTACTTTAATTCAAATTCTAATTGTTTATTCACTATGATATTCATATAATATATAATATCTCATTTACATGTACAAGAAACAGATAATGTATTTAGAAAAAGAAAAAAAAAAGAAACAGGGAAAGAGAAAAGCAAATCTGATCTTAATTATAAGCAATTGTTAAATTAAATGTATGAGAGCATATGAATAATAACTCAAAGAAATATTACATTTACGTACTGTACAATTACTTATAAGATGCTAACAAAGGAAATAGAAATCGCTCGAATTTCTTAAAATTATGTGCAGATAACGACAGTAATTTACATATTTTTATATATTTCTATAGTACTCGAAAAGTTCAGCCATGAAGGCGGCCAGATTGTTTATTCGTTTGATTCCAAGAGGCAAGGAGTTCCAGAGATTAATCACGATTAATTACAAAAAATATTTTTCAATTGTTTTGCAAGGTGTGGACGATTCAAACTGCAAATTTATATTTATAAAGGTTGGAAATAAGGGTAGCCAGAGTGATGGAGGTACTTTTGCAGCATCAACTTTATTACACTTTATCAATAACAATAAACTCAATATTCGTGTAAGTAGAAACCTACCAGAATATAATGTAAAAGCCCCATTCAGGTATGTAGCTGATGAAGCCTACTCTTTGACAACTTTCTGAATGAGACCATATCCTAGGAGAGTACTAATCAGAAAAAAAGTTTATTTAATTAAAGTCTTTCAAGAGCAAGACGATGTGTAGAATGTGCTTTTGGTATTTTGACAGAGAAATGGCGTTTACTGAAAAGAGAAATTGATACATCTACTAAAAGGGCGATTCTTTTAATTAAAACTACGTGTTTATTGCATAATATAGTTATTGACATTGAGAACATTGACGATTATTATTATGTATACGATCTTAATGAAAATACAGAAGAAAGTGGAATCCAAGAACGTTCAACAAACAATAGAGCAAAAAGGAAGCAAAGGAGGAAGCAAAGGAGGAAGCAAATGAAATTCGTGAGAAATTTTCTAATTTTTTCGAAAATAAAAAGTAATAAAATAAATGCTTAACTTACTGTCACTTTTCGTTATTTCTGCCACCTCTTCCCATAATTTATTTGTTATTATTCTGTCAAAATAATCTTTATTTGTTCTCTCCCAAAGTCGCGGCCGCACACAAGTTTCACTTATTAGTACCTCGTAATCCATATATTTCAAAATCTATATGAATTTAAGAAAAATTACTTTCCGAAATATAATGCTTAAAAAAGAATGATAAAGTTGATATTTTTGAAAGCACAGAGAAAACTGAAGAACTTTTGTAACGATGCTAGCTGATAGGCGCTTGTATGAACAAACAAAATTCAGCAACCTCAATCAGTTTCAGTCAGCGAAATGCTTATCAGCCCCAAATTGCAGGCTGTGTGCGCGCTCCTTAAGAAAATAAGTTACTTACAATGTGTTTGCTTGCATCATCGCTGATAATCTAAGCTCAGCTCAGATCAGCTCCACTTTCTGTCTGCGCGAGCCCTTAAAGGGGGTCCTAAACGATCTGGTAAAATTCCAGATATATGTCCATTTTTGTGGGCTGATATCTGTCCTACTAATTACACAGGGAACAGATATTCGAGCAGATTTCATCTGGCACAGAGTTGTCAGATAGTTTCCGGTCAGTTTTCTGGCATGCGTTGGCTTTGTTGATTACATGACCTGCTACTTTTCATGTGGTAAAATGCTGCTTTTGTCTGGCAAGGCCAACATAAACTAATACGAAGTTCATTGTTCAAAAATGACTTTTAGAGAAAGGTACGCGACTGCTTTTATTGTGTATAGTGCATTTTGTACAAGTGAAAAAGTGGATGTTGTTCGATTTCGGTGATCAAGCGGATTGTTTCACCACTGGTCCATGTTGACTCTGGCTTGTTCTCATTTGCCATACTGTTAGTTATGTATATCTATGATATTTATATACTGTATACTCTTGGTAGATATAATAAGATATTATTATATAATATTGTAACGAGATTTTATGTTGTCAAAATAACATTGCTCTGGCCGAGCGGTGACGAGGGAGCAATATTACTTTGGAGCGGAAAGAAGGCCAATACTTGAATTCTAGCTCGATCGGTGTTGTACCCTGTGGTGAAGTTCTGTCGAGTATCTCGAGTCGAACTTTACTTCCCACTATCAGTGGAACTGAAATTGGGTCTTGGCGTCAGTGGAGAACTTTTTGCTGAATACGTCAAGCACCCCCCGTCAACATGGAGGTAAAGCTCCCAGCTAAAAGCTTAGCTTGGCAGAGGTGAAATTTCAAAGTGCTACTCTCCCCAGTACAACGTTATCGACACTCCACGCTGCCGTGGTGACCTATATAATCAGCTGGTCGTCGCAATCAAATCACTTTGACAGATGAGTTTGTTATTAGTTCCTTGCCGCGGTAAAAAAAATTCGATTAGCTAGTAAGAGAGCAGATGCTGGTGCATGACAGTGATAGTGGCAAGGTGACCCAAAAAAAAAAAAAAACAAACAAAATGCCAAAGTGTATGGTGTCGTGTAGACTCTTCAGGGAGCTGGGCTCGGCCGTTCTTCGCTTGGCAGCCTGTGTTATCACTTCGGGCGGTCTGCGGAGATCCTCCAGGAACACTTCTTGACTTCTCCAGTTAATAGTGAATTCGATGTGCTAAGTGTAAATTAGTTGGCATGCGTACATGCAAACACGAGTCGTCACGCGTGTCTTCACGTAATTAAGCCACTGTGTGATTGGGTTTCTTCTAGTACCGACGACAGTTGGCAATAAATCAAGCAAATCCGAACTTATTTTTATCAATCAAAGCTTCTGTTTATATAACGAAAGAGATGAAACTTGGACCAGAAATCACAACCTTGGTTCTTCCATTTTAATTCTATGAACCTTTAAACGTTTTCGCGAATTTGCTTTCTTTCTCGTTTTCGCTGTGTTCTAACACACATACACAAAAAAAAATAGTAATAACACAAATTTGTCCTCACGAACCAGTTCTCTTACTTATTTATAATTATAGAAATTAAATTTGTGCCAGGAATTATGGTCTTTGTTTCCTTATTTGGGTTTCTTGAACTTTTCTTTCTTTTCGTAAATACTGTTTTCTGTCTTCTCCGTACTCAATTCAAAAAAATGGAAATAAATCAAAAATGGTTCTAATTTATTGAACTAAATTTCCTCATTTTGAAACTATAGAATAGACAAATAAATTTGGAAAAGAAGCTACTTATCTTTGTTCCTGAAAAGCGGGACTAAGAAGACTCGTTTGGCAACTTGTCCGTTCGCTAACGGGCTTAAGCCGAGTCCACAAACCTTGGTTAACCTCTCAACAATGATGAAAAATACAAGGCCGGTATCTCGCTAATTCGATATCTATATTTTCTGTATTCACAGGCAATATCTTCGTTAATTTTACAAAACAAGAACTTCAATAATAACAAAATTTTCAATTTATCTGATTGTTCAAAAGAAAACTTTTCGTGATCATCTCTCCATCAGTTCAGACAAAAGACTCCTTTTTTTCCTCAACGTTCTCGGTTTTCAGGCCTCTTCGGTTCGGGCAAATCTCCCCGGGCTGCCACATATGCTGGCGCCGGTTTGGCCGCATCAGGATGGAAGTGTCGCCATCTCTCAGATTTTTGGCCCTCGCTCAGACGCGCTGCAGACGCTTTCCTCATTAATTCGGGGACATGCAGCTTTCCTCCTCATTGCGAGGGAAATCTAAAGATTTTGCAACAATATTATACAAATCTTGTATAAACTTGTCTCCTGCAGTCTGTTCTTTACTCCTATCACTACGTGCACAAAACTATTTTTTTGAACAGGTAAAATGGACAGCTATCTGTTCAATTCAAAAATTTACCATATAGAATAACTGGCTGATTAAACGTGCGGCAGACGTCCGGACTATTTTGAGTGCCAGACGTTGTCACCAGATATCTGTCTATATCAGCCATCGTGATTACATGTATCCACCCACAAAAATGGTCAGTTATTTGGTACTCTGGCAGATCGTTTAGGAGCACCTGAAGACATGTTTCTTTCTGGCTTTTTTTTATTCCTTTTCAGCGTACAACGCTGTACACCTGAAGAGATTCTGATATCCGCGGTTATTTGTATTCTTAACAGTATCCGATATCTGTGGAAAATCTCACGGTTATCAATTTTAAATGTTTAAAACTAAGTCTGTTAAATTTTCTCAACAAAGTAGGCTAGTCATTTTAACAAAATTATAAAATTTTAAAATTTTATACATATATGTAGCAAGCCATGCATTTTTGTCGTTTGTTTTCAATTTCATGAAAATTTATTTAACCCTCTATCAGGGGCCGGATTCACTAACTCGGAGAGTTTGGGAGTTTGGGAGATGAGAATTTTCGTTTCCCCCGGTTAAAACTCCCTAACTCTCCATTCGAGATTCTCTAACATACTTGAGGAGTTGAAGAAAACGTGAGAAGTATCGAAATATTGAAAGACGGATAACTCTATGTGGGAGGGTCGTAGAGCATTGCGGTTTTTTCTTACGGATTTAGAGTTTAGAGTACAAAAATATAGGTGAACAATGTCTGAGGGAGGGGCTTTTGGGATTGGTGGGGGGGGGGTGTAATACCCCCCATTGTGGGTTGTCCACAATACGTCATGTTTGGTATCAAATTAAAGAGGGAGAAACGTGTAATCGAGTGGTGTAGTTTTTTTTTGATCATTTTAACTTCATAACTGACTTTTGACCGCCGAAAGACGGATTTTTTGCACGTGGGTCATATACACCCCAGTTCCTATATCTTGCATATATTTCTTCCGTTGTTTGTTTCACATCAATTAGTACTCTGTTGTCAGGACATTAGAATATAGAGAGTACAGGAAGTGTGATAAGCCAAATTTGGTTTAGTCAAATTTTGTTTGTGTTAGTATCTGTTGCCGCTGTTTTGAAGCTCAGTACAGGCGTGTAGCCCTGATAGCACGACTTCAGGGGTTACCACTTAAATCATTATTCTTTTATTCTATCGGTGAAACTGCATGTACTTCAGGCCGTAAACATGCACTGACTCACTATGGAAAGTTCTGTGCATGAAATGAAACAAAACGAAAATCGAGATATATTCCCTCTCGCTTATTATGTGAGCATATTTTCAGGGTTGGCTTAGTTTCAGTATTCATAAAGAGATAAAGTATGTTGATAGGTTTGACCCATTCTAATTGGTTTGCATCTCTTCAGAGCTTGTAAAGTAGTTTTGATGTACATTGCAATAACAAATTCAGAACTCGTTTCCAGTTAAATCCATTGGAAGTGCGTCTGAGTGAAACGCATTTCACATATCAGTAATAAATTGGTAAGAATTGAGAAACATATTTTTAATTATAATAAAAAAAACATTTACAGTTACAGAATATCTATCGCTTTAGAGGTTCACCAAAGTCAATTGACGAAGTGAAAATACTATAACTGGTGAGGTATTGCTGTAAAAAGGGCTCTTAACTTACTAAATTTAATTAGTAAAGTAATATATATGTCGTAGACATTTGACGTAACTCAGCATTTCACGAAAAGACTAGACACTTCATGGAGAGTAGGCAGATAGTGTACCGGTTTTGACTTAGCCACTTTTTACATTATGTGGCTGAAATTTTTAGTCAATTCATGAGATGCTAAAAGCGTTTACGCCGATACTGTAATACCACCCCATATAACCAAATACTAGTAGTAGGAGAAGGGTGGTGGACGGGGAGGTCGCACCCAGGCCTGTGACACCCACACCCACATACACACACATATGTGTGTTTATGTGTGTGTATGCCTGGGCGGCATTCCTTTATAGTCCTAGGGTGTGGCACTCTATTTTAAAGACATACCTCACGTAAGTATAAGCCTTTGGTGACAAAAAATTCAAATTCAGCGCAAAGGTACGAGTATGCGAATTATATATCTTTAGCACAGCATTGCCCCTTGCCTTAGCAAACAGCCGGGATAAGACGTCTTTACAATGTCCAGCAATTTGTATCAACGTGGTCTGCATTTCATGTTCAATTAAACCCTTCTCTTTTAGCTCCTCTAGCAAATTTTGTATTTGATTTGTGTTTTTCTTCTGTCGAGTCATTTTTTGGTGCAATCTTTTCACAGTCCTGCTTCTATTTCGGACACATTTTCCTAATTTTCTTAACTTAGCTTTCATCCTTACAATTTTTTCAACTGTAATTCTGAACAGCTTTCATATTCTGTTTCCATGCATTGTTTAATTGTAATAATAGATATATAGCTATTACTCAGTTTATCGTTTAACTTTATATAACTATTTGGATCAGCTCGTGAAATACCTATTGTGGCAACTGGATTTATCATTATATTCTGTGGAATCTTCAATATGCTCAAACTAAACATTGTTTACAACTTACCACTGACATTACCGGATTTTTTTCTTCATATGAAAAGGACTCCCTATGTTCAATTTTGAAATCTTTAATTGGCTTATCCTAAAATTAGCTTAGCTTTAGAGAACTTCAGATAAAATGTACGTATGTATGTATGTGGTAACCCTAAATTACTACAGCGGCGAATTAGATCTATAGATAGAGCTCTGCAGCCCAGAGGAATGCAGCAGTAAAAGAAGAGAGCTGACTAAACGAAGACGGGGTTTTTTTATTGACTCGCCAGCGCCACTGCAACTGTACCGCGTTCCATTTTCTACTTTTAATATTATCATCAAATACATGTAACTTTAGCATTAATTTAAACGTGTAATTAGCGTACAATAAACCTTGCTATATTAAAATAATTGTTTTCGATACCAAATCCCATATGTATATATTTAGTTGCATAGTACTTACATTTTATTCAACTTCCATATCGTTCAAAGATGTCGTCTTTACAGAACTCCTGTTGACTATTCACATTCTCCAATAGGGTATACCATGAACTGATTCTATTAAAGGATTGAAGTTATTTATTATGAAATTTTAAAATCTATTTACTTTAACCTGAACTTGTTGGTTCTGAAAATTAATTCTAGAAGTAGCATATTCGTTAACAGAACTTTCCACTTCCATACAAGTGTGAGAATTGTTTATGGTCTGCAGTTAAAAACTTGCAGTATCAATATTAGTAGAATCCGGTGCACCTGTACTACAATGTTACTTGTTGTTAAATGATAATCTGTTTGTATTGCAGAATAATGTCCAGAGCTAACATTCACGCATGTTTGAGCATCCTTCAATATAATGATTTAAATTGTAGCTCAAAATTATTAATGACTTAGGAAAAAAGCACTATGAGAATATCAAAGCTATATTTCAGAATCTTAAAGACTTATATCATCAATATTTAGAAAGGGTATCGCTCCTGGTTTCAGTACACTTGTTGTTTGGAAATGATCTTTATTCGTGCCTAGAAATTGCTCATCACAATTCTTGTTTGCATCTGTAGAAAGAAATTCTGGCCGGCCTATTGCCTCCAACCATTTATTTTTCAAATCGCATCTTTTGGGAATCTAAAAACTATACATATAATAAATTACAAAACTTTTTAGTTAAGTATTTAAAATTGAAATTTATTCTAATACATATCAATCAATATAAAATAATAATAATAAAATACTATCACACATTTATTTCAAAGAAATTTTTTCCTTTTTAATATAAACGTTTTATAATATTATGTTTGCTCCCATCGAAAATGTTCTTATTCGCCTCTTATTCGTCACTACGCCTGGGAATTTCTCAGCTGCCATAAACGTACACAAATCTCGGTGGATGAAGGAATTTTTCGATATTTCATCCTTTTTTTATGTATTTTTAATTTAATGTAAAAATGTGTGTAAAGTAGGTACACAAAATAATATTTTATTAGCATACCAAGTCGTACCTTGGTGTTGTTGTGGCAACTTTTCACCGAAAACTTCATTCCGAAAATACATGAACTGATCAGTTAGAAATTTATTACTACATATCAACAGATAATTACTTACACTCTTTACTTTATTTAGCACTATTTCTAAATATAATATCTTTCACTTTTCACAAGTTTTAAATTACATTCAAATTGTTGCAAATTATACAAACTTCGTTTGATAGCTAAAAATAGATTTTTGTCTCTTTCTTCAATATAATGCTGACCTACTTCACGGGACCATGAAAAAATCCATGCTCATGCACACGAATTTCACAGGTATCAACACTTCCTGTTGTCTCTATAAACCATTAAACGATGACATTTCTTCTGTCAAAATTATGTACGTGGTTGTCCACTTTTGTAAGGAATGATTCGGGAATAAGTTTTGTTTGTTATTTTTGTGATAAATTTGAGTGTAAAATAACTGTAAAAATTTTTAATATTAAACAATATTTAATTCTTAACAGTCTTTTTAAAAGAATTAGGACGTAAGTGTAATAATTTTCAGTTTTAATGGAATTGTAATTCTGTTACGGACGTAATGGCTAGCAAAACTAATTTATTTTATTGCTATATTATTAACATTGAATTTTTTTTCTAGTATGGCTATAATTTGTTGCGTAATGGATTGTTATTCACGGAGTGGACACTGGAGGTAGCTTAAATTTAAAATTTGTTAGAACACGCTCTCGACATTTCGTATCAGGAAATTTATTTTTGCTTGGTAGCGTAGTATTTACATTGAATATTCCTATAAATTTGAACAGGGAAAAAGGCGAAGTTGGAGGACGTTAAACATCCGAAATGGATACCAACTCAGGAATACGTATATATGAATTTAGTTTATGATATATATAATAACTAATTTGATTATAAGAAAAATATAATTAGATTTAAGTGTTTTCTTTACTCCCTTTACTACAGTATGTTTTAAAATTCGTGATAGGTTTCATTTATTACATAGGGAATTTTTGAGAAAGCCCGTCGTACTTAACCAGTTCATATATTTATTTGCACTCTTATCATATAATTTATTAATCACATGTTCCAGTCGAGTGTTATCACAATGCTTAAATACAACAATATAAATAACGAAAACATAACATTCATTAAAAAGAATAAAAACTTGGTAATAATTGGAATGTTGTTGTACCAAAAAATAAATTCCACTTCTACAATCAATACGGCAGTCTCGCCTTTTAAAATAATTTTTAAAATTATTATCTGCTAAATTATATGGCCAATTGATCTCTAAGACTATCTTTCCAAAACAGTCACACCTAGCTATGCCATCAGGAGACGCACCAATGTATGGATACTCTTTTAAGAGCAATAATAATAAGCGACATCAAAGTATCTGAAAAAATGTAAGATATAAATTAGTTATTTTTTAAATAAAAAACAAAAGAAATACAATCTATCTACTTTTTTCTATTAAAATAGCAATTAAAGAAACCCTGAGTATTGAATTATTATAAAAATATCAACAACATTACTATTAACTATAATTTCTTACCCAACATTTGAAGGCAAAGCATCTGTACACCGTTTTGTTTCCAATTTATATGGATCAAAGCCGTGGGAGAAATCATTAATTCTTCCCCTATACCCATTACTAACATCACAATTCATCCTGCAATATTTAATATTATTTATTTATTTAGTAGGAAATTTTTCACAAAATTGCTCACACTTAAATATTTCACCGGCAGCTTGTGGACAACCAAAACAAATAGTTGTCATTATGACGTTTAACTCTTTATATTCTAAGAGCAGGATTTACCGTCTTTTGGTGGGCATGACTTCGGTCTTTTTCTTGATAAATTTTAATGTAATTATATTTTCGCCTTTAGCACAGTATATATCATACGGTAGCCCAGCTTAGAACAAACTACTGAAAAGTGAATTTTAGAATTTTAATTACAAAAAAAAACCTCAAAATTTCTCCCATAAGAGGGAACTATTAAGTATGATACGGATGTAAATGAACGAACAGTAGCTGGTTGCATAATGGTTGGGAGAAATATTAGTTTTATGTAAGTATACATCTCAGTGCTAGCCTGCAAACGTATTGTTCCATTACCAAACAGCTGTTTGATTGCAAAGTGGTGTTCGTTCCATGGACAGTGTAACAGGCAAATGGCTGTAATAACCTTAGAATATATATAGCAAACAGGAATGGTGATAAGCCAGATTTGTGTAATGAATTTCTGGTTGTTTGGTAGTGCATTTTTATATGTATTTACACGCCATCCCTATTCTAAACAACTTGTCAATTTGCAAAAAGTAAACAAAGGTTTTGAGCGGATTATCTGTGGTAAAAAATGTTCTTTTTCTACTTTATTTTGAAACAATTCACATAATTAATTTATATAAATCTTTACTTCTGTTGACAAAAAAGATAATTTAGATAGTGCAGTTGGCTCAAACAGGATTCCGTAGTTTATAATCCAACTTATATTTGCAAACACTGACCGAGCACTTCATTTCTGTTTTTCTAAATGATATGAAGATTTTAATAGGCACTAGTGGTACTATAAAACTTTGCACTAAATAAACTTCAAAGATAAATAGTTTTGAAAAGAATTGATTACGTACTTTAGTTAAATTTCACAAAAGAATTTTAAATTGACTAAATCTGCTCACAAAACAAAAGCACATTTGACAAATTACGCTCATGTAGACGAATTATACACGATTCAACCATTCCTATTTGCTACATATTCTAAGGAAATAATGTTTAGGACAGTTTGATATTTCTACCCAGCCGAATGGCATGGGAAGTGGAAAAATTGTTTTTAGCTTCTTTTTTTTTCTTGCAGAAATAGTTTTGATTGTCATCTTGTCCCTTTTCCTCTAGTACAAGTTTGTGCATGCTGTAAGTTCTGTTTCTTCCACTTTAGATTTACGTAGGAACTTTTGCATTAGAAATTGACTAGTGTGTTAGTTAAAACTGTTGAAAGAGAAAGTATAGTCTCTTTATAGAACCGTCCTACTCGCTTGACATTTCTGACGGGCTGGGCTACTGTATGATATATACTGTGCGTTTAGCATGCTGGGACGACTTTTATCGTGTATAACCCTTGTGTATAGAACTATATAGTGATGCTTCCTTGCTATGTCAGGTGGCTCCTGTTGTGGCCCCGTCTGCTAGTACACGGAAGCAAGAGCATGGCAGGTGTACCGGTAGTAAAGTAGCCAGCAATAGCGGAACACATTACTTCGCACAGTAAAGTGTCTGCTTTTTCTAAATAATGTGATGATTGTTTACATTACAGAGGCAGTGACTAAACATGCTACTTCGCATAGAGCACGGTCATTGCTCGTTTTGTTTACAACAGCACAGCTGCTTGCTATCAGTGACATTGGCCAGTAGTTTTCGTCATCGGTTGTAGAATATTACCGCATCATAATTGCATTATGTTGAGGGTCATGTTCTACTTCCGATTTCCGTGTGCAAGTTTTCGAGATGCGCAACTGAATTGGTGTGGTCAGTTCGGGTTAGAATTAAACAGCGTTGGGTCGGCGGTAATAGCTAGATTAAGGTAAAGTTAAGTTAGTAAGATCTGTGAATTAAATGAAAGTAGTGCATTTATTGAGAACGGAGTGTTTTTATTGCTAAGGGACACGACACTTGTGCCATTTCAAACTGTTTTGCTCACGCTCAGTCGCTGAAGTACAAGGGGTTAAACGGATAAGCCGTAAGACCATGGATAAACTAATACATACAAAACCTGGGCAAATAGGATAAAAACCAGCAATGCCTCGATCCGTAACCCCCGGAATATGATACAAGCCATGAAGTCGCCGAAGGCACCGACACAGTAAATGGCCTTAACGTGCCGGGTACAGCATGCAGAAGGAGCTCACTCTCACTGTTTTTGTATACTCGTCATGGAGGAAAAACCAAAATTTCATCTTAAATAAGTCCTAAAGCCCAAAACTGTCGCTCCCACAGCAAAATGAATTTATAACAAATTGCAGCCAAATATGGTTTCTTTCTAATGGTTGTAAAAAAAGATAACATGTAGAACAAATTTATGGAAATTATAGCGTTTGAACAAAATACAAGCAACTTTTATATGAAAACTCCTTCAGTAAGACAAGGAAAGAAGACTGTGGATGTAGCCTGCTAACCGGCCCGCTGCTCTCTTTTTAAGACTGTGTTCATGGCTTGTATCTTGCGGGGGTTACGTTCGATCTGATGTAGGGAAGGCCGCAAGTTAGAAATTTACTGGAACATTTTTCCTTAGAATTTTTATGAGGCCAACAACGGATGCTTGGGCCACTAACAATTTTTATGAGCGTAGACACGTAGATGAGCAATAAGCATTCATTTCTTCTTGGAAATTTACCAGAAAATGTTTCGGTAGAACTTTTTATTCAGTGTGGTGGCCGACTGGAGTTATTTTCTATATGATATCTTCTAAATTCTATACACAAACACAAGGGTATAACTACACAGTATCCACTGATGTATGTTGGTGGTCGCGTACTGTTCATTTCCAATGTGACCGACTGAAAAATTGTCCTGCTGGAGGGTTAAGGGAGGAAATAGAATAGTTAAAAAAAGTCTTGATAAGTTAAGTTATAAAAAAATATTTTACTTATCGAATTAAAATATTTAAAAAAAATGTATTATTCCTAGAAAATGTCATTAAAAAGACCAGTATCAAGATGAACAATTTTGGGATTCTTTTGAGAAACTTGTAAGAGAAAAATAAAGCGCAATGCTTGAAATGCCAATCCAAAATAACAAATGCCAAAAGATCAACTGGAGTAATGATAAATCATCTCAAACTTGTTCAAAAAATGATGAACGAAACTGTGGAAAAAGAACAATATCCGACTAAAATACAAAAAGCTTCAACTGTAATGTCAAATTTTATTAAGTGAGACAGTTTGGAAGATATAGTTCAAAGTTGGCAGGAATTGATAATTTTTCAATACATACTATGTATAACGAATTCATCATTTATTCGTGAATCAATTTCTAGTCGGGGATCTTCTTTACCAAACTGTCAAAGTAGTGTAATGAAATTGATACAATATAATTTCGAAGGAAAGAAAGCGGAGATGATAAAAATGATTGTAAAATCTAAAATGGTTGGAAATAAATTCAGGTTCACCACTGATTTTTAAATATAAATGTCCACGGAGAAAACGACGAATGCATGAATCTGGGGCAAGTTCCAATCCTTGGATCTTGTAATGCAGATGAAATGGATGATAAAAATCACCTGTTTAAATTCAACATTAATTTCGAATGTGATATCGTATGTACTAGACACTAATGATGGTGCTCCAATAATGCTAAAGTACGGTAGAACTTGCCCAGCTGAACTAATTATATGTTTAAATCACACTATACTTCAGTGTTTGTAATTATTTTTATAAAAAGCATGAATCTGCTCAAACATTGCATGAAGAAGATATTGACGACTATGAAGATGATTGTGACGACTATGAACATGATTTTGATGATGCTAGTAATGATGAGCCTGGGATCGAAAATTGTGCGCTTTTTTAGATATTCTCTTGTATGCAATAGTGTTCTTCAAAATCATGTCAAAAATGAATTCCAATGTGAGTATAAACTAATGCTAGATATGAAAGTGGGACGGAACTCAATTTCGCCCATGATAGAAAGATTTTAAAGCTGAAAATATCATTCCACAAGCTTTAAATGATTTGAATTCTTATTATTTGAAGAATAAAGTTGATTTGGAGCTAATAAAAATTTCAGTCTTTCTCTACAGCCTATAAAACTAGCAGTTGAAGCATTAAGTCGAAAAGACGCAAATGTTTTTTGTGCTGAAGGTGTTTTATCTTTTTTAAAAATCAAAAAGGAAGCACTCAATTCATAAGCCGGGATAAGCTGCAGTTAATTCAAAATCGCATTCAAACTCGGAAAAATGACAGTATTACGGATTTATTAAAATGTCTTGTTGACCCACTTCAACAAATGGTCCAACAAAATCTATTCTTAGTATTGCTACCGCTTTTATGAAGAGTCGTTTTCCTAATGAGATTATGCAAGAATCCAGAACCAGAACCAGAAATAGAATTGATTGAAGAACTCACTTCATATATTTCAACATTAAACAGGTAGGAATATCAACAACTAATAGTATTTAAAGCATGAATTTAGCATTTTCGAAAAAACTCTTAAAAGAACACAAAATCTTAAATTGCTGTATATGGTACTAAAAACAGTGAAACCGAGTTCAACACACTCAGAGAGAACTTTTTCAGTTTCTGGAAATTTCTGTACCAAAACTAAATGTGCAGCTACACGGCGAGAAACTTTGGTCTCCAGAGACCCAGAGAGCCGTGTATACACTTCGGAGACCCAAAAATCTCTAAAGAGACCTAGTCTCTAGAGCCTTTTTTCGTCTCCGGTCTCCCGTCGTGTATTTTAAAACAAACATGTCTCCAGGCTCAGTCTCCGGTCTCCGGACTTTGTCCATTTCTCGTCTCCAGGTCTCCGGAGACTATTTATGTGCTCTGTCACTAGTCATTTTAGTGTTGGTCTACGCGGAAAGGAAAAGGAATAAAGTGGAGTGAGTTTGACAAATTGTTACAAAGAAACCTTTTTGTTAATTTTTATTAAATATATTATAGTAAATGTAGTGGTCAGAAATAGTTCAAAGCACAGGTATGGGATATACCGAGTTAAATGAAGTAGAAGTTATTTTGGTATCTCCTGTTCATGAAGGCAGCAGAGAAGAGCAGAATTGCGAAAACGATAGAGCTGTGGAAATTATAAGCAATTCATCATTTTCGCAATAGATTTTAATGTTCTATTATATTAAAATAAAATAAAATGGATTTAATTATTTTTCATTTCGATTTGTTTTATTCAAATAATTAATTACCTTAAGGTATTCTTCCTTTAATGAATTAAATATAGCATGTAATAGCTTTCTCTATTTATGGCGGGATTTTTCAATTAACCAATCAAAATCTTGTATAGTCATTCGAACGAAATTTTTATATACAGCAGATTCAGCACTGAAAAACCATTAACACAGATGACAGATCTCTGGAGATCTAATGCAGAGACCAAACATAAATCTCGTGTATCCACTTCGGAGACGTATCTCTAGAGACTTTTTTATTATGGTCTCCGGAGACCTAATTTGTTGGTCTCCGGAAACAAAAGTCTCTTGCCGTGTAAACATTTCGGAGATTTTAGTCTCTGTAAACCGGAGACTGGAGACCAAAAGTCTCTCGCCGTGTATCTTCACCTTAAATCTCGTCTTTCTTGTGCATCACTTAATGCATTAGTGTTCCTGAAATACTATTATTTAAATGAAGAAATTGAAAAAATATAATTAGGTATGTATTTTAAATTTTATTTGTAAAAAACAAAAGTATTCATATTGAAGTTCAATATTATTTGTTTATTTTTATACGGTTATCCGGTTTCCGACGGATAATTCTGAAATTACTATCCGATAACGTCGGTTACAGAAAACCCGGATATTTGGAAGTATTTATAGTATAGTATATAAGAAAAGTCCCCGGCAACATTCTGTGCCCTAGCTTAGACTTTATTTCCAAAGATTTCCTTCTTAAAAATTAATTCTATGTTTTTAATCTCCTCTTTGGATTCATAATTTAATATTCTACCACTTTACCAAAATTGTTGAAAAGGAGAAATATTTTAGACTTTAAAATACTGTCTTTACCTGAAGGCTGGTTTTATTTTATCTTTAAGGTACTTTCAATAAGAATCGTGTGCAATTTCGAAAAATAATTTTCCCGGAATAATATGAACATTTATTTTTTTGGTTTGGAAAACAACTCTCAGGTATCAGTTGAAGGAACTTAAGCAGTAAAAAAAGTCAAAATAACAAATTGTCCAAAAAATATCACTGCACTGCAAGAAAGAACTATATATTATTGGCGCAGTTTTTCACTTACTTAAAACAAAAAACAATGGAAAAGGAAAGTTTTAAAACAAACAATTAAAATTTGTTTCTTTCCATAATTCTCACTTAGTCTCTGTTTGGATTTTTTTCCTTGTCTCGAGATGCTCACATTGCTAGTAGCCAGATGCGAGGGTACCCATTTCCATTGACGCACACTATTAGCTAGTATTCCAAATGCGTTTGAACACGAAATACTTTTAGTCGTCAGTGCACCCCTGACAGCCCAGGTAGCAACACTTAGAGACAACAAGTGTATGCGCAAGCAAGTAAAAAAGCTAGAATTGTTCTAAGACCAATTCTTATGATACCCTAGTATATGTAATTTGGTATGGTCACCATTCAGTACAAGATTGATTGTTGAAGTGGCTTTACACATATATTTTAAAAGACAACTTATCCTGAAAATAAAACTTACAATTCAGCCCACAACACTTTTACTGACTTCTCTATACTTTCTATTACTCAATATTTATCTCTTTTTATTTTTGCTTGGGTATTCGTTCTGGTTTGGTGTGTCAGACCTGAGGACTTATGATTTTCTTCGCTTTAGTACACATGTTCTCGAGTTATCGTACGGACGGACGGATAGACGTGCAGCCATGCAAAAATCAAAATAGGTTTTAATATTATGCATGGGTGTCCAATCCATTTTACTCTACAATCGTTATTTCTATTTGTTTTTTATATTTTATTAAGCCAAGCTCAGGGGTACCCTATTATGCAAAGCACAGCATGGCAGGAAGGAGATAGAGAAAGGAATTAGGGAATGTGAGGAAAGAGGCGGAGGAAAGGCAGAAGATGGTAGACTGTTTCACATTCCCATAGTTCGGGATAAAAAAGCATCGCAGAATTTTACTTTACGACCGAAGGTAATTTCAAGGGTAAAAGGATGCACGTGGTTTGCAATGCTCATATTGCGTGCAGGAATCATTCTACAAGGAATCAGACTAGATATTTCATTGGATCATTCATTGACCATGCGTTGTAGCAGTAAAAGAGCGAACAGCATCCAACATTGTGGTGGTGCTCGAGCGAGTTGATATGACCAGTTATTGCCAAATCGGCAATGAATTGAAGGCTCTCTTTTAGCAATATCCAATGCAGCTAAGGCTGTGCGACCAGCCCGGCCCAGATAAGGGAATTGTATTGTATTTTAAGTCTGTATACAGCACTCGTAGAGGAGCGCTAGAATTGACGGGCTGAGATATTTCTTAAACCTTTTCTTTTCAGAAATCCAAGACATTTGCTACTTCTTTGGGAACAGAGAAGATGTGATCTGTCCAGCTTAACTTACTGAAAATATTAATGCGAAAAATGCATCAAGACAGTGTATCGTAAAACAATGCTCCATCAAAAGAAACGGTAGTGGATAAATTATGATCCTGTTTTAACAAGGGCGAAAAGGCATCGGGTCCTGCAGCTTTGGAGATGTCGATCCCCTTAAGGACTTCGAACACATCTCTCATACAGCAACTACAACAGAAGATCAACGCATGGAAGACCAGGATGCAGCAGCAGAAGTTAAGTGAGCTGCCCCGGTTGCCCTTAATCTCACCTCCCTTATTTCTCACAGGAAACGAGTCTTTTTAAATCTCTTTCTTTAGAGACACCGTCCATATTTCATGTTTTTGTAAGACAAATTTAAAACAAGGCACAGAGTGTTCTTGAAAAAATATTTTTTACTCAGAAATGACGCAGTTGAGGGTAAGCGGGCAGCGCTATTCTAAATAAGAAAAAGCTCCAACTCGAACCCACCCTGTTCCGTCGCGGAACAATATTATATAAAATATAAATGAAAAATTAAAACACTTACTGTAAATATCATCGAGTTCCACAGCAATTACAAATAAATATATTAATTAAATTATATTTCTCAGCACCCCCAAGCTACGGTAGATTTGAACCTGGCAAAATTAAAGAGCAGTGAATTCTTTCTAATATCATTTTTTATATTTTCCAGGCTAAAAAAAAACGAAGTGGAGTAACAGCGGATTTATTTATTTTTTTCTATTGAAGTATTATTTGGATTATTTATTTGATTTTGTAATACATCAAACAGATAAAAAATTTTATTTTCTTTATTTAAGTAACAATTTTATACACGGTAAATATTTGGTTGTGGCTTCGAGCTCATTTACAAAATTGAATGGCTCCGCATTACAAGTTGCTCGCCCTTTTATATTATTTGGATGTTCTGGCGATGGTAGCGTAAAGTGTGGCGGGAATAAATGAGGGTGGGGACTATGGAATTCATGGAAAGGTTTATGGAAAAGCAGTAGCGGCGTGCTAGATAGAAAAAGCAGTGGTGGCGTGCTACATTCTCGCCCTTTGACGCTGAGATCATCTCGATGAAGTGTCAGTATTGGCATGGCACGCTGAAGAGGTAATGGTTTTCTTGGGTCTCCCTCGTTTCCTTATTGGTACGATTGGTTTGGGTGTACTAGTTCCCTCAGGTCCATCATGAGCTGATACTGCGGACGTATGATATGATCCTGCAGGTATTGTTGGTGTGGTAGGATGCGAAATCTCATAAGTTGTAGTTCCGCGTCGTTGCAGAACAATATAAGGTCCATCTTGTCTAGAAGCTAATTTCGATGAAAAGCGGTTGGCAGCGCAACTGCGTGTATTTGTTCGTACCCAAACTCTATCTCCAGGATTATATGTTGGGTCAGGTCGTCGCTTTTTGTCACTGTGCTCTTGGTTTCGTACCTGTACTTTATGTTAAGTCTCCTTTACCCTTTTTAGCGTATCTGTGAGTTTAAGAAGATAAGGCGTTATCTGCGGCACGAAGTGCTCAGCTTCTACTATTCTACGAAGATCATGGCTAGCGTCTTCTGCAGATCGAAGTTCTCTCCCAAAGGTGAGGTAAGCGGCCGAGTGTCCTGTGCTCTTACAACGAGAAGTTTTCATAACAAACCTGATTGCTCCTAAATGTTCCGGCCAAGATGAGTGATCCTTTCCGAACAATATGGCCAGTTGGGTTTTTAAATCACGGTTTTTTCGCTCCACTGGATTGGATTGCGGATGATAGACTGGTGTAAATGATTGCTGTATTCCAAGACAAAAAGTTAGGTATTGTACTATAGTTGAAATAAATTGTGTGCCATTATCACTAATCGTACGACGCGGTATTCCGTAGCGAAAGAAGAATTCATTTAGTAGCACTTTTGCACAAGCTTCTGCCGTTGCTTCTGCTAGAGCATAGAGCTCTACCCATCGGCTTGCAGTGTCCTCTGCAACCAGTATCCATCTTGTACCATATGTAGATTCTGGCAAAGGTCCAAATAGGTCGACCGAAATAATCTCAAATCGCATCTTACTAGGCGTTGTTTGGTATAGCCCTGCTGGTTTCAGGTTTGTAGGCTTATATCTCTGACATTCGAGGCACTTAGATATGTGTTTTGCTATATCCTTTCGCATTTCATCCCAGTAGTACCGTTCAGAAATTCTTTGGCAAGTGCGTTCTATACCATAATGACAAGAAGTTGGTGCATCGTGATATGCCTGTAAAATAGTTGCTCGTGTTTGGGTATGACTAACTCTTCATTGTCCTCATCGGGAAGGTATCTATGGAGTACACCATGGTTCATGAGATATCCTCTATTAGCCCATCGTACGTATTTTTCGGTGTTTCCGGTATCTTCAAGACATTTTATTATTTCTGTTAGTGCTGGATCTTTAAGTTGCTCTATCCTTATATCCTCTGCTCCTCGTCGGGGTAAATCAATTTGTGTGCTACAAATTTCACATGATGCAGAAGTACTATCCGTACAAGGTGGTCGTGATAATCCATCCATCCATCCATTCCTGGTGAATATGTGATTTGAATATAGTAAGGTTGCAACTGTAGTGCCCATCTAGCCAACCTCCCCGTAGGTGACTTCAAAGACATTAACCATTTAAGTGGCTGATGATCAGTAACAACAGTCACTTGCGAGCCTTCTATGTAACCTCGAAATCTGTTTATGGCCCATATTATTGCAAGAGCTTCACGCTCTGTAGTGGAATAATTCCTTTCTGCTTGAATTAGTAGCCTACTAGCATATTCAACTGGGTGCTCATAAGCGCCCTCCCCCTGCACTAATACTGCTCCCAAAGCGTAGTTGCTGGCATCTGTTTTTAGTATTAAAGGGAGATTCTCGTCTGCTTGTTTAAGAACAGGAGCTGTCGTTAATAGAATCTTTAGATTTTCAAAAGCCTTTAGCTGCTCTGCTTCCCATTTCCATACTGCATTTTTCTTTAACAGCTTGGTCATAGGCTGATTTAAGTCTGCATCCTGTGGAATGAAACGTCTGTACCATGAACATGTTTGCAGAAAGGATAGAAGATGATTTTGGTTCTTGGGTATAGGCATCCTGACTATAGCTTCTATTTTCTGAGGGTTTGGTATGATTCCATCATTTGTTATCAAATGTCCCAAATACCTCACCGTTTCACAACATATGTTGCATTTGCTTCGGTTAACTGTAAGCTTAAAAAGTCGTAGGCGTTGAAAAATCTTGCCTAAGTCATTTAGGTGTTGACGGAAAGTAGATGAACATAAAATTAAATCATCGAGGTAAATGAGTATTTTTATACCTTAAAGTCCCGATTTAAACCTATCCATTAATCTTTGGAACGTCGCAGGAGCGTTCCGTAATCCAAATGGCATCCTTTTAAATCTGAAGATTCCAAAAGGTGTTATGAAGGATGTTTTATCCTTGTCGTCATTATTCATCTTGCCAATATCCAGAGCTTAAATCTAAAGTAGACATATATTGGGCGCTTTTTGCTTCTTGTAACAAATCATCCATGCGCGGTAAGCGATATCTATCAGGTATAGTTATCATATTTAGCTGACGATAGTCTATACATACTCTGATGCTTCCATCCTTCTTAGGAACTAACACAACTGGTGCTGCCACGCTGATTCGCATTCTTCTATAATATCTTCCGTTAACATTTTATGGACTTCAGTTTTTAGCTGTTCTCGTTTAGTAGGAGATAAACGATATGGTGGTACAGCAATAGGCTGATGGTCCGAAAATTTTATGCAATGAGTTATGTATGGCGTATATTTCCCTTGATATTCAAAAATATCTCTATTTGATATCAGCAAGTCATTTATTTGCTGCCTTTATAACTCATTTGTGTTTCTTGCTTCGTTCTGTCGCAATTTTACTTCTACTGAGTGAAAGTCGACAGCGAACAATTTAGTTCTCTTGGGAGGCTTTGGGAACAATCGCGATTTTCTTGGATCTACTAGCCGTGGTGTTAACACTCCGGCTGGTACGGAATCTTTGAAAATTTCCGATATTTTATTCGGATAGTAATCATTTGAGCTTGATGAAAGTGATGACCTTCTTTCAGGAGTAGCTATTTTGAAAAGCTCCCAACGTGGATGATTTGATGAGATGTACTCCTTCATCGGATCTACAAATGGAGAGGTATAACATTCTAGATACCAATCTAAGAAAGGTGACTTGATTGAGCTGTTTGCTACAGCAATTGTGCTATCAACCGCTGAATTGTTCTCACATGTTACTTCCACTGAAGAAAATTGAACGACTTCAGTGGTCACAAATTCAAAGTGCTTATCACTTTGATCTATGAAACTCCAAGATCTTTGTGGAAGATTTAATACAATTCCAGCTTGTTCAAGGAAATCAGTTCCCAACAGAGTTCTGTTATCTGTTGCTTCAGGCAGAGCTAGAAAATTACCGGAAATTTTACGATTGCCTAGTGTGACTTCAATATTTGCCGCAAGGACATCTTGGCGTTTACAGGAACCGTCGGCTAGACTAACTTCGGCAATTAATGACTCAAATACATGTTTCCTTGCCTTTAGAAACTTTAATAAGCTAGAGCCAATAATACTTGTTCTGGCGGCCGTAACGAAATGCGCATATCCATTCGTGCCATAAATTCCAATTAAAACGGTTGGTGGTATTCTTCCTAAGCTAATGGTGGTGTTAATTGACTGAAAGTTTACATGAGGTGATGCTTCCCCTTTCTTTGATTTGCAGATTGGGCAGTTGCTCCTATAGTAACCTGCGGATCCGCATTAGTAACAGGACACTTTATTTTTAGCTATAATGTCTTTGGCGTTTTCAATCAAAGCTGTTTTAGAGGTACCTGGTTGTACATTTGTTGTTTTGCGCTTACGACATACTTCAGCGGAACGTCCTCTGTATCCACAAAAACTACATCGTTCCTTTTTATTTCCCTTAGGATTGCTGACTACAATTTCAACTGATTCGTCGCATAATTCTTCAGCATGACGTGCCTTATTCAAAAGATCGGAAAAGGTAGAGACTGAAGATCGAGAAATCTTTTCACGAATTTTTTGGTTAAGAAGACCGTACTGATTCAAAGCCTTAACAGCGAATGATCTATCGAACTTTTTGTTTTTCGTATATTACAAAGACTTTGGTGTAACCAGTGACGAATGTAATAACAAAATTAACCTTTTGCAAGAAGACAGATCAAAGCCGAAAGCGAATGAATATCGAACTTGTGCAACATTTTTTTTTTTTTATATGATTATTACAAAGACGCTGGTGTAACCAGTGACGAATGCAATTTCAAGAAATAACTTTTGGAAGAAGACAAATCAAAGCCGAAAGCGAATGATCTTGTGCAAAAGTATTTTTTTTTATGTTTTTTTATTTTAATGTTCAAGGCCGCGAGTTGGGCGCCAAATGTAATACATCAAACAGATACAATTTTTAATTTTCTTTATTTAAGTAACAATTTTATACATGCTAAATATTTGGTTGTGGCTTCGAGCTCATTTACAAAATTGAATGGCCCCGCATTACAAGTTGCTCGCGCTTTTATATTATTTGGATGTTCTGGCGATGGTAGCGTAAAGTGCGGCGCGAATAAATGAGGGTGGGGACTATGGAATTCATGGAAAGGTTTATGGAAAATCAGTAGCGGCGTGCTAGATAGAAAAGCAGTGGTGGCGTGCTACAATTTCATTTTTTTCTTTATAATTATCATTTTTTTGTTGTTAGCGAGTAAGCATTGAGTTAATAGATTAAGGCATATCTTGTGAAAAATAAAATATATTGACATTTAAAAAATTTTGTGTTCATCAGTCTTATCCACCACACCGGCAACTCCCCTTTTTTATGTAAAGCCAATATCGGGACTTAACACACCCAGATCAGCTGCTCTAACTACGCGAGTATGTCTCTCAAAATAAACCTTGATTCCGGCAAAACTCATCTTATGGTTTTACTTTATATCCCACGTCATTTCGTAGCTCCACTGTACGTAGCGATCTGAATTTGTTGAATGCATTTTCCCAGAAATTCACATATGCGATTGTTGGAGGCAAATTTAATGCAGCATTCACAATGTACAGTGGAGTAGAGTAGCGTGGAGTGGCAAGTGGCATCCTTTTTCGCATGCTGTAGTGCATATGGCCATCTTTGTTTGGCTCATAGTAACATAGAATGGAGCTGCATGAATAGGTTCTATTCTAATTTCTCTCTGGCATATCCGAATGCTTATAAACTGGAATTTCGAACTACCAGCTTTTTTACCAAAAGCTCTGGGAGGGCTGGAAGTTCAAAGTTTCAACTTTAAGCGGCTATATTTGAATAAAAACCACCAAAACCGTCTTTTTCATTTATGAATTTAGGACTTACAATGCTTGGTTGAGAAAATATAGCAGCTTAAAGTTGAAACTTTGAACTCCTGCCCCTCCCAGAGCTTGCCCCTACTGCAAAATGAAGATGCGGAATAACGAAATCTACGTAAATATCAAGTTTGGTAAAAAACTTTTTTTTTCGAAATTAATCCCTCCATTTCCGAAATTCGAAATCGAAAAGTACCCTATCTAATAGCCAGTTCAGATTCCCGTACAATGACGTATAAATGGTTGTCGTAGGTTAAAAACTCTAGGAGATAGAATCCTACGAAAAAACTGAAGATTACCTCGAGGGGCACATCTTCCAAATGTTTGCTTATAACTTTTTATTGTTATTGTTGATAGCACTTATGCAGGTCATTTTGGAAAGCCGACATAATGCGCAAATTTTTTCTTAGTTTTGCCAAGTTCATGCAATGGTGATATTTCGAATAAATGTACACTGAAGCGCGACAAAAATTTTGGTGAAATAAAAAATTCTAGAGAAAACTGTTTTTGTTTAAAATAATTGAAGGCACAATTATAACTAATTATTCATTCATAGAAAGGCCAGTATGTGTTCTTTTAAATAAAGGTTTGAACGTCACAATCCATTAATTACAATAGAACTTATAACGAAATTACTCTTAAGAGGTATGCAAAATCACGAAATCCGATATTATCGATTTAATCGAAAACCAAGCGGAGTTCGGTATAAAAGTATCTAGACTTTTTTTACCCAAATGACCTCTACTTTCATCCCCTTAAAGAATTAAAGACATTTACCGAACACCCGTATATTGTTACGCGCTACAAGGCGACACAAGCCACATCTGTTGGAAATGGATACAACTATAGTTTAGTGAAATCTTAGTAAACTTTCGTTTCGGAGAACGCAATGTTCAAGAAGGTTCTAGCATAATTTGTAGAGTATAAATACCGCGCTTCTCACATCCTGGAGGCCACGGAAACACCTTAGTGTTGCGCGTGAAGCTGTAATAATCAACATAAACATATCAAACATAAAAAATTTTAATCAATATATGTACCAAAAGAAAACAACCCAATACAATTGTGAAATCAAGGCCAAAATAAAAAGCCTGAGTGTTAAATCTACCCCATCATAAATCCTAACAGGGTAGTTAGGACTACACGTTAAGGAGAATATATTTTAAATGCGCAAGAAAGATTCTGACTATGACTATGGCAGGAGGCGAGTCTTATTTCAGACAGTGAAGTGAACGAAGTCAACTATTGCGATAATTAGAAGTACAGTACTAGCGATAACTATAAAGAGTTGATTTGATAATTATTTGTGAATTTGGGAGAGTAAACAGTAAAGTTAAACAAAGGAAGAACTTTTGAATTATTTCCGAAATATTGTGTTTTAAATAACGAACTAAAGCCACGCCCGCAACAGCTGGTGTTAAAGCGGGAAATAAAGTCGTGGCATTTGACTTTGAAATTCATAGAGTGATTGTTTTTGTGAAATCGTGTGTAACAACTAAGACAGATAGTTTTATATTAAACTGTAAGTGAATTACAAAAAACCCATGAATGGGACGCAAACTAGAGGAGCTTCGCATACAGGAATTAAAAGTGGGGTTGGGGAAGCGGTCATTGCAAACGACAGGCCTAAGGAATGTTCTAGTCGAGCGACCGTAGACAAACTGAGTAAGAGCCTGCGATGAACATATAACAGCTTTTAAGTACATTAATGAGCAAAATGGAAGCCCGTTGTGATGAACAAAAGAATTCTCTCCAGGAACAAAAGAATTCTCTCGACGAACACAAGAAATCTATGGAAACCCGTTTGGACGAACAAAAGAATTCACTCCAGGAACAAAAGAATTCTCTCGAGAAACACAAGAAATCCATGGAAATCAGTTTGGACGAACAAAAGAATTCTATCGGATCCCGTTTAGATGAAGAGAAGAATGCTTTGGATGAACAAAAGAATTCCATAGAATCCCGTTTAGATGAACAGAAGAAATCACTGGAAACCCGTTTGGACGAACAAAAAAGTTCTCTCGAGAATTGTCTAAAAGCTCGCTTAGAGGAACAGAAGAATTTCCTGAAAAACTCGTTAGACGAACAAAATTTAGAAATTGAAGGAATCGAGCAGGAAGTGGCGGAAGTTTCACAAAAATTCACTGAACATCTTGACAACTTTAAAGCAGATTTGGAGAAGATGAAGGATCTACAACCTCGGCACGAAGGAATTGAAATAAGTATTCAGTGCAGGCAGAATGAAACCTCCAATATTTGATGGTCAAAATTCGTGGCATATTTTCAAGGGACAATTCGGGGCTGCTTTCGAAGTAAACGAATGGAATGATGCAGACAAAGCTACAGCTCTGGTATTAGCACTTCGAGGTTCTGAAGCAGAGCTATTACAAACTATACCGATAGAAAGGCAACGTGATTATACTTTAATAGTATAAGCGATAGAGTTACGTTATGGAGATGAACACATGCAGCACGTATATCGCCTACAGCTACGCAACAGGATTCAAAAGCATGGCGAATCACTACAACAACTGTAGGCTGATGTGAAAAGATTACCTTATCTCTCATACTCTAGCGCAAATGCGGATTTCCTTAATGAAGTGGCAACAGAAGCATTTGTGAGCGCTATTGCAGACAAAAATTTACAACAAGCGCTAAGGGTAGCAGGAAAGAAGTCAACAGCAGAAGCGCTAACCTATGCATCAGCATATGAATCTGTCAGACAAGCTTCTCGAAGTGCAGAGAAATTTCGGTGGATGAATGTACTTGCAACAGAATGCAGTAATCACCGAGCACTCCATCACGTGGTATTCTTCGATGCACCAGGACACCTCCAAAGTGACTGCAGGAAGCGCCGACGAATGGAATCGCTAGACGAGCAGGACAGACAAGAATGCTAAAGATGTCGAGTCAGGGAGCAATCTATTCGGGAAGAGACTAGAAATCAGCAGTCGGAAAACATGTAAACGCCAAGTTCTGTTGGTGGAGTCTACATCCCCGAGATCATCATTCAGGTAGCCCAGTTGCAGAAAAATTATAGCAGTCTTATAATATATGGAAGTGTAGGAAAAAGTGACTGAGCAGTCACTACCGACACTGGAGCTTCGAGATCAATTATTAGAGCAAATCTTGTCAAGAACAAATGGCTTCACAACACTACCAAATATTTACTAAGAACAGCAACTGGAGAAGCAGCACAGGTTTTTGGAGAAATAACGTTTGGATGTTCAACGCATTCTTGGAGTAGAATTTATGACCACTAATAAAATAAATCTGGATGTCGGAGAACGGATACTCAAATATGGCATCATAGAAATTCGTATGAGACTAGGATGAGGAACAGATTATCCTGCAAAAATAAGGATGTTGGTCTGTGAGAATATTATTCTCTCTGCATATTCCGAGACGCTAGTATAGACCAAGCTTAATGATGACATCGCGACCTGCCGATTCAATTTATTAGAACCTAATCCTACAAAAATTATATCGAACACCAGTGTAGGTAAGACTTTAGTTAAGGAAGAAGGTGGATTATTAATTCCCGTCAGAGTGTTCAACACATCCGAAAATGAGGTACAACTAAAAGAAGTAGTTATAATTGGAACTTGTGCACCGGTTTATCAGATTTTTAGTTTGGCTAATAGTAGTAGTATCAAGGGGACAAAACCTATACCAGCTACTACCCAACAGGTTCAAAAACTTTTTTTGTCGCGCGACTTAAGTTAACAACAATACTACGATGCCAAAGAGGTGATCGATGAATATTCGGAATTGTTTGCAATGAATAATGATGATTTCGGTAAAACAAATCTTGTCCAGCATCGCATCGATACAGAAGGTTCTAGGCCAATTTGGCAGACACCACGAAGGCTACCATTAGCCAAACAATCAGAAACTGCAAATATGATAAACTCCATGAAGGAACAAGTCATAATAGAGGAATCTAATAGCCCTTGGACATGGCCAGTTGTTCTGGTCAGGAAAAAGGAGGCCAGCACCCGATTCTGTGTAGACTCCCTGCAACAAAATAACGTAACGAAAAACGATAGCTATCCGTTACCAAGGATTGATGACACATTAGACACCCTTTCCGGAGCGCAATGGTTTTCCACACTGTACTTGAAGAGTGGTTACTGGAATGTAAAAACACATCCCCAGGACGAGAAAAACTGCTTTCTCAATTGGAAGTGGCTTATGGCAATTCAATGTTATGCCATTTTGGTTATATAATGTTCCAGCCACATTCGAACGACTCATGGAATATATTTTACGTGGATTAACCTGGAAAACATGTCTGGTCTACTTAACTGACATTACAGTAATCGGAAGGACATTCGAGGAACACAAAAACAACTTACGGGACGTACTGCAAAAATTGACAGATGCAAAACTGAAGCACAACTTTGCGCTCTATTTAAAAATGAATGAAGTTAAATAGTTGGGGCACATAGCTTCATCGAAAGGCGTACGAGCTGATCCAGAGAAAATAGCGTCTGTCAAGAATTGGCCAGTTCCAAAACATAAACATCAACTAAGGAATTTTCTTGGCCTAGTTACCTACTACAGGCGACACATAAAAGGTTTTGTAGATATAGCAGGGAGCCTACATCAACTTACCGAAAAAGTAAAGGCATTCATATGGTCGGATAAATGTAACGGGAGTTTCGAGCTTCTGAAGCAACAAATCTGTGAAACTGCAGTACTTCACTATCAAAAGCTGGGAAAAACTTTTATATTGGACATGGATGCCTGCAATGTAGGTATCGAAGCAGTACTTTCACAGGAGGATTATGGTCAATAGGTACCAGTAGCGTATTATAGCAAAGCACTTTCAAAATCAGAGAGAAATTATTGTTGAAATTATTGAGCTACTTGCTACTGTAAACTCAAGCAACCATATGCATAAATATCTCTACGGGCAGAAATTTATCCTCCGCACTGACCATGCAGCGCTTAAATGACTTTCGCAGTTTAAGAACCCGGAGGGGCAAGTGGTGAGATGGATAGAGCGACGCCATGCTTTGAAATTCAACACCGAAGAGGGCATATCCATGGAAATACAGACGCCCTTTCACGACGTCCATGGAAAGTTGAATGGAATCATTGCATTTGGGTGGAAGAAAAGGAAACAAGGGCAACTATACACCTGATAACGGTGGAACCATCGACAGGCTGGGACAACAAGAGCTTGCGAACAACACAATGAAAAGGCCCAGACATATCACCCAATATTGTTTAGAAAGAAGAGATGGAAACACCACAATGGAAGGCTATTTCGGAGAGGAGTGAGAAACTGAAGAGCTACTGGGCTCAATGGAATTTTCCTCACGTTAAATGTGGTATATTAAAGCGCTAGGGGAATCAACTGACGGCGAGTCATTCCGAATGCAGATATTCGTCCAAGTATCCCAGGTCTAATATGTTCAAGAAGAAATGCATAGTGGATCATCTGGAGGACATTTTGGGGTGAATAAAACAATTTCTAAGATACGTGAAAGGTTTTATTGCTTACATATGCGAGAGGATGTTGAGGAGTGGTGCCGCAGATGCACTATATGTGCTTCTTGCAAAGGACCACCACACAGAAGCAGAGGAGAAATGCATAAGTATAACGTAGGAGCCCCAGTTGAAAGGATAGCCGTAGACATTGCTGGGCCTTTTCCAGAAACGACAACTGTAACCGCTATATATTAGTTGCTATTGACTATTTCAGTAAATGGCCTGTAGCTTATGCAATCCCTAATCAAGGGTCAACCACAGTTACGGAACAAGTAATAATGAATTGGATCTGCAGATTTGGTGTACCTCATAAATTATTCGGACAAAGGACGGAGCTTCGAATAACGGACTTTTCAAGAGATGTGTAAAATGCTGGGAATAAGAAAAACCGGAGCAACTCCTCTGCATCCACAATCTGGTGGCATGGTAGAGCGCTTCAACAGAACATTGGTCGAGCATCTAAAGAAAGTAGTCGACTATCATCAATGCGATTGCGATCGCCATATTGCCGTGTTCCTAAAGGATTATCGATCAGCTGTTCACAACACTACCGGACAAACTCCAGCTAAGGTAGTATTCGGAAGGGAGATGTGTTTGCTAACGACCTCACGCTTGGTACACCCAGAGGCGAACAAAAGTCACCAGACGACTATGTATCGGACTTTAGACAACGATTAGCTGATGTGTACGAGGAAACGGGAGCAATATTGGCAGTAAATACCGATCGGATGAAGACCCTGACTTAGGAGCTAATTCAACAGGATTTAATGAAGGTGACCTTGTTTGGCTGTACAACCCGAAACGACGTAAGGGACGTCCTCCAAAATTACAACAACACTGGCAAGGACCGCATTCAGTAGTGACTAGAATTAATGACGTGGTATACAGGATTTAGCGTGGTACAGGAGGCAAACGGAAAATCGTTCACCTGGATCGTTTTTTGTAAATACTGCGAGCATCAAAACAGTGGACCACCTGTTGTTCGAGACGAACAATTTTAAGAAGGCGGCAGTGTTATGCGCTACATAGCGACATAAACGACATCTGTTGGAAATGGAAACAACTTTAGGTTAGTGAGTGACATCTTAGTAAACTTTGGGTTCGGAGAACGGAATATTCAGGAAGGCTCTAGGATAATTAGTAGAGTATGAATACGGCGCTTCTCACATCCAGGAGGCGAGCCTTATTTCAGACACTGAAGTAAACGAAGTAAACTATTGCGATAATTAGAAGTGCAGTACTAGCGATAACTATAAAGGGTTGATTTGATAACTATTTGTGAATTTGTGAGTGTGAAGAGTGAGGAACTTTTGAAGTATATCCGAAATATTGTGTTTTAAATAACGAACTAAGGCAACGCTCGTAGCAATACGTATAAATATAATTACTAAATAAGATAAGATATGTATTAAATGATTACTCAAAAATGTATTCACCAATCTAAAATTTAGAATCGACTATGTGGCGTTGGTAAATAGACAGTTAGTGGTTATCGTGTCCTAGTCGTGCCCCGGAACAAGATACTTTGTTTCAGTCGAGACCCAAATCAAAGTTGTAATTCGATTAGTAGAATTCTTGTTCTAGTTGTTCCCCGGAACAGGATACTTCACTTCAGTCGAGACCCAAAGCAAAGTTGTATTGGTAGTATTTTTTCGAGTCGGTACCCAGAATACCTATCTTTATCTCAGTCGAGACCCAGATAAAGGTTTGAGATTAGTAAGTGTTATTTTAGTCTCTACCCGGAATAACTATTTTTATCTCAGTCAAGACCGAAGATAAAGGTTTGAGATTAGTAAGTGTTATTATAGTCGCTCCCCAGAATAACTATCTTTATCTCAGTCGAGTCCCAAGATAAAGTGATTATGTAAACATAATTTATTCCAGGCGAGACCCAGAAAAAAATATCCTTATCTCAGTCGATACCAAAGATAAATTTATTAGGTTAGTAAAATTTATTCCAGTCGAAACCCAGAATAACTATCTTTAGCTCAGTCGATGCGCAAGATAAAGTTGTTGAGTTAATAATTCTATGTTGTTACCACTAGCCAAATTTATTCCAAATGATACACAATATATGAAACCTGGATACGAAAAGAGAAAGATTCAAGTTGGCCTGCGACTTATATTGCCTCTGAATTGCGCACGGCACCAACAAATTATTTTAAATTGCGCATAGTAACCAAAGTACGTTGACCCTAGCAGCTGTGCGTAGGTAGCAACAGAAAAATCCGTTGACCTTAGCAGCTGTGCATAGGTCAGAAGAATACATTGACCCTAGCAGCTGTGCAAAGCAACTGTAATTTTGAGTATTTTTGTTGTAGCTCCTGATTTTGCCTAGCTAAAGTTACTGTGATTATAAATTATTCAATAAGATACCTATTACAATATTGCTAATTTGCTAATTCAGAAAATACATTTAACTGGACAGATGAACTAATCTAATTCCATTTGATTTGCGTAGCGTAATGTTATCGAAGACAAGTTACTTTCCTCTCATTGGATTCGATTGTTACCTCCACAATTTTCAATAATTAGAAATACTTAAAATTAGAATCTTTTAAACGATTTTACTTTCAGGTGGCTATGTAATGTTGGTTTCAACACTAACTATTCGGCCAAAATGCGATCTCGGCTGTTGTTAGAATTGAATCTGCTTCCGTACATTTTCAGCCACGAAATACTGCCAATAAGCAATCGTAAATGCAGCCAATGTTAAAAAACGAAAACGAAATAATAGGAAGCAACAAGTGTGAATACTATAATAAAAAGTTTGTTTAGGTACAAAGCTTAGGATGAAACTAAAAAACAATAACTTAATAGATTCCAAAAACTTGATTAAAAGAACTACAGTGACTTTTGCAAGTATAAGATCCTTCCATTTATTCACCAAAATTTTTTATGTGAGCTTAAATATTATTCGAATTTGACAAAACAGGCTCAGATTAATTACATTATTAGCTGGACTCAGTTGAGTTTTATGTCTTCCTATTTGTTGAATTTTGTTAGATCAATTCCTGAGTTCGCATTATAGCTGGAGAGCTGGTGACCAAAATACCTAAGTGATTTCATAAACAATATTTTCCACCTTATCTTACTCTATTAACATTGTTTATAACTTACTCGGTGTTGTCCCTGGCTTCCAGTTGTGGCAGCAGCGGTGTGGTAGCAGAGAATTATATTTCGTGATCACCGATAAAAATGACGAATAGTTTGGTAGGTGGGAATATGGTCGAGATTGCAACAAAAACACGGAAAAATGTGTATAAGTTAAGCCATACCACGGTAACTTGAGAATGCTTTCACCTACAGTCTAAGACCAATTCTGATGATACCCTAGATGAATGCCCGTATAAAATTTCGTATGGTCACCGATCTATGCAAGCTTGATTTCTGAAGTGATTTTTCGCATATATTTCTAGAACGGTTCGTCGGACAGAAAAAATGATACCAACCAATTTTATAGGATTTTATTTTTTGAAGAAGTTCTTGGTACAATAAAAATCCCTAGGACTGATCGTTTTCACAGTATATGTAAAAAACCTAAATTTGTATATGGCAACACCAAGAAGCGGTTGCCCGATTTAGTCCATTTTTTAAACCTTATTTGCTATTACTATAAAAAGACCATGTACTAAATTTCAGGTCTCTATGTAGATGCGTTCTCTGGTAGTGTCCAAATATATAGTGGAAAACGAAATTTTTGTAAGGCAACCCCACGAAGGAGTTGCCCGATTTGTTTTATTTTCGAACTTTTTTACTTTTTTTTTTAAAAGACCTTGAACAAAATTTAAGCTTTCTATATAAACGAGTTCTCGAGTTATCGTGCGCACGGACAGACAGACTGACAGACCGACGGACGGACGTGCAAAAATCAAATAACTTTTAATATATGCGTGGCTGTCCAATCCATTTGGTTCTACCATCATTATTTCGAGGTGTTACAATCAGAATGATAATCTTAGTATACCCTTTAGATTTCATCTAGGATGTAAAAATACGAGCTATCGGACAACTCGCTCGTGGGTTGCCATACCAACATTTCGTTTTTCCCTCAAAATTTGGGTACTTCCTAAGAATACGTAGACGTTGGGAGCTGAAATTAGGTGCTAAGTGTTTTCATTGCAGTAGTAAATTCTAGTTCAAAATCAGACTAAATTGGATACCCGTTTCTTGGTGCTGCTGCACAAATCTTCGGATATTCACTATTTATGAGGCCACTGCCTGAGTAAAATTTAATCAAGCTTGCTCGTTTCACTGGCCACAACGATTTAACACAAGAACTATAGCCAAGAAGCACAGCAAATCGCAATACCTGAGTAAAATATTTAAGAATATTTAAAAGCGTTTAAAAATTCCAGACGGACTTTCCGAACAAAACTTAATACAAAAATACAGGGTGTGTAATCACCTCTCATCGTTTACATATTTTCTTATGACAGCTGACACGTCCGATTCGGCTATTGAACTGTTTTCGAAAATTTAGAGTTTCATGGGAAAAAAGCCACCAACCTTCATGTTGAAAGAAACTTGCGTCTGGGAATATTATTTTCCAAAAACATATGTTGAAATTTTTCAATGTTTTAAGTAATGTCCATTTGGAAATATAGTTTGATCAAGATATTTATTTGGCAATCATTATTTTGAGAAATGCCTAGTTTTCGAAAACAAACTTTGTGGACGCTTACTTTTGAACAGTCGTCTCTAGGCAAAATTTCTGCTTGGGAAATAGAATAAAAATAGAATTGATAAAATGGCATACGCCCTATTATTAGTAGTACAAACGTAGTCATAATTATTGTCTTGTTTCGAGATAGCCTCATTATCTCTAAAAACCGTGGAGTCCGAAAACTGAGTGTCTAATAGTATACTTACAGTCTCTGCGCAACTCTCAATGTGACTAGCGTCATATTTTTGTAGAAGTCGTGTCTTATGAAAATAGCCCCAAGCACGCTTTTTGGAGTTTTTGTATTGCGAGTAATTCGACAATATTCTCACAAAAGTTTGCTCTTGCTAAGTTCTTAAGCAGAACTCTAAGTGGAGATTTATTTCTTAATTCTGTCGTAACTTTCTAATTGCATTAAAGGACGTCATGTTTCTGTTTAATTTCATGTTCAATAATGCAATGTAATCATTTGTACTCCTTACTAACTACATAAAAAACTTAATCTTAAAGCTCAGAAGAATTTTCTGAAGATTAGGCCAGATAAGCCATAAACGGAATGGGGCTGATATAAAAACGTTATCTCACTCTTAGGACGGTTTTATTTTCCTTGGGGACCACTTTTTGTATGCCCTTTTTCTTTTAAATTTTCCCCTGTGTATCCTATCCACAAGATGACTGTATTTCGTAGTTTCCTTTGCCTTAGGCAATCACTTCACAATCCAATTTAAGGACATTATTCCGCTTATGAATTTAAGTCACAGAAATTTAAATATTTGCAATAAATGGTGTCAAAGTAGCATTTCATATAGCGTGGTTTATATGTAGCACATACAATTAGTTATAAGGATATACATACATAGTAGATATACTTATTTCATTTTTAAATGTGTTTGCAATTTTATGCAATCAAATAATGTTTTTCTTAATTTCAGTATTTTTCTTTACTTTCAGGTATGTGATCCGCAAAAATGTGAATTTACGAGTATGAAAGGTAAATAATGGTCTAAAAACTGGATCTTCCGTATGAGCTTATAAAAATTAGTGTTTAGGCCACACATACATGATGATGGTCCCTCGTTGTAAACTCCACTCACATTCACAATCCTTCCCGCAACGAAATATTTCCTCCTAAAGAAAAGGGAAAAGAAAACACAAAGAATACAAGACTAAAATAAATTAAAAGAAAAACCACTTTTCTGATTGTTGGGAACTTCCTACCTTTGGCCTAGCGACGTCCAAACATTCCAATGAATAGATTCAACACCTAAAACATATAAAATTATTATTATTTATAACAAAATTCTATAAAAATATCATCAACTTACTTAAAGTGTACATCCCTCTCATATATTTACATTTCGTAATGTTGTGGCGGCGTCGCCTTCGGTTGTCAAATAGATTTAATCAAACGCCGACGCGCGTCGAACGTACTCACGATTGGCATCTGAAAAACACCATGCTTTAAAACATTTGTAAGTTTAGTGGAGCCAAATGAGCGAGCACTTTGCGAGTTGTGGGTAAGGTAGTTTTCTTGTTAAATCCAGCAACCCGGTTTTGAAAAATGTTTTTGTTTTGTTTTATAGGAGCTAGGATATCTCGTCTTTGTAAAAATATTGTGATCCGAGATAGACTGGAGTTTAGAAATAACGTGTTGTTTAATAATAACGATAATAATATTATTAACCAGGCATTTTTACGATAAACATTTTAAGACCTGAAGAAATATATAAGTGCCTAAAAGTTTTAGTGTTTTATTCGCAAACCCTAATTGCTCCTTTGAAGGAATAATCCTAAAAAATTAGAATTGAAACAATATTTCTTCCACGGTGCAACCATTCTAAAGGAAGGTCGAAAGAAGTGGAATCTTAACTGAGAAGCTGAATTGAGTATCTAGTGTCATAGGACCGGACTAGACGTGTTGTCACGCAATCATCATACACACTGGATCCTGCAACTACATCTTCCAGGCCGATTAAGTTCTTCCTTTTTCAACGTAATCAAGACTACATTTATTTCACAACGGCAACAAACCGCAAGAAAACATAGCCGTGAACAAAGACCTCATCGTGAATAACGAACTCAAGACAACATAGTAGTAGCAATAGACTACAATGTCACATCGTGACATTACGTCAAATCATTTGATTTCGCCTCAGACATCAAATTCAACAAACTTCGCTAGGCCAACACCGAGAGGCGAGAGCTCATAACTGGATGCGGCGGCTATAGAAAGCCGACGAGCCGCAGCACAAAATCGTTCTTGGTCCAGAGCTCATCTATTTTAGAGACTAATCTAAGTACAAGAATATTCCCAACCTCATTATAGTAGATTAATTCTATATTTCAGAGATTAATCTGAAAATCCTATCGTCTTCAACTTTCCTGCCTACACCTAAGCAGAAGCTTAATTCTGCGCAGAGATTAATCTGCAATATTCCTCCCCACACCTAAGCAGAAGTTTAATTCTGCGCAGAGATTAATCTGGAATATTCACTCCCACACCTAAGCAGAAGTTTCATCCTGCGCAGAGATTAATCTGCAACATCTCCTGCCCATATCTAAGCAGAACAATAATTCTGCTACAGAGAATAATCTGCCACATCTCCTGCTCACATTTACAGAAGAATAATTCTTATGGAGAGACTAATCTGCGCTTCTTGTTTATAATAGCATATTGCTACACTTCTGCGCACGCGCAGAATATTGTCAGAGACTAATCTGACTGGTTTTACCAATTATAGCACTTTGCTACTCTGGTGCCCTGACGTACGAGCAGAGGTATTAAGCTGCGTTTATGCCTCACGTCCTATAAAAAGGTTACTACTTCTTGTAAACATATTGATAAAAACTTGGGTACACAAAATATGTACTCAGAAACAAAACTGACATTTCGATTTCTTATAGAATCATTTTTCTTCCTTGTGCCCTCACGCACCATCTCAGAAGAAAACTCTGACCAGAGGTATTCTGAGTGTCTGATTATTTCCTTGTGCCCTCACCCACCAATAAGGGCAGTTTTGTCAAAAATTAACAATTGAAATTTATTTGCTGACAGTGGCTTAACTCTTGTCTTCTTCTTCCTATTCAGAAGTAACAACAAGCGGGAAGGCCCATCATTTTTTTTATTTTTGAATTTTTAATTTGTTTATTTTTTATTTCGTTTGAAGTTTTTTTATTATTGAATTTTATATTGAATTATGTAATAACGTGTAGGTTAGTTTTAGTTTTGAAGTTTTCAATGAATTTTGTGCTATTAGTTTTAAGCAAATGAATTTATGTTGACTAAAAATTTCACATTTGGATTTTAAATCGACTGAGTTGTCCTTTATAAACCGGCACTCCTTCCCACGTCCGAGGCTAGCTCTCACAATTAGTCATGTCAGAAGGAGGGAATTGAGGGACGAAGTATCTGTTATTAGAATTAAATGTAGGAAATCTAGGACATCCTTTGTGGTGTGTCTTTAGAGTGCGTAAATTAAAAAAGTGATCTAGATTATTAATGAAATGAGATTACAAATATTTAAAAAAAAAAAATCTTTCTGATGGAATGGATGATCCTCTCTTTGGTGTGACATTTTTCTGATGAGAAAATTGAACTCTTTGCTGATCTGTCTCACTACTTATTAAAAATAATTATGGGTATCTAAAAGTCCAGTCATTTTATCATTTGAGTTCGGCAGTTATGTGACGTTTATGGTATTTGGAAGGGTGGTAACATTCATGAGTTAATGCCGAAATATCCCTTCGTGTCCACGGCATGGCATAATTGGGCCATTTTCGATTTGTATGTTTGATTTTAGCGCCTTATAATTTTTTTTTAAATATTCCGGAACATCGTGAAAGGGTCAAGAATGAAGACATTGAGTGACATATTACAAATAAATCATAAGTCTTAAATTTTACAGTTTTAGCCTTTACATCCTTATGTTCTCGGCATGGCACATTTATGCCAGTATTGTTTGGGTCGGAGGAAACGTATGTGAAGGTAAAATTATATAGAATATACACTATTTGCTTTTCTATTTGTTTCTTTCATAATTATGTTACAAAATGCATCATCGAAATTCATTAGTAAGTGTCGCGTACAGAAAGAGTATGAGTCGAGTTCCTGGGCCAGCTCATTGCCGTAAGATATCTTAACACTAAACTATATCTGTCTGTAAAAAATTTTTAGCAAAAGGCTCAAGCTCACAATCCTATATAGTTAACTAGTGTTAACTTTCATAAAACCTTATGAATTGACCTTAAAGTTCCGGAAGGGGCACCCCATGCCAAGACACGAACAGTCGCATGCGGTCTACGGGACCGTAAATATATATAACAATTTTCCTAAGATGAAATATAGGTTTCATTTAATTTAATTTTTATTTTTATAGACCAAAATCTTAACTTTTTATACAAATACGAAAAACTCAAATATTTATGCTAACAAGTAGATTATTTTACAACAAAATAAAAGGGGAATAATATTGGTGCGGACTTATAGACCGCGCGCCATTTCCGGAAAAGCTGTCATAATAATCCTGCATATAACTAACATAGTTAACAATTATTCTCAGGAATAGCTAGAAATATGTGAAGAACCACAGAGTGGCAAAAGTCTTCCATGCCGTGGGGATTTGAAGATTTTTTTTGATTTGGACATGAAGATTGAGTTCCTATGGAATCTTTTTTAAATGCTCATCCCAATATGTAGGTACTATCTGGACGTCTTATCATTGGTAAAGCTAATGCAATTTGTGCTGTTCGAAAATATCTTTTGATTTGTCCGCTAGCCCCTGAACTTCGTTCAGGGTTGGTAATGCGTTTAATTCCATTTTCTTTACAACATAGTTTAGATTAGGTTAGGGTAACATGCGGGCTATCGAAATACTTAAGTTCAGCTACACTTAGATTATCGATGGTCCATTTTTATGCCAATAGTGTTTAAATGTTTTGTCTGCAGTCTGTATAGGCAAAGTCTATAATAATAATAATATAATTTGAAGGCCCCAGTATCGGGCTTCTGTATCAGAGCTCAAATTAGCATTTCATTTGAAGCATATACGGTAGGCAGGAACTGAAAGTTATTAAGGTTCTTGCGGACAAGAAACGCCTTTGCCATCGATTTTAAGACATGCAAATTACTTGAAAATCATTCAGTTAGCTGGGTGCACTTTGCTAATACAGAAGTGTAGAAGAACATACAATATCAGTTCTAATTCAAATCTAAAGTGGTAAAACGAAATTCGTTTCATATTATTTAACCCGGCACTAATGACGCTGGGTCATATTGACCTTAAGCGATATAATACGGTAATATTTTTTGTTCACGTGGATCGTATAACTTGAATATTTGTGTAGATGGAGATACAGCCCCCCCCCGTCTACTCGTACCGCCTGTACTGTCAGTGCGACGCCCTGTCTGCACAGCGAGACATTCATGGGTCAAAACTGGTCAAATACGATACAGTGTAAAAAATAAATTTAAATTATGTTTTCAAGGTTGATTTTGCATGTGTTATTGAGGAAGCCCATAAAAGATTGATTTATAGAATAAATTGGTATTTTCTTTATTTTACCACATATGGAAAGATCCCTTATTAAGTAAATACTTATTAAAATTATGGTAACTATTTTAATTGTGAAATAATTTGTCGATATAGTGCGGGTCATAATGAGCCGGTGTCATCGTCCGCGCTATTATTTTCAGGTAATTTGTGCCGATTTAATTATTTTTTAAACGATTATGTAATTTATATGTAAGATATTGGATGGTAACACATTTGGCCCGGAAAAAGGTATATGTGCTATAAATGTAAAATCGCTTCAGGGGTAATTGCGTGGCTCTTGATACACTTAATCCGTATGTTAAAAACTGTGTTAGGTTTTAAAAAATCAAAATTACAAGCATGTATTTACTATTTATATATTTTTATAAATTTCAAACAGAAGGATTAGAAAAATTATATCGGAAAAATTGAAGATAAATAATGTGAGAGCACTTAAATAAAGCCCTGATGGAGATTAGAGATGGGATCATACCAAAGAATGTAGCTGCAAAAAATATATAACATACCCTATATAACATTGTCCTCCAGAATAACAGGAAATAAAGGAACAAAAAATACCACCTTATATCAAACAAATCCGTATTTTACTCTCAAAGCTATTCAACAATTTTTTGCTCATACTGACCTGAAATATTACCTTGTGATCCTCTTCCATAAGGTAAATATTATGCAGATAACGGATTACCCTTGTGTTCAACAGACAACGTCTTAATAATTTTTTCAAGGCCATAATACTGAAAACTCTGGGCAAGAAATATAAACAGTCAATGGAAGATGAGCGATTGCTGTAAGAAGTGGAAAACGTATAAACTCATTTATATCCATTCTCTCGTTATTTGAATGCATTTGAGTTTCTGTTCTAGTCCAGTTACGTTAAACGTGACATGAAATAGAAATGAGTTAAAGATTGAAACACCAAACTAAATTCTATCAGATGTACTATAGTTACATAAATCTCTTTTGGGATATTGGAAACTATCCTGACGTGTATTGTATTCTGTACCTAATCAACCGTGTGTACAAGACATTTAGTAAGATTTCAGATTACTTGAAGCATGAAATTGTGTTGTATTTACGCTTTGATAACATTGAATATTTCTGTAAATATATGTATGTATTACCGTAGTAAAATATCCCTTATAATCAAAATAATAACAAAGAGTGGAAAATTTTAGCTATTTCTAACTGCATAAGTATTTAAATGTTGCTAACCTATCCGATGTAAATTTCTAAACACATATATAGCATTTCTTTTACTTGACACAATTTTGCAGTTGAGGAGGTTTACAGATTTATACCCTAGACACACAGCACGAACTAATGAATCATTTGTATTAACTATTCATTAAAATGCCGTGTGTCAAATAGTATATGTCATTATAGCTCGAAAATCAGATGATAATGAAGTACACTAATGAAGTGTTTTCCTCCTTCATTATAGCTATAATGAGGTAAAATGTACTAGATTTGGCATATAATGTAAATCTGGAGCTCCGCTGTGCATCTGCCGATTTGAAAAATAAGAAGAAGAAATGCAAAGAAATGCAAATCACAAATTATATTATTTAATATTTTTTTAAATAAAATGTGTTTCTCATTTGGAAATTGTTAAATTGAAAATAAAATAAATGAAAACAAAGTTTATCGCGTTAATTCGATCCATATTGCTTCTTTAAGGTGATAAGTTCATCAAAACCAGTTTGACAGCACAACTTAATTAAAGAAATGGCTGTGTGTCCGCAGTTTATAATGAATCATTATAAACTAATGAGTCATTAGTTATTTCTTCATTAAGAGTGCTGTGTGTCTAAGACATTAATCTAGCATTATTATGACCTAAATTTTTACGTCTAGGGTTTTTCAAACTTCGTAGTAATCATAACGGGAGAATCATGAACCATAGAAATGGTTTACCATCATAAAGGTCTTATTAGTCTTATGATTAAGCAGGATAGTCACTATACATCGGCAGATATTACATATGTGGACTCTTTCCTTTTCCTATTTTGGTAGTATAGAAATGCTAATTATGTTTTTATCTGCGTCAGGTAGAATGATTACAGTCCCATGGTACCTTTATATAAAATTCGATCATTTGCTTTCACTGAAGAATGAACTCTTGAAAAATTAAAAAACCCATAATATGAGAATTTCAAATGCTGTAATTCCCTAAAGTGTCTTCCTCAGCCCAAAATCCTGATTCAAACTGTGTTTTGTTGCCGAATAAGAAAGCAAAATATTTGTGGAAATCAGTGGGACAAATGTGATTTGTATGTCCATAATAAATAAATATACCCATTTCATGTTTAATCATTCCAAATTGTTATTGGGTGCTGTGGTTATCTATAGCTATCTACCATATGGGTTGATTAAGATTTATTGCTTGTCATCACATTCATTTATTATTTGGATATAGCAAGTATTTTGTGTGTATCTTTGGGAATTTTTGCTGTCCTAATGAAAATAATTTATTTGAGTACAGTATTTCGCCAGGCATTTCTGGGGATCCGTGAGATACAGTATTAAAGTGTATAAAAGGTTTCTTTTATTTTTCGGGCGTTGAAGCATACGTATATATAGAATCGAACTGTCCGAGAAGGGACACAATGTTCACATAATTGTCAACCATTTTGAAATGACGAAACCCATTTTTTAAATCCAATAAGCAGAACTATTTGTTTCCGGTTGAAGATGATAGTTCTCATTTTGTGTCAACGTAGTAATTATTTAAAAATTTTAAAGCCACACAGCTACAGAGAGATAAAGAAAATATGCTACTTTTTCACAAAATAAGATACAGAGGGTATATATAAAAGTACAGCGTGTACAGTCCCCGTCAATATCTCATTGTATGCAGAACTGCATGGCCTTTTCAACGACTGCGGGTAATCCTCTGAAGAGGGGGTATAAACTAAAAATTTCGGATTTTCTTACCTTTTTTTTGTTTGGACCTCTTTTGGGCTAGTGGGGCAGTCGTTGGAATGCCATGAAATTCTGCATACGATGAGTTTTTGATGATGATCGCAGATCCTGTACTTTTTAAAATACCAAGTATTTTGTGAAAAACTAGCAAATTTGCTTAAACCTCCCGTAACTCCGAAACGGTTGAGATGCATCCCCCCACCCTCGCCATATTATTTTTTTCTTGTTGAGATGAGTAATATCACCTCCTGCGCTATGGATCACAGTGGTGGAGATACCCTGTATACATGTGTGCGCGACAGAAACTTAATATGTACCTTACTGCATTATTAGTATAGCCTAGACTGTATCTTTAACATTTGTAATGAAACGACTAAATTGTAAGTTAGTATTGCCTAGACTGTACGTTTAACATTTGTAATGTAGACACTGATTTGTGAGCTAGTATTGGTCAACCGTATAGCGCAACACACTTACCTCTCATGGTGAATAACTTTAATGTTCTTCTGCATCTGACCGTGGCCATGGAAACACCGTAATAGACTTCAGAATAATTTAATTAATACGAAGTACCAGTCATCTTAGTTTTTAGTCAACATTATATATCATACAATATTAATAAAGTTTAATTGAAGTGAGATACGTGGCCTTTGTCATTGAAGCCCCAAACTATTAATCCCACATTTGAGGGCTCAACCGGGATCGACTGATCTCAAAGGATTATAGCTTGAACTTGAATGCAAATCTGGAACCTGTATAATAAGACGTGGACGTGAAACAGTTTGTAAAGAGAATTTCCTAAGCCGAAAATATCAGTGGAATATATTAGATGCATAAAGTGAAGGAGATTACAAAGTTTAGCGGTGCATTTGTGTTTCAACATTATCAGAGTAGTCACGCTGCACCCACAGCAAAGCTTTTGGTAAAGCTCTTCCAAACGGAAAGCTTTCTAGTGGAGACACTATTTAACTCAAATTCACCACAGCCCGCAGTTGTGGACAGGTCCATACAAAATCCAAAGTCAATTAATATTTTGACAGACGAAAACTGTCAGGTAATTAATCATATTTTATTCTATCAGTGGATTGGCAACAAAAATGGATTGCTGGTGACGCTTCATGCAAATAATCAACCAATCAAGTAAGAGTCAAATAATTAAAATAATACCGATTTGAAAACAAATTAAACAAGCGAACATTTATTTGAGTTAAAGAAGTACCTATTAGATAAAATTACATATATACACAATTATATATTTCTAAGATTTTATATTTCACGTTGTTTCCAACAATTATTTTAATGAAGTAGATAAGTGAACTTGACACAAAAGCTTTGAATTAGAACTAAGAGTGGTTGCAAATAATACAATAAGACAATTATAAAATATTAAATCGATCTACACATTATACATTATAGTTAGGGTATACAGCGAAATCAATTTGATTGAACGTTTATAGCTTTCCTATAATTGAAACATGAGTGGTCGAAGAAAACAAAACATACAAAAAAGTAACTCGGTCGTGAACTTTGAGATAGATTCACATGAATCGTCAAGGCGAGTATTTAATATGGACAGAAATGAACCGTCGGTAAAGTTTAATTTCGCGGATTTCGAAAATGTTCTGCGTAAGTTCTCCGCGATGAGACGATGAGCGTAAGAAAGTGGCTACAGGAATTTGAACAATACGCGAATACCTTCCATTGGAACGAATTACACAAGTTTATTTTCTGCAAGCGTTCATTGAAGGGGGCTGCGAAAGTTTTCGTAGATTGCGATGCTAAACCACTAACATACTATGAATTTCTACCTAAAGTAAGTAGCGCTGACGTGCATAATAAACTGAAAGATAGGAAAAAGAAAAGCGATGAAACATTACGCGAATATTTGTACCATATGATGGATATCGCTTCACAAGTTGATGTAGATGAATTATCCTTTATTGAGTACGTTATTGAGGGAATAAGAGACTACGCGAGTAATAAAAGCGTACTGTACGGTGCTAAAACAATAAAAGATTTTAAAGAAAAGTTAGAGATTTACGAAAAAATTATAAAAGAAAATAGCAAGCAAGCGAACAATAAGGGTAATGAAGGGGATAAAGGGTCCAAAAGCCTAATAGGGAAGAAAAACGAAAAGACGAAAATAAACCGATTCTGTTTTAATTGTGGATCGCCAGATCACGAATTTCATTCATGTCCGAAGAAAGAGAAGGCACCTAAATGTTTCGGGTGTAATCAGTATGGACACAAAAAACCAAATTGTCCGGGGGAAATAGCAGTGAAGATCTCGTCACATGTTATATTAAAAAGCGGTATGTACGTCCCTTGTAAAATAAACAATTGCGTGTTAGAAAGTCTGGTAGATACTGGAAGCGACATTTGTGTTGTGAAAGAGTGGCATTTGTCCTTGATAAATCCGAAATACTTTTGCAAAAATACCCGATTATCGGTAGCAGGACTAGGATCGAACGTCATGACAAAAGGTTCATGCATATTAAAAATTGAAATAAATGATGAAGTCTTTGAAAATACTGAAGTTCATGTCGTCAATAGTAACTTCATGAAACCAGATTTAATAATCGGAATGAATCTATTACAATCAGCGATATTTCAGATCGAAGAAGGGAAAGTCACCATTAATAGGAAGAAATCTCCGAATAACGGAAAAAGCGAGCCAGAATTTGAAGAAATTACCAAGGCATATTTTTTATCCGAAATCGCTGTTAATAGCGTAGACGAAATACATTCCAATTTTCCCGATGTATCTCAGTTGAGAGAAAAAGGAGTGAAAGAAAAAGTACTAACTTTAATGGAAAATTACATTCCCCAAGCTCCAGTGGAAACACCCGTGCAAATGAAGATTGTAACCATCGATGACACGCCCATTTACAGATCGCCACGAAGATTTCCACCTAAAGAACAAAAGGTAATAGGAAACCAACTTAAAGAGTGGTTAGAGAAAGGCATCATACGCGAAAGCAGCTCCGACTTTGCTAGCCAAGTAGTGCTGGTAAAAACGAAGGATGGAAGCCACAGACTGTGCATTGACTACAGAGACGTAAACAAGAGAATACACAAGGATAGATATCCTTTACCAAATATAGAGGATCAAATAGATAAGCTTCAGTGCTTCAAATATTTTACACCTCGCGACCTAGAAAATTGCTTTTTCCATGTAATAGTAGAAAAAAGTAGTAGGAAATTCCCTTCGTTTGTTACTAGTAACGGTCAGTATGAATTTATTCGGGTTCCATTCCGTCTTTGCAATTCTCCTTCTGTATTTCAAAAGTACATCAATTACATCCTCAGAAGTCTCATTAGCGAAGGCATCGTGATTATCTATTTAGACGACATCATCATACCATCAGCAACTATAGAACAGGGATTAGATCGATTTCAGCAAGTTCTACAAGTAGCTGCCAAAAGTGGACTGATAATCACATGGAGAAAATGCCAAATACTGCAAGAAGAAATCGAGTATTTGGGTCACCATATCAGCGAGGGCCATATAACTCCGTCGATAGCGAAGACGGCGAAGAAGATGGAGCATTCATTTCTGATTCACCGTCACTAAGCATTCTTGGCATTAATATTTCCAGTAAGTTAAACTGGACAGATCACATCTTCTCTGTTGCCAAAGAAGCATCGAAATGTCTTGGATTTCTGAAAAGGTGTAAGAAATATTTCAGCCCGTCAAATCTAGCGCTCCTCTACAAGTCCTACATTAGACCTAGAATGGAATACAACTCCCATATATGGGCCGGGGCTGGTCGCACAGCCTTAGCTTCATTGGATATTGTCCAAAAGAGAGCCTTCAAGCTCATTGGCGATTTGGCAATAACTTGTCATATCGACTCACTCGAGCACCGCCGCAATGTTGGATGCCTTTCGCTCCTTTATCGCTATATGCATGGTCAATGTTCTGATGAAATATCTAGTCTAATCCCTTGTAGAATGATTCCTGCACGCAATACTCGCGCTGCAAACCGCGCACATCCTTTAACCCTTCAAATTACTTTCGGCCGTACAGTAAAATTCAGAGATGCTTTTTTATCCCGAACAGTGCGAATGTGGAACAGCTTACCATCTTCTGTTTTTCCTCCGGCATACAATCTGCGGAAGTTTAAGGGCGACATACATCGGCACCTCCGCCACTTTCCTCATATCCCCTAATCTTTTCCCTATCTCCTTCCTGCCATGCTGTGCTTTGCATCATAGGGTATCCTCTGAGCTTGGCTTAATGATATATAAAAAAAAAAAAAAAATCATAAACTTTCCGATTCCGAAGACCGTGAAACAATTGCAAAGTTTCCTGGGTTTAGCAAAGCTATTTCAGAAAATTCATCAATAACTTTGAAATAAAAGCCAAGCCTCTGAGTGATTTACTGAAAAATAAAATTGTTTTAAACTGGAAGAGAAACAAGTTGCAGCCGTGCAAGAAATAAAAACGATTCTCGCAGCAAAACCAGTGCTAAAAGTTTTTGAATATGGAGTTGAAACAGAGCTACATACAGATGCTTCCAAGGAAGGGTACGAAGCAATCCTATTACAATGATGCAGAGGCGATAACGCGCTTCATCCAGTGCACTTTTTGAGTAAAAAGACAAACGATGCACAAAAACGATACTGCAGTTACGAGTTGGAATTATGAGCGGTGGTAGAAGCAGTAAAACGATTTAGAGTATACCTACTGGGACAACGATTCAAACTTGTGACAGACTCTAAAGCATTTAAATGTACATTAGAGAAAAGGGATCTAGCTACACGGGTCGCCATATGGGCGCTGTTACTGGAAGAATTCGATTACACCATCGAACATCGAGCAGGTAATCAGATGAAACACATCGATGCTCTCCGTCGCAACCCAATTAACATGTGCATAAATAATAACAACAACAATTTCCTAAACAGATTAAAAGAACCTCAACAGAAAGACGCCAGATTACGTGCCATAACCGAAATATTACAGAATAAACCCTACCAAGACTACGCTATGCATCACGAAATACTTTGTAAAAACGTAAACAACAAACTTTTGTTCATTGGACCAGACTCGATGATCGCAGGATTTATTAGAGAGGCCCACGAAAATGGTCACTTCCATGTTAAAAAATGAAGGAAATCTTAGAAAAGGAATATTTCATCCAAAATTTACAAAGGAGAATAGAAAATCATATCCGAGGCTGCGACAAATACATCCTAGCCGAGGGAAAAAGAGGAAAAGCCGAATGTCATCTCCAACCGATCCCTAAAGGCGACCAACCCCTACAGACATTTCGCATAGATCATCTGGGACCAACTCAGAACACGAAGAAGCATTATAGATACATTTTCGCGGTCATAGATAGCGTCACGAAGTATAGCTGGCTATTCCCCACGAGAACACTGAATACCGAAGAAGTCATTCAAAAACTAGAGAGTATAGCAGAAACGTTTGGATATCCGAAGAAAATCATCGCAGACCACGGAGTAGCATTTACGTCGAACATTTACCGACACTACTGCAAAGATCATGGCGTTGAGTTAACTTTCGTTACGGTAGGAGTTCCAAGAGGCAACGGTCAGATCGAACGACTTCATTCCACCGTCATCGCTGCATTAACGAAGTTATCCCTAAACAGTCCTGATAAATGGTATCAATTTGTAAAACCGCTTCAGCAAACGTTGAACTCAACTTTTCACAGAGCAATCTAAACAACCCCATTTAACCTACTAGTTGGGACAGATATGCGTACTAAGCAAGATATCAAAATAATGGAAATAATTGAAGTAGAGTGGAGAAAGCAATTTCAAGATAAAAGACAGCAGATAAGAGAGCAAGCAAAGAAAGATATAGCACAAACACAATCGGAAAACAAGAAATACTACAACAAGAACAGAAAGCAAGCTAGAAAATATCAAGCTGGAGACCTCGTCGCAATTGAAAGGGTTCATTTCGGAACTGGATTAAAAATTCGTCCAAAGTTCTTAGGCCCATACAAGGTCACAGCAATAAAGGCATTCGATCGGTATAACGTCAAAAAAGAAGGAAATCAGGAGGGTCCGAACATTACAGTATGCATCGCAGACAAGATGAAATGTTGGCCAGTAGATGATGAAGAAAATTTAGTAGACGATGAAAGCTTAGGAGACGATGAAGAAGACTTAATGGATGACGAAGAAAATCTAGCGAAGAAGACGAAACCAACGACGAAGATGATGTAGCAGCCAATGACGAAATCTCATCAGAGTCTGATGAATAATCAGGAGAGGCCGAGCGTGGGCGCGAGAGAAACTTAATATGTACCTTCCTGCATTATTAGTATAGCCTAGGCTGTATCTTTAACATTTGTAATGAAACGACTAAATTGTAAGTTAGTATTGCCTAGACTGTAATGACTGTAATGTAGACTTTGTAATGTAGACACTGATTTGTGAGCTAGTATTGGTCAACCGTATAGCGCAACACACTTACCTCTCATGGTGAATTGCTTTAATGTTCTTCTGCATCTGACCGTGGCCGTGGAAACACCATAATAGACTTCAGCATAATTTAATTAATACAAGTACCAGTCATCTTAGTTTTTAGTCAACATTATATATCATACAATATTAATAAAGTTTAATTGAAGTGAGATACGTGGCCTTTGTTATTGTAGCCCCAAACTATTAATCCCACATTTACTAGTTTTAGTATGCTTTAAGGAGCTTTGTTTTCCAACACCCTGTAACTTTAATCTGCACCATTTATGGAGAATATTATATCACATCGGCTGATGTAGAGGACCCTTTACCTGATCCAAGGACTCTTGAAACACATATATCACTCCCATCACCAGGTATTAAGCATTTTTGAGATGGAAATCATTTTTTGATTTTAAATAAAAACCAGATTTTTGTTGTATTTTTTTTTAAATAGCTTCCTAAATTCTCCTCCTTCGTATGGGGAATTACTGTAACGAGTTATTCCTCTAGTGAATACTTCATCTCATATTTTTTATAGTTACGCTGCGTGCTAATGCGGAAATCATCTAGGTGTACAACAATTGGAAATATTGTTTACATTTGAAAGGGTAATTTTCCGATCGTATATAATATGGCAGATAGTGTAATATCTTTGACACACAACTAGTACAGATATAATAGTACTCGCATAAACCACCTGTGTATCGTTGCATACCAACATAATACAAGCTGAGCAAACTGATAAGAGGCTTGTATAAATACTTGGGTTTTTTACATGATTTCAGCGCCGCTTACAAGTAGTGACAAATTTATCCAGCTTATGAGTTTTTGTTCAAGTAGGCCTTTTCGGGGATATTCACTAGTTTATGACAGGCGCCAAGTTGACACTAAATATATTTCCGACAATTTCTATAATACGATGTGCCACCTAGCATGGTACAGCGAATACAATGGTTTCCAAACTATGGTACATATACTCGCTGTGTGTACACTTTGCGCTTAGTGAATTTGTATACAGTGTAGCTGAAATGTTTGGTCACTTCATGAAATGCTACCAGCCTTTACGCCGAAAGTGTAATTCCAATCGATATAACCGAATACTAGGATAGGATGATGAGAGATGAAATCGGAAGTCGTGCCCAGACTTGCGATATACAAACACAACGCAAACACACGGCAGTCGAATACACGCCAAACACGTGCCTAATTATTCGTGAAGTGCTGAGTTACATCAAGTGTCTACGACATTTACATATGCACATACATATACATATATTTCTAATATGTTCTGAGAGGACTCAAAATGAAACGCTTTTGCCTGCTCTTAGAATACTAACTTTATTCGGCGCTTAACAGGTTACACATGTACAGGCATTTGTAACTATTTATTATTTTTTAGCCATACAGTCAGTAATCCCGCTATTGTTTACAGATGGTAATAATTCCCTAAAAGTTATAATCTAAACACATCAGTATCTTTCATAATTACGCGTATGCGTTCTTTTTCATTTTATAGATTAATTTTTCATTTATATTTGAATCAAATTTATCAATCAATATCGTAGTTCGCATCAATATTTAAGAAAATTTGTATTATTTAAATTTATTATCGTTGTTAACTGAGTTTTAATTAAAATTACGTTTTGCATTAAATTGTAATAAAAAGCTGATTCCTCAGACGTGTCTGAACTATTTTTTTTATATTTTCTTAAATTTGTGTTAGCCCTATAAGCTTCTTTGCAGTAAATAACAGTTACTTGTTAAGCAAAGAATCCGAAATACCTATTATTATCAAATCTTTCAGCTGGAGGTCAGCAGTCTGCTGATGATGCTTAAATAATTTTCCTCCAGGTCGAATAGTCTAAACATATCTCATTTAAATGCGCGTAGTGTTTCTGAAGGATGCTAATTGAGCGTATTCCTTCCAGTATGGTAAGCATTCCAGGATTAAAACTGTATCGTAACGGTCGAAAAGATCGTGTTGGGCGCGGGTGTGGCGGTCTACGTAAAGGATGAACTGAAATCTAGAGTTAAAAAACACTCTAATCATGAAATGTATCTCTCTGCTGCCACAGCAAAAATCAGCCTTTATGAAATCACATCATAAGTTGGCTGGTTTTTTGTAGGACTTCGAGGCCATCCCGCAGCGCCAAACACCACTGAAAGCCAGGCAGACTTCCAAATAAGTTATTGACGATGTTAAGAGAGTATGATGAGGTGGAAATATTGACTGAACTACAAATGTGTTTACAAAGTTTGTGATCTAGTGCAGCTGGTAAAGCTCACGTACACATATCTTATCTACGCAAGTCTCAAAAGCTTTTGCCTTTAGTTACTGGTTGGCTGCGATGAGGGCGTGGAACGAAGACTTGTGTATAAAGGTCAAAGTAAGGACCGCTACACGCACTCATGTAAATCGTACGACTTGTTAATGGATAAAACGTACGATTTGCATGAGTGTGTGGAGCTAAAGTCGCAACTTGAGTTAAGACTTAAATCAGGCATGAATGAGATCGGCCGAAACTATTGCGTACAAGCAAATTTACGACTTTGCTATAGAATTCAAAAATCGGATGTTAACTTTTGCCTCCACACGCAAAGACTTATGCAGACTTTAGTTCAATTCTATAGCAAAGTCGTCAGATTTGCTTGTACGCAATAGTTTCGGCCAATTTCATTTATGTCAGACTTCAGTCTCAACTCAAGCTCTAACTTTCGCTACACACGATCATGCAAATCATATGATTTGGCCTGTGGATGCCAAGTCGTATGATTTGCTTTAGCGTGTGTAGCGGCCTTAAGATGGTGTATGAACATTAGTGGATGACTGAGTGAGGGACGGCAAGTGAGTTGGTAGGTAAGGATGAGGTTGTCTCAATGTGTTCGATTTTCTAACCGCCCAACAACCTTCTCCTATCTCACATGGTCACATACCAGCCTTCCCCTCAAAGCAAGCTTATGCTCGTATTTCTAGAAAAACTGTGGAAATGCTACTCTTATCTTGACTAAAGCTACAAGTACATGCAAGTCATACAACTTGGCATGCACAAGCCAGGATGTAGACAAAATCGGATGTCAACTTTTGGCTCCACACGCAACGACTTTTATTCAGACTTTAGTTCATCTATAGCAAGGTCGTCAAATTTGCTTGTAGGCAATAATTTCTCCGAAAAATACATCTGATATGAAATCTTTTCGAGCACAGAAAAATCTTGATAAAATATTTCCATCACTTTTCCAATAAAGAAATTTATTTTTATGGTATTGTTTCTAATTAATTTCGCGATAAAAACTTTCCCTCCATATTTTAATCTGGCTGTTCAAACCAACATTAAATAGCCACCTGGAAGTAAAATAGTTTAAAAGTTTCTAATTCCAAGTTTTTCTAATCATTGAAAATAGGTCGGGAACGAAACGATGTATACCTACTACCAAGCACCTCGATAAGGCACTTTTTAGTGGAGATAACAATCAACACCCCATGGCTACATTCCACATAAACAAATCCGGGACACAACCCAATAACAGGAAAGTAACTTGTCTTCGATAACAGTGCGCGAATCATATGGAATTAGATTAAGTAATCTGTACATTTAAATGTATCTTTAAAATAGCAAATTAGCAATATTTTAATAGGTTACTTATTGTATAATTATAATCTTAATAACTTTAGCTAGGAAATATTAGGAACGGCAACAAAAAATGCTCAAAGCTCCAGTTGCGTTGCACAGCTACTAGGGTCAATGTACTCTTCTGACCTACGCACAGCTGCTAAGATCAACGGACTTTTCTATTGCTACCTACGCAAAGCTGCTAAGGTCAATGTTCTTTGGTTACTATGCGCAATGTAAAATAATTTGTTGGAGCAGTGCGCAATTCAGAGCATATATAAGTCGCAGGCCAACTTGAATCTTTCTCTTTTCGCATCCAGCTTTCATAGATTGCGCAATATTTGGAATTCGACTTGGCTGGTGTAATAAAATATAATTATTAACTCAATCACTTTATCTTGGAAACCGACAGAGATAAATATATTTACTCTGGCTCTCGACTGGAATAAAATTTACTAACATAACAACTTTATCTTGGGTACCGACTGAGATAACGATATTTATTCTGGGTCTCGACTAGAATAAAATTTACTAACCCAATAACTTTATCTTGGGTAGCGACCGAGATAAAGATATTTATTCTGGGTCTCGACTGGAATAAATCTTACTAACTCAACAACTTTATTTTGGGTACCGACTGAGGTAAAGATATTTATTCTGGGTCTCGACTGGAATAAATTCTACTAACTTAACAGTTTCATCTTGGGTACCGACTGAGATAAGACTGGAAGAGATTTTACTAACTTAATACCTTTATCTTGGGTAGCGACTGAGATAAAGATAATTATACTGGGTAGCGACTAGAATAACACAGACTAACACAAACCTTTATCTTGGGTCTCGACTGAGATAAAGATATTTATTCTGGGTACCGACTAGAATAAACACGACTAATACAACTTTGCTTTGGGTCTCGACTGAAGTAAAGTATCTTGCTCCAGGGAACGACTAGAACAAGATAATCACTAACTATTTAATTACCAACGCCATAAAGTCGATTGCATAGCTTTATACTGGTGAGTACATTTTTTGATTAATCATATATTATAGTTCATATTGATTAATATATTTATATATATACATATATAATGCCATTGGTCAAAGTTGTCTCAACTTTGACAGTATTGTATTGAAATTAAAATTATTATTGTGTAGTGAGTAAACGATTATATTAAATCTATAGAAGCTTAGTTCTTAAGTGTCGTGAAATTGAATTCGGTTGATTTTTGTTATAGTTGTAATTTTGTACTTAAGTTTTACGTGCATCCAATAAACCACTGACATATTTACAGTCCACATTATTATTAATATTTTTTTTGAGTTTTCTCATTGGGCAGAACAGTGGCCTCATACTAACTAAGTTTTGTTCAATAAATTTTTTTTTATTTTTAATCATATCCTCACGAACTCCGGGTGCCAAGCATTTAGGAATCACGAACTAATTCCTGAGACATTGAGAGAACCGAGAGGGAATTACTTAATGAGAATAGCATGTACTTAGTTTCAAAGTGTAAAAAGGATTTATCCATCGGGGTATTCATAGTTATTAAACTAAAAATATATAGCACGCCTCCTTCGACTATGGAAAGCGGACATTTATCTTTCTCCTCTTTTCTAATACTTTGATATTCCATCAACTTCATAACTAATGCCTTAGACACACAGCACTCTTAATGAAGAAATAACTAACGACTCATTAGTATATAATGATTCATTATAAACTGCGGACACACAGCCATTTCTTTAATTAAGTTGAGCAGTCAAACTGGCTTTGATGAACTTATCACATTAAAGAAGCAATATGAATCGAATTAACGCGATAAACTTTGTTTTCATTTGTTTATTTTTCGAATTTAACAATTAACAAATGAGAAAAACATTATATTTAAAAAAATATTAATAATATAATTTGTGATTTGCATTTCTTTGCATTTCTTCTTCTTATTTTTCAAATCGGCAGATGCACAGCGGAGCTCCAGATTTACATTATATGCCAAATCTAGCACATTTTTCCTCATTATAGCTATAATGAAGGAGGAAAACACTTCATTAGTGTACTTCATTATCATCTGATTTTCGAGCTATAATGACATATACTATTTGACACACAGCATTTTAATGAATAGTTAGTGCAAATGATTCATTAGTTCGTGCTGTGTGTCTAGGGTATAACTTCTTTATAAAGGGCTCTTCTAAAATCATTTTTACTCAACCTTTGAATGGTGACAGATTTAAGACCGAGAGTGAAGGTCGAAATCTGGATGCTTTGAAAGAGTTTTCCATCAAGTCGATTTTTCTACATCTTAGAATGCTAATTCCCGAGATGAAATTTACTTTAACTGAACAATTTTCATTTGAGATAAAAAACTGCTTAAGCGCTTTGACTTTTAGACTCTTTTCTAGTGATTGATTTCTTTTACCACTAAATTTTATTTTAAATCCGGCGATAAATGAATGCTCCCTTTTGGAATATTTGTCTTGGCGAGATGTATATTTATAGATTCATTTGATGAACACAGAGATTTTCACTGCCTTGATAAAGTGGAACAGTGAACGCTCTGAGGTCATGATTTGTTATTTTCCCGAACCCCAAGGCAATGGCTTAAGTTGAATTTTATAAAACAGTTAAATGTTTTTTATCTTTCCCAGCCAAATATTTTTTTTAATATAAATGGATATGGCTTGCCCATCTTTAGAAAAATCTTCTATGGCCCAAGAAAAACAGATCTTCGTCCAGTAATGATATTTGATTTAATTTTTAATTGCAGTAATATGATGACCACTTTAATAAACTTTTAACATCTGTATAATGTGTACCTACGTTAATATCTAAAATTAATTTGTTACCGACTATCATAATGTTGCCGTTACTGCATAATTTAGAATGCCACTGACTTTACCTGTATCCTTTGAATCACATACTCTTGAAATATATTATGAATAACAACTTTCCACTTAAAGGAAATGGAAATCTATTCCAAAACTTTTGCGAGGTCACCAACATATACACATTGGTACATATATATGTCTGCACATATATATTTTGCTCTCCATATCATATCCTTAAATTTGTGTAGGAAAATTCCACGTGGCAATAAATACTTTCATTGCACATGAAAGGAAACATTAGAAAAATCAATAAAAGATATTCACAACAATAAAGGTTCATTTAAAGGGGTACTACTGGCCTGACCTAGTTTGTCCTTGTGGAATTTTCCATTGTTTAAATGGGGCAAAGCAACGCCAAAACAAAGTGTATCGTTAAGACGTTCTTTATTTCTCAGTAATGCGTTGGACATGATCCATAATTCAACCATTATACTGTAAAAAAGGTACGAAGCTATTTCAGAAATTGGGATTCTCTTAAAGACCAAAATAAGGGTCGACTTTGAGGTCCGTGGGTGTACAATGGAATAGCCCTCTTATATATATGTACATTAGCTTAGCGTTTTCAACTCTATTTTTATTTGGCAAATACGAATTTAAATATGTTATATTTGTCATCGCCCACACCAGTATAGCTAGGAATTGGGCTTCTTGGATTAAAATTAAGGATAAAGATGAATTAAATTCGCTACTAAAAATAATTTGCTTAGGAGATTTGAAATGTGGTACATACATCCCTTGAGATAATCGCATAGTAATTGCTAAATGAATTATGGAAATGTTTAAAAAGATGTCTTAGAACAATTACTATTATCGGAGAAAAGAGTACTCCAAAAAATAAAAATCTTTTAGAAAAGAAATCTCTTTAAACAAAATCTCTTTAAAAAAAGACTTTTCACTAATTACTGTCAATATCATACCGACTAAATTCTCTATGAATTTATGCCAGTCCCGCATTTAAGTAAATACTTTTATCCTAGTAAAATAAGCATCCAACCTCGGAATGGAAGCGAACAAGCTGTAAATTAGTATAAACCTTTGCTTGGGCATTCTAAAGACTGGGAAAAAAGTCTAATATAATCTCGTATGTGCGTCAAAGGTCAAAAGTCGCGAAAGTAATTTTTTTTTAATTATCTAGTTTTCTATGGAAAACACGTCATTCAGGGTCATTATGAAACTCGTAGATTACACAATTACCTACAATTTTCATTTCAAGCATTTTTTGTAACTAGAACCGTTTTCTTGGTACAGTGCGGAGAGAGCAATCGCGCATCCGTATACAGGCGTATATAGCTTATAACGCTATGTCAACGCGGAACCAAGAATTTTATTTTTTATTTAAGTATTTATTATTAAGGCAGAATACAAAATAGAGTATTTAAAATTGTTCTTGTTTGCCGTCGTCTTCGTCATGTGATTGCCGAAGGTCAATGTCGACATCATTATCATCGACCTCGATATGCGTTACTGTTGTTTCGCCAAGTTCGAGGAGCATGCACTCTCCATCGGAATTATTTGGTACTGATGGGGCTTTGATGCATGCTTCGCCGTTTCACTGGCCATAAACGATGGAACATACTAGCCCTATTTTTCTACACCCACAATTTACGCCACACCCTTTCTAGCAATTGCAAAAAAATCATATTCAAGAATTCTTCCGGTGCTGTTGTCAATAACGTCGTTATCGTCTATAAAATTTCACTCTGTAAACAACGGTTTATACCAATTTACACCTTGATCGCTACCATTCCGAGGTTTGGCACTTTTTTATCCTTATTTGACTGGGCACCATATTATGATTCGCTCTTGAAATTTTGTCTAAATACATATAATGAGTTTGCTCAGTTTTTCTTTCGCATCTACGGTAGGTAGGTATCAAGCAGCACCGAAGGGTAGTCCCTGCTGTATGAAATGCTCCCTTTGAACGATTTTTCTTTTTTTTTATGTTTTTATATCTCAAATCTCGAGCTGCAGACATAGTAATATCGGTTAGTTTCATATTGACTAAATCCTATATGAAGAGCACTCAAGATAAGAAACTGTTTCATCAGATAAATATTAAAAAAAACTCTCTTGAGGAGCAATAACGTTATTAAAACACAAATGTGACAGCAATTCTGGAATCATATTAAATCGTTATCTCTGTGTATGCATATTTTGTAAATTTGACAAATTAATCAAAGCTATGTACACAAATCTTCACACCTGCTAGATTCTGAAATTAAAGAAAGGATGCGGATAGAGCTGCTGGATTTGTTGAATAGCAACAAAAAGTAATTATATGAAATTTTCAGTTTAATCAGTGTCTTTTCGCGACAATTTTCGCTCATGTTTAACCCTTTAACTGTCCTGTGCACCACATATGATGCACAGACTTTTAAATTTATACGCTTGCGCATCATATGTGTTGCACAATTTGTCTTATTTTCTTTAACAAGTTTTTTTTGGACTAATGAAAAATAAATTGACTAAAGGCTCTGAGCGTGTAGAGAATGTGTTTTTTAAATAAAACCTTAACATTTGTATAAGAAAAAACTGTAAATTTCCAAGATATATAACGATAAAAAATCATTTTTTCAATGAAGAATATAAACTTTATTCACGTTCAAAAACTATGAGAAAATTCCAAAAATTTATCCAAATCAAAAATAAAGATAATTTCATTATGTTCTATGTTATATTGTTATAAAAAAAAACTTAATAGGAAACAAAAAAATAAAGCAACTTTTAATGCATTTCATTAAAACACGGTAAACAGTATGGTTTTTGGCACTCATTACATTGTGTAGAAACTTTCTTTGCCTTTGAGATAGCAGTATATCTATTGTGACTTTCAGCCAGTTTTTTATAACAGCCAACACACCTTTTACGCACAATTTTCCCATCATCTTTTCTAGATATTTCTCTGAGCTCGTGAGATGTTTTTTTTACTTTTATTGTAGCTGTAAGTTCTTCGGTAATGCCAAGCAAAGACTTTGCAAGTGACTTTGTAAAGTGCTCTAACTTCATTTTCTTGTTTGAATAAAACTTGTTATACAAAACCCAACTATTTAAAACTCCAATACTAATACATTCAAACAATACTTTTCGATACCATTTCACACTTTTTCTTGCAGGGCTGTGTTATATACCCAAAACAAATAACATTCTCATATAAAACCTGAAACAGGGTAATAAGTAAAAAGTAAAAAGTAATGAGAATTCCCATATAAAACCTGAAAAAGGGTAATAAGTAAAAATTATATTTTATAAAATTCATACATAAGCTACTCATGCTGAAAACGTGATTAGCTTATCTACTAAATGAATAAAGAAAATTGCATCAGCAATTTTCTTTACATTCCATATAGCTTATAAAAAATTTTCTCATAAAACGACTTGGGAAAAACAAAAGTGTCAACTTTCAACCAGGTCGTTTTTAAAGGAAAAATTACCACGACAAATTTTGCCTTCAGCAAAATCTGTCATTTCAAAAATTTAATTAAAAAACAAGTAGAAAAGCTAGAATTGGTCGAAGACCAATTCTTATGATACCCTAGATGAATGTTCGTATAAAAATTCGTATTATCACCGATCTATGCAAGTTTGATTTTGAAGTGGTTTTTCGCATATATTTCTAGAACGGTTTGTCGGACACAAAAAATGATTATAACCAATTTTATAGGATTTCGTATTCTGAAGAAGTTTTTGGTACAATAAAAATGTCTTGGACTGATCGTTTTCACAGTATATGTAAAAACCTAAATTTTTATATGGCAACCACACGAAGTAGTTGCCCGATTTAATCCATTTTTGAAATTTAATTTGCTAGTACAAAGAAAACACCATGTACCAAATTTCAGCTCTCTATATCGATGCGTTCTCAGGCAGTGTCCAAATATATAGTGGAAAACGAAAGATTTGTATGGCAACCCCACGAACGAGCTGCCCGATTTGTCTCATTTTCGAACTTAAGTTTACTTTTTTTCTAAGTCCGTGTACAAAATTTCAGCTCTCTAAGTTCTCGAGTTATCGTGCGCACAGACGGACGGACGAACAGACGGACGGACATGCAAAAATCAAAATAACTTTTAATATTATGCGTGGGTGTCCAATCCATTTTGCTCTACCATCATTATTGCAAGGTGTTACAAACGGAATGACAAACTTAGTATACCCCTATAGATTTCATCTAGGTTATAATAAATCTAAAAGCAAATCGTACCTTCAGTACGATTTGCCGCGAAAAATTCAATATGTATGTACATACGTACATACATATTACGATAGAAACTTTCGTAATAAGAAACGCGCGCCGCACAAATGCATTGTATGTATATGCGCGCCGCGATTTCAAACCAGGGATGGTGGCTGATGTTTTAAAAAGTGTAAGATTACATTTTTGAAGCCATCGTAAAACGAGAATAATTCTGGACATGTTTGAACATGTCCAGAATTAAAAAGTAAAATTTTCTCAGGATAAGAAAACGCAATTTAGCATTTTCTATCGTGAAGAACGGCTCTTGATCACGATGAATGTGATCAAGAGTTGAGTTGGTTTTTTGGTATGTTGGCGGGCGGTCTCGAGTTGTCGAACGGAAAATTATAAAAGATATGGTTTTAAGTTTTTTGAACGGAAAATGATAAAAGATAGAGTTTTAAGTTCTTTGAACGGAAAATTATAAAAGAAAGAGTTTTAAGTTTTTTGAACGGAAAATTATTAATGAGTTTTAATTTTTTGAACGGAAATTTGTAAAGAATAGTGTATAGTTTTAAAAGGAAAAGTGTAACAATAAAGTTTAATTAAATAGCACAAAAAGGAGAGTGTTTGTGTGTAGAGAGAAACAAAATCACAACAGGATTAGATCCAGGTGGGAGCTTGACAGTGAGTACCCCTTTGGATTATATATATATGCACAACAAAATTGGCGCAGCCGGTAGGATCAAGGAAGCTTGGTCAAGATAAAAGATCGTAAACGCTTGAAAAGCCTTGATCCTGCAAGAATCTACGGGGAACCTGTGACACTAGCCAAGCTATAAGGCCACGTCACCCCCAACGCTCGGGGTTGATATCATCTATAGGCGCCTCTGCTCCAGGCGAGAAAGCGTTCACCCCAGTGAGTGAAAAGACAGCATTAAGAGACTTGGAACTCCAGATTGGAATTCATCACCGAACACCAGAAGCTCTTTTCCAGCAGCGAGAAGGAGGATAACGAAGACAGGCCCAATATAAACCAACTCCAGAAGGAAGATATCATCGTTCCTGGGTTGAAGGGGATTTCGAAGAAGGCTTTAAGCCCCCCCTTTTAACCATATCCAGGGGAAATAAGTAGGCCTAGGGCCCCCGGCAGTAAACAGAAGCACCGGAAAATTGTAACTTCGTTCCAGGATTGAAACGGATCTCGAAGTCGGCATAAGCCCCCCTTTCAATCTCTGCCAAGGGAATTAAGACGGCAGGAGCCCCCTAGTAGCAAGAAACATTCCAGAAGGAAATACCCCAAGAAGGCTGGAAGCCCCCTTTTGGACAACGCGGGACGCATATGTCAGAAGGAAACTCGACACCGGCACCTGAGACAGGCACGAAAATCTTCCGCGCCTCCGCGAAGGTACAGACAACGCCTCAGAAGACAACGCAGCACAAACGGGTAGCCAGGAGCGACAGAATCCAGACCCATCACAGCAAGAAACAAGAGGAGTTCGCCTTCGAAGCGGCACCGATTTAACAGGGCCCACAGTTTTAAATAAAGTAAGTTTAGATAAGTTTTTAGATAAGTTATTAGAGAAGGCAAGCGAATCCGATAAGCTCACTGTCACGCACTGCGACGCTCTTGACCACAGATTAAGTCAAGGCAGAGAGCAGAGGCTGACAAAGATCGAAAAATTTAAAAAAGATACAGAGCGATTCAAACAGGAGCTTATCGAATTCGCCGGGCTTTCGCGTTCACTAGGTTTAGATAAGAGCTCAGCCAGTGTAGTTGTAAGCGCTGAATGTGACAGTGATATAGGTAGTGGTCCCTCTGACGAGACAACCGCCAAAAATCTCCTCAGTGGCTGGCTAGAAGTATCCTTCACGGAATCAACTCCAGAAACCACCCCTGAGACCCGAAAAGGCACAAACAAACTACCCTACAAGCATACAAATCAAAAGATAATCACAATGGTGGATGCAAAGGTGGCCAAGCTCACGGCGCAACTAGTTCCTCTATTTTCGGGTGAAAACACCCCACAGTTAGGTCGTGAGCTGCAGACATTTATTGGCTGTTGGAAACAGGCCCTACACTGCTTAAGTGAGGAAGAAAAACAGCCTTCCTACATATCTTTCCCACAAGACTTTGTGGCGATGCCTATCAGCTGTTTGCTTCGGACGTTCCGACTACTTTTAGTGAGGTGGAGGAACGTCTGAACAGAACCTAACCTACCGAGAGAATCGTACCAAGAGTTGGTCAACAAATTGATCACAATGAGGCAAAACCCGTTGGAAACTCTCACTGCCTTCACAACAAGAGTGAGGCAGTGGTTGATGCTTTGTAACGAGGCAGCGGTACTGAAGTACGGAACAACGGCAGTCCCAGCTGTGAAGACACAGATGGCGGACTTCGCCAAGAATGCCCTCAAAAGTGGAGTGAACAATCCCCACCTATGCCAGTACCTCCTCACTCTGGTAGAAGATGATCTAGAGCTCTTGGCCGAACTCCCTACAATCAAGCACCACAGCCACCAATGTATGCATCACCACGAGCACAAGAGCGCAGACAGTTTATAATCCCCCATATGTACATGCTCAACCACTACGCCCGCCATTTCCACGAAGGGATTCTACACAACCGGATACACAGAATCTGGTACAAAACATTATTTGCAATTTCTGCCAGAAGCGGGGACACACCTACACGGAGTATCTAAAACGCAACTAACTGCGCTAACTGCAGAAGTAACGGGCATGACATTCGCGTCTGTCGAAATAGCCAAGCACAGTCTGCAACTCGTTTCACACGAGGATCGCCTAACCGCAGTCAGATCCGAGCAATATAAAAGACCCCAGAGTCTTTAACATAAGGCAAAAATGTGACTTTTGTGGGCGCCGCGGACACCAGATCGACGAATGTCGACAAAAGTAAAAATGGGGGGATAAAAAACAGGGAAACGACAAAGAGTCGACCAAAAACTCACCGGCTCGACTATAAACCCTACCAGCAATAAAAAAGGATCTTCTCAGCCGCCCGACTTCAGTGTGCGCACCGCCAGGCTTCCTCTAGACATAGGTCTAAATGGTCAGGCCCAGCTAATAGTGGACACCGGCGCTGAGATCAGTATAATTAAGAAAAAGGCTCTCATATCTCTCGAGCTAATAAACCCCAACAAAAAACTAACGCTTCAAAGCCCCTTTGGCACCGGAAAAACCTTAGGAAGTTGCCAAGGAAACTTCATGCTAAAAAGTAACTTACCTTGCAACATTCAGGTGGTAAAAAACATCCCAGGTATTTCTGACGACGGCTTGCTAGGAAATGATTTCCTAGCCAAAAACTGTAATGTTGAGGGACCCAACAAGGTTCTGCGATTTCCTCGCACGGAAACCAATCCAGAAGAGTTTGCTGTTTCATTAGAAACCGCATCGGACAACCCGGGTTCACAAAACACAGTCAACAAGGAGACACTGGTAGAAGATGTTAAACCCGATGGGGACACACCTTCTACCCGATGTGTTCTGAAAGCTCCTCAGTCTGAAGAAGTCGGCTGTGACTTACAAGAACGCGATAAGGGTGAGTTGATTACCAAAAATCTGGTTTGTAAGACTGGCCAGCATCAGGTGACTTTAAATGAACCTGTGTGCGTACCAGCAAGATCTCAGATCGTAGTCAAAGTCCCGTTGCATTTGCAGGAAGAAATGCTCAGTCTGTCAAAAGAAATAGACGACGGAGTCTTCTTAGCAAACAGTTTACTCTCAGCTGGGCTAAAGGCAGTCCTTATATGAATCCTCAACACACGCAGTTCACAAGTAGTCCTAAACAGCGGGAACCTAAATCTGGTTCCCATTAAAGACTACACTGTCGTCCCCATAAAACGAGAGCCAGATAAAGATATTACAACAGCCCATCCTTTGAATCCCATGAGTCGAAATGACGGCGATGGTGAGCATCATGTTATATGTAAACCTAAGATTAAGAAAATAGGGCATAAGGGCCCCAGTCAACTAAGCAGCAATAGGAAATTGCTCCAAGATGCTTGCGGGTCCCTCATGAAAACCCCAACGTCAGGCGCTGGCCAGCAAACAAAAGGGCTGCCGTTAGCAACTCCCGCAGATCCACCTGGCCCAGCGCCTCTTATCTATAAAACAAATAGGTTAAGAGGTAAAATAAATAATATAAAATCATTAAGGAAGTCTAGATTTAAGAACAATACAAACAGGGCAATAAGCGCCGATCAGACGGCCACCCTACAACACATAAGGTACTTGTTCCCAAACGATGTCGAACAAGAAGACACCAGTATTCAGCACCGCCTCACCAGATTAGAGCAAGAACTCAGTCTGGATGAAACTTTAAAATCTGAGGTAAAAGCCTCAATAACAAATCTCTGTTACGAATATGATGACATATTCTTTTTAAAGGGTGACCGGCTTACACATACCAATGCCATCACCCACGACTTCCCTCTGGTGCTAGACCAAGCACCTATTAACCAAAAGATGTACCGGTTACCAGAGACACAGCGAAATGTCATAAATGAGCAACTCAGTGAAATGCTAGACAACGACATTGTCCAGCCCAGCAAAACCCCCATGGAACTCGCCACTGCTAGTCATCCCCAAAAAAGCGGGACCAGATGGTGAGAAAACGTGGCGCGTCGTCGTTGATTTCCGTAAGATGAAGGAAAAAACGATCGGCGACGCCTTCCCGCTACCACGGATTGAGGATATCCTCGAACAACTGGGCCATTCAAGATACTTTACCACCCTAGATCTAGACAACGGCTATCATCAGGTACTCGTCGATCCGAAAGATCGAGCAAAAACGGCTTTTAGTAACAACTACGAGCATTATGAATTCAAACGCATGCCGTTCGGGCTCAAAAGAGCCCCGGCACATTTCAGCGTTTAATGAATTTCATATTAACAAGCCTGCAAGGCCTAGAAGGTTTCGCCTACTTAGATGACATCGTCATCTATGGAAAACGTCTGGCAGACCACAACGAAAAGCTTCGCAAAGTCTTTGACAGGTTAAGAGAAAATAACCTGAAATTTCAACCTGAGAAATGTCAATTTCTTAGGCGCGAGGTAGTGTATCTAGGACACAAATGTTCTAACCAAGGAGCACTACCTGACCCTAGCAAAACGGCATGCGTCCAAAATTTCCCCATCCCCAAGACAATAAGGCAAGTGCAATCATTTTTGGGCGTTGCCAATTACTACAGAAAATTCATACCCGATTTTTCAAAAACAGTACGTCCTCTAACAAACTTACTTCGAAGGGTGTAAAGTTTAAGTGGACTGAGAAGTGCCAAGAGTCATTTCAGAACATTAAGAACGATTTAATCTCCCCTCCACTCTTAATATATCCCGATTTTTCAAAACCCTTTCACGTTACCACAGACGCAAGCAGCGAGGCTCTTGGGGCAGTCCTATCTCAAGGAGAGGTAGGATGTGACCAACCCATTGCCTACGCCAGCCGCACCCTGAACAAAGCCGAACGTAACTATTCCACGATTGAGAAAGAGTTACTGGCTATAGTTTGGGCGACTAAAAATTTAAGGTGTTATCTGCAAGGCCGAGAGTTCACGGTCTATACAGATCACAAACCACTCAAGGGTGTGTACTGCCCGTAGTCAGAGCGTACATGCAATAAATGAAAGGTGTAGTGAAATTTATGCCACTGGTATAAAGCTAGTGGTTTTTATTTGTTTATTTACTGTACTAAATGTTACAAGTACAATAAATACTAAAACTTGAGAACTGTAAGATATATATATATATATGTTATAATATAAAAAGCTGAAAGCAATGTTTATTAAATGATTAATATATCAATTTGATTTACACAACTGTAGCAATTGACTTGTACTCACCTGATCAATATATAGCAGCTGATTTACTTGACCTTTTATTTCACTGAGGTGTGGGATGAGGATATTCTTTATTGCAGTCGATACCCGCAGAAAAGTGGATTTGTTAGGAATTGTCTTATTACAGTCGAAACCCGCAATAAGACTCTTTATTACAGTCGATACCCGCAATAAAGTGTTTTGTGTTAGTGATTTTCTTACTACGGTCGAGACCCGCAGCAAGAATCTTTATTACAGTCGAGACCCGCAATAAAGTGTTTGTGTTAGTAGTTGTCTTACTACAGTCGATACCCGCAGTAAGACTCCAGTCGATACCCGCAATAAAGTGGTTTTGTTAGTAATTGTCTTATTACAGTCGAGACCCGCAATAAGACTCTTTATTACGGTCGAGACCCGCAATAAAGTGTTTGTGATAGTAATTGTCTTAATACAGTCGATACCCGCAGTAAGACTCTTTATTACAGTCGATACCCGCAATAAAGTGGTTTTGTTAGTAATTGTCTTATTACAGTCGAGACTCGCAATAAGACTCTTTATTACAGTCGAGACCCGCAATAAAGTGGTGTGAGTTAGTAGATTTCTTATAACAGTCGAGACCCGCAATAAGAAACTTGATTACATTCGAGACCCGCAATAAAGTTATTTGTTAGTAATATATTATCTCAGTCGAGACCCGAGATAATATTCTTTAAGTCAGTCGAGACCCGACTTAAAGTGAATGTTAGTATATATCTTAACTTCAGTTGAGACCCGAAGAAAGATTCTTTATTTCCGTCGAGACCAGAAATAAAGTGTATTGTTAGTAATATTTTTTATTGCAGTCGCTACCCACAATAAAAAACCTTTACTTTAATCGCTATCTAAAACAAACTCCTTAATCCAGTCGGTACCCAGAATAAGAATATTTTATTTTACTTGTCAATTAAACGAAGTATTTAATTTAGTAATAAAATACACACTAGGAAAAATCACTGGGAAAGAACACAAAGGATTAAAATCGCCAAGTTAATCACTGCACTGCTAAATCACAAAAGAGATCGAATGAAGTCAAACTGCTGTTTATATAGCCCTTGCTTGCACACGACACCAATGATGGAGTAGCAGAGGCGCATGATCACAAGAATTGGCCGTGATTCTGTAATTTTACGGTACTAGAGATAAAATATGCATAGCAACGAACAAAAATGCATAGTAACAAGAAATTTAAAGCAACTCATGCTGCTGTGTTAAATTGAATTCTGTATATTTGCAAAAAATGTTATCTCTATCACGTAGAGAAGAAATTCCCGTTCGATAGTATTTATAATGATGATAGAGTTGCAAATTGCTTGATCTGATTGTATTTGTGCCATGCATTGTATGCTACATGACAACACATGCTTTGGTTAGATGCTGTACCTTTTTTTGGGAAAATTTGTAATTAGATTGAATTTGTTTTGTTTTTAGAACTCAATTTTAGCATGGTATTTTTGCGTATGTTCTTTTTCAGCAATTGTTTTTTACCACGAATCTAATTGCTTCAATCATATGATAATAATTTTCATTTGATCTTCTCAATGAGGCTATATTGTTGTATTGTATTTGTGCAATGTGTTATGTAGATGAAAAATACATGGCTTTGTTTGGTTGTGTACCTGTCTTTTGATTACGAGTAATCAAATTAGATTTACTTTTCCTAAAAATGTGATGCCTTGTTTTCAGGATGTTTTCCTTTTAAAGTAAACGGTAAAACCAAAATATATTCGAACCGATTTGGTTCGAACATACTGCCCCCCGTTGAAAGGCTGTAATGTCTTTCAAATCTTGCCACTTATTGTTTTATTAATTAAGTTAAAATTTTGCATGGATATGAAATTTTTGTAAAATGAAGAAAAAAAAATTTGATTAGGAGAAAATAAATATTTGTTTGATTTTTTTTGTGCGTAGGTATATATGTGCAATTGTTAGCAATGCACTTTCGATTTTTGGGGGATATAAATTTTATTGAAATTTTCCCACGAAAACAAAAAATGAATTTTTGTCTTATTTCAGAGGAGAAAAAAAAGAAGATTTTTTCCTTTTAAATGCACTTTATGTGCTGAATGGTGTCAACGTATTGAAGAGCTGTAGTTTATGTAGTGCTTCACTCTTAGACTGCCATTTGTTTTGTGTACAAAAAATACGTATGAAAATTTATGTTAGTGTTTTTGCAACACCATAGTTGGTTTTGTTTGAAATGGGTTATTTAAATTCCATTGTAGATTGATGCGAGGCATAATTTACCCTTTTTTTCTACTCTTGGGGTGTACTAATTTATGTCTGATGTGGACAGAACCAATTGTAGACTTCCATGTACGGTTTTCGTGTGAATTATTTGTTAATCTTGTCAAGTTACTATCTTTTGGCAAGCTTGTTGGGGGCTTTTGATTGTAGAATCGACGTAAAGTCATGCCGCGAGAGTGGCCTAAGCTGGAACTATCCTTTATAAAGGGGAAATGAGCTTGATATTGGCCGTTGGCGTTTCGATAATTAGCCTTTTGATGATAACCTTCACAATCTCGATCTTCTTTATACAAGGTTCTTCCTGGAGTAACCTTTTCGGTGTCTCGAAACCGGCGTTGAAGTTTATCCAGTGAAGACTTATGCTCGTAGTGAGCGTTTGCTGTTAAAGTAGACGCTGTGGAGATTGTGGAAGTGTTTTTTAGACTTCCGAAAAGAATCTAACCGAGCGTGCTTTTTGCGCGATTGGTGTTCTTGGAGGACCTTTTTGTAATCCTGCTAAGAGGATTTCTCCGTATACATCTGCTCCTAAGAGCAGGTCGATTTTTCCTGGCTTGAAAAAGTATGGATCGGCGAGTTGCAGATAACGTACATGACTCCATTCCTTGTTTGGAATGGTGGACGGAGGTAATATATCTGTGATAGTATTCACGATAAGGGCATTAATTGTTGTTGCTTTATTCGATGTTGAATAAGGGTGTATGTTCATTGCTGCGCGGGTTTTAACAAACGCAGCTTCTGACTGTCCTAAGCCAGCGATTTGTGTCGACGTGTTCACAATGTCCAATTGCAGCTTGCGTGCGGCGGCTTGTGTTATGAACGTGACTTGAGAGCCTGAGTCAATCAATGCTCGTAGAGTAAGCATGTTACCCTTTTTTGACGGAACTTTCACCAATGCTTTGGCAAGCAAGGCTTGTGTAGTTCGTGCTGATTGATTCGCGTGAAGCGTGTGAAGATTGGATGTGGAAGGTGAAGATTGAACTTGTATATCTGGGGTTTATAATGCTTTGATCAAACCCTGTGGAATTGCGTTATTCCTATGGACCAATATTCAATTGGTGCAATTGTGACATCACGACTCGAGCTAGCAGCAAATGCACAAGTAATTAAACGATTTGCAATAACTAAGCATTTTACTTCGCACAGTGAAATGCTTGGCGATTGCGAATTGTTTACTTGTAAACTGGCGCATCCACTGCTGTATGTAACTGGGCATTGAGTCATGGTTAAGTAATTCACTTCGCATAGTGAAATACTCAGCTGGGCTCACTGTTTGTTTACATACAGTATTGGGGGCTCCCGCTGTCGGCAGTGATTAGCGTAATACTTTGTAATTATGATTGCAAGGTATTGCGCTGGTCACTGGGTCAAAGTCACTTCCGCCTAATTGAATGGAGGTGAGCACGTATAATTTTAAAGTATTGATATACGTTACTCATTGGGGCTCTGTTTGTGGGCGATAATGTTGCGCATAGTGCCTCAGCATCAATCTGAATGTTTGTGATGTGATTATTTTCTGTTGAGTGAGTGGAAAGTATAGTATATATTTTCAGGTATGTGCTAGGGGTGAGGTAGTAAGTTGTTTAGTTTCACAGGAGGGAAAATTAATTAACTTATGGGATTATTGTGATGTTGATATTTTATGTATGGTTTTTGGGGAATTAGGATTAAAATTGGCAAGGTGAGTATATAAAAATATTCAAAAGAGTAAAAGAAAAGGCCAGAAGGGGAATATATGTATTTTTGTGGGTGAATGAGAGCAGTTTTTGCGTTAAGTGGCCTAAAATATTTTTGTTATTATTACTATGAAATTTATAATATTTGGTTAATTTTCTTTGTGTGGGAAAAAGGGTGAAAGTGTGAAAGTTCAGAGGTATGTAGTAATAAGTTAATAATTCTAAATCGTGATTTGATTGTAAAAAGTTTCTTAATGTCACATTGGTCGTAGTCGCGTTGAACGTAATCGTAATCGGGTACGAGGAGTCATTTTAAGTGAAAACAAAAAAGCAGACCTTAGCAAAGACGAGTGAAGGAAAAGTGCCGAAAAAAAAACTCTGAGAAACCAGCAAGGAAACCATGGCCGATGCTTATGATAAAGTCATGGACTTGGTGTCCAGATACATACCCACGTTTTCTGGAGAAAGAACGCCCAAACTGTTGAAGGAAGTTCACCGCTTCCTGAGCTGCTGCAAAGATCTTTACGATCGCTTAAAGGCCGAGGAACAGCCAATCTTCATGAAATGTGTAAGATATCGGTTGTTAGACGACGCATATTATCTAGTAAGCTCAGAGGAACCGAAGGATTTTGAGGCATTGCAGCAGACAATTCAAACTGCCTATATGCCAAAAAAATCGTACTGTGAGCTCCGAGCTGAAATGATAGCATGCGTTCAAAGGCCCGGTGACGACATAAAAGACTATGCGGATAGACTTAAGGAGCTACTGTGTCAAATCAAGGCGGCAGTTTCGGCTAAGTATCCAGACAAAAACGGGGGATTGATAGCGGAACTTGAGGCAGACGCGGTGGCAACGTTCAAGGCGGGTGTTATGCAGCAGACTACTCAGCTATATTTGACGGGACGCAAATTTCGATCTCTGGATGAAGCACGTGAGGAGGCCGACTACTTTGAGATGGATGCTAGGAGACTTAAAATTAAGGTACCAGGGGTATGGAAAAAAACACCAGAATATTACAGAGAATCATCACAGGAAGGAGGGATGACTAGTAATTTTAATGTTGAAAGACAGAGACAGTCCCACATACCTTTTCCATCGATACGGAGGCCAAACCAATCAGGAAGGAACTGGGAAATTCCGGCTAGGGCAGCACAACAGCCCAGAGTTGTCAAATGCTTCAAATGCGGTCAACCTGGACACCTTGCGAGAGAGTGCCAACAAGTTCCTTTCTGTACGGGATGTCAGGAATATGGGCACGTGATATCCAATTGCCAAATTCATCACGTCAGAGTAGCCAACTGTGCAGCTAGCATTCAAGATAACTGCCATTCAGAAAGGGAGGGGCTGTATTGCAAATTCTGCCGAACACGTGACCATTACACGGATATCTGCGTAAAGAAGTATTTAGCAGATAGAGAAGAAGAAAAATTGACTTCCAGTAATAAATTTGTCATCACAGTGCCATCAGACATAGCTTTAGAAGGCAAGCTTACGCTTTTAATCGACACTGGGTCTACGTGTAGTTTGATTAAAATTAATAGAATAAAAAGAAATACACCGATACAAACACATCAGAAAATACAAATTGGAGGACTGTTTGGATTTGTTAGGAACTCCATAGGCACTTGTGAGGCGAATTTGCTTATAGATAACAGTCAGCAGGCCTGTAGATTTAACGCCATAGGCGACACAGATTCAATTCCAGCAGACGGTATCCTTGGGATGGATTTCCTCAGTGATAGAGCTGTTATCGACTGCATGAGGAGGAAATTGTGGATACAAGGTGCTGAAGCAGAAGAAGAAAGTGCCGTTTGTGGGAACGTCGCCGCTAGGGGAGAAGTTGTGACGACTGCTTTCCATTGTTATAGTCTAGAAAATCCTTCACAAGACAGAGTAGAGGAGGGTCGAATTAATGTGGCAGAATACATCACACCAAGTAGCAATAACCCAGACAGCAAAGGGAAAGGTATAACATGCAATGTAGAGCCCGCTTCAAGACACGGAGAGAAGAGCACACCAATATGGCAGAAGACCTGGAGCACATCTGAGGACAGTGCGGGACGTGATAAGGTAAGAAATGAAGAAGTCAATAATGGAAGTAGGACACAACATAGGTATTACGGGTATAGCGGAAATAAGCTGGGAGATAGACCTGCATTTGTTAGAATCGCGAATGCAAGAGCCTACCCTGTCAAAACCATGAACTCCTCGCACAATTGGCACGGACCTCGTAAGTATCCTAAACGATCTGGATGGCGCTATAATGGTAGGAACAATTGTTATCTTCAACTAGGGAAAGCCCCTGGGAGTCTGCAAAAGGGTAGGTTTAAATCGCAGGGAGATAAAAGGAAGCCAGATAGGACAGAAGTCCATCAAGGCAGAAGGAAAGTAAGGGAACGGAACTTTATTCATGTTGAAAGTTCAACTTTGGCTACAAGTTCAGTAAACCCTTACAAGGTAGGTAACGGTTATGACCCAGGAATAGGGGTATGTAACCAAAAAGATTTCCAACAAATTCCCTCTAATTTCAGAAGAAATTCGAAGAGCGGAGTTTGGTAGTCTATGGCCAGAAAAAAGGATATGGAAACGAGGTAGAAAGGTAACCAGTCAGTAAGGTAAAATTGCAGATGTAAAGGTAATGATAAGTGTTTAAAAAAAATATGTAAAGAAAGAAAAAGTTGAAATTCTGAAAGAATAATTGAATAAAAAGGAAGAAATAAGAATTTTAAAATAAAAAGAAACTTGAAAAAAAGAGTTATTTAATTACGGGAATTAAAAAAAAGAGAAATAAGAGGTTTAAAGTAAACAGTGAAAGAAAAAAAAGGAATACCAGATTTAAAAAAGATAAGATGGAAAAGAAAAGAAATAAGAGATTTTAAAGAAAGAGAAATTTAAAAGAAGCAAAAAAGAGATCCAAAAGAAAGAGAATATATAAAAACAAAACAAAATATTACTTGACACGAAATAGAAAGGAAAAGTTAGAAGAATAAAAAAATGTATGAAGATAATAAATAAATATTTAAAGTTAGAGATGGAAAATTAAAAACTAGGTTCAAGAAAGATAAAAACTAAAAGAGTAATGAATGTAAGGAAAACAATATGTTAACAATGTTGAAAAACAAAAGAAGAGGTTGTTAAAAATAAGAGTTAAGAAAAGATTGAAAATTTAGAAGAAATATAAAATTTAATGAGAAGTATCGATCACGGGTGATACTCCTTTTAATTATATCGTCATATAATTTAACGTAATTAAAGAAATAAAGTTTGTTTTACAATTGAATTACGCGAGTGTTTTCACTGGATTGCTTTGGGACACGACAATTTGTATATATATTGTATATGTATATTTGTATATGTACCATGATGTAGTAGTAAGTATATTAAGATTATAATGCTTCTGTTTATGTAGTTATGCATGCAGTATGATTAGGTAAAATTATGTAAAAAAAAAACAAGTTTGATATTTTTATATGGATAATAGAATTGATAATAACGTAGAACTAGCCATAGGAAATTAATTGTTGGCATTATAATTACACTTGTCTTCTGTTTAAGGTATATATTATTATTATTACATAAGAGAGAAATTATTATGTACAATAGATGTGAAAATTAGAATAAAGAATGGAAATTAAATATATATGTATAATAAATAAAGATTAGTGAGAATTGGAACTAAAGAATTATTGTAAAATGAAATTTGTAAAGAAAAGAAACGGATATATGATAAGGTAATTAAAAGGAATGAAAAAAGACAAAACAAAAATTTGTTAAGGTAATGAAAAAAAAATGAGAAAAGAATATAGAAGAATAGAACAGAAATTATATATGAAATAAAAAGATGTAAAATGACGTAAATAATGTAAACCGAACCATAGCTATAAAAATTGTGTAGATCATAGTGAATATTGTCTCTTAGTTTTGGTATAAATTAGTTAAGTTAGATATTGTAATCTAACTGAGCACCCCGATCTGATTCCTCTTGGGAATCAGTTTTTCTCAGGGGGGAGGAATGTCGTGACCCAATATTCAATTGGTGCAATTGTGACATCACGACTCGAGCTAGCAGCAATTGCACAAGTAATTAAACGATTTGCAATAACTAAGCATTTTACTTCGCACAGTGAAATGCTTGGCGATTGCGAATTGTTTACTTGTAAACTGGCGCATCCACTGCTGTATGTAACTGGGCATTGAGTCATGGTTAAGTAATTCACTTCGCATAGTGAAATACTCAGCTGGGCTCACTGTTTGTTTACATACAGTATTGGGAGCTCCCGCTGTCGGCAGTGATTAGCGTAATACTTTGTAATTATGATTGCAAGGTATTGCGCTGGTCACTGGGTCAAAGTCGCTTCCGCCTAATTGAATGGAGGTGAGCACGGTCGACTCGCTAGATCGGTGAGTTCAGTTAGAAGTTGGGTATTATTAAAGATAGCGGTTCGGTATCGTTTTTCAGTTAGTTGTAATTAGAGAGCTTAATGAGAAGTATCGATCACGGGTGATACTCCTTTTAATTATATCGTCATATAATTTAACGTAATTAAAGAAATAAAGTTTGTTTTACAATTGAATTACGCGAGTGTTTTCACTGGATTGCTTTGGGACACGACACTAGCATGTAAATCAGGATTGTATCCCAGTGTTTAGTGGGGACTTCCAATGCTTCGAGTTCATAAATACATTCTGATGATTTGTCTAGCACAGTTTTTATTGCCTTGGCTGACTCGTGTGTCGCTTTATGTAGATTGAATAGAATTTTTAGCTGAGCATTAATTAAGACTCGCTATTGAGCAATATCTTCCATGCGTTGTCGTAACTCGCATTGGTCATTGGAAGCTGACGCAACAAATGTTCTGCTTCTCCAAAAATATTAGATTTTAAATAATGCAATTTCTGCACTGGAGATAACGCAGAATTTGTATGCACTAGTGACTGGAATAGATCGCGAAACGACCTCCATGAATCATATGACCCTGAGAACTTTGGGATTGTGATGCTAGGTAACCTCAGAAACGAAGAAGATTCATTCTCCGTGTTTGGCTTTGAATCTACTTTTATTTCGAATGCATCTAGTGCATCTCTGAGAATACCTCGAAACGTGTAGTATTTATCTTCCACGCTTGAGAACTGATGTTTTGCAAAATAATCGTATTTTTGCAATTCGCTATCTTCTAAAGCCTGAGTAGCTTGGAGAATCGTATCACGCGTGTTCTTATAGTCGGACCAAATTTCGTTTAGGGCGATTATCCGTTCAGAAATAAGTCCTCCCGTTCGTTTTTCTACATCAGTATTTTTGTAGTTATTGAACGATTTTTGGAATATTTGTGCAGAGGTGACTTGGTTAGCGAAAAGTTTTTGAAGTGCAGACATGTTTGAAAAAACTAAGAATATATATCACTAGACTTTAAATCCGGCTCGAAGGAACATAAAATGTACTCCCCGTAGTCAGAGCGTACATGCAATAAATGAAAGGTGTAGTGAAATTTATGCCACTGGTATAAAGCTAGTGGTTTTTATTTGTTTATTCACTGCACTAAATGTTTCAAGTTAAATAAATACTAAAACTTGAGAACTGTAAGATATGTATATATATATGTTATAATATAAAAAGCTGAAAGCAATGTTTATTAAATGATTAATATATCAATTTGATTTACACAACTGTAGCAATTGACTTGTACTCACCTGATCAATATATAGCAGCTGATTTACTTGACCTTTTATTTCACTGAGGTGTGGGATGAGGATATTCTTTATTGCAGTCGATACCCGCAGTAAAGTGGATTTGTTAGGAAATGTCTTATTACAGTCGAAACCCGCAATAAGACTCTTTATTACAGTCGATACCCGCAATAAAGTGTTTTGTGTTAGTGATTTTCTTACTACAGTCGAGACCCGCAGCAAGAATCTTTATTACAGTCGAGACCCGCAATAAAGTGTTTGTGTTAGTAGTTGTCTTACTACAGTCGATACCCGCAGTAAGACTCTTTATTACAGTCGATACCCGCAATAAAGTGGTTTTGTTAGTAATTGTCTTATTACAGTCGAGACTCGCAATAAGACTCTTTATTACAGTCGAGACCTGCAATAAAGTGGTGTGAGTTAATAGATTTCTTATTGCAGTCGAGACCCGCAATAAGAAACTTCATTACAGTCGAGACCCGCAATAAAGTTATTTGTAAGTAATATATTATCTCAGTCGAGACCCGAGATAATATTCTTTAAGTCAGTCGAAACCCGACTTAAAGTGAATGTTAGTATATATCTTAACTTCAGTCGAGACCCGAAGAAAGATTCTTTATTTCCGTCGAGACCAGAAATAAAGTGTATTGTTAGTAATATTTTTTATTGCAGTCGCTACCCACAATAAAAAACCTTTACTTTAATCGCTATCTAAAACAAACTCCTTAATCCAGTCGGTACCCAGAATAAGAATATTTTATTTTACTTGTCAATTAAACGAAGTATTTAATTTAGTAATAAAATACACACTAGGAAAAATCACTGGGAAAGAACACAAAGGATTAAAATCGCCAAGTTAATCACTGCACTGCTAAATCACAAAAGAGATCGAATGAAGTCAAACTGCTGTTTATATAGCCCTTGCTTGCACACGACACCAATGATGGAGTAGCAGAGGCGCATGATCACAAGAATTGGCCGTGATTCTGTAATTTTACGGTACTAGAGATAAAATATGCATAGCAAACAAAAATGCATAGTAACAAGAAATTTAAAGCAACTCATGCTGCTGTGTTAAATTGAATTCTGTATATTTGCAAAAAATGTTATCTCTATCACGTAGAGAAGAAATTCTCGTTCAATAGTATTTATAATGATGATAGAGTTGCAAATTGATCTGCTTGATCTGATTGTATTTATGCCATGCATTGTATGCTACATGACAACACATGCTTTGGTTAGATGCTGTACCTATTTTTGGGAAAATTTGTAATTAGATTGAATTTGTTTCCTTTTTAGAACTCAATTTTAGCATGGTATTTTTGCATATGTTCTTTTTCAGCAATTGTCTTCTAGCACGAATCTAATTGCTTCAATCATATGATAAGAATTTTCATTTGATCTGCTCAATGAGGCTATATTGTTGTATTGTATTTATGCAATGTGTTATGTAGATGACAAATAGATGGCTTTGTTTGGCTGTGTACCTGTCTTTTGATTACGAGTAATCAAATTAGATTAAATTTTCCTAAAAATTTGATGCCTTGTTTTCAGGATGTTTTCCTTTTAAAGTAATCGGTAATACCAAAATATATTCGAACCGATTTGGTTCGAACAGGTGTCTTCAATGTTAAAGACCCCACATCTAGTCTGGTGAGATTTCACCATAAACTTTCCGAGTTCAATTATAAAATTGAGTATAACCCCGGAAAGTACAACACGAATGCCGACGCTTTAAGCCGTGTTCCACGGGATAATGGCAAAGACAAGGAAACTACAACCTTCACGGTAGAAGCTATAGTCCACCATCAAATGGACTCGGACATAGAGGAGGAAAAACACTCATCGGACCTTAAGGAGTGTCTGCTATGCAATACAGTAACAAGAGCCCAGACGCGAAACATTCAGGAAAGCGGAACAAATTCATACAGCCAGCCCAAATCAATAGAACAAAAAGAGCAAACTCATCATCCAGAAGAGGCCGGAGACCTTGACAGTCCACTTAGTACCAATCCACAAATTATAGACGAAACTCGTCCCCCTGAAGTAATCACAAGCCCAGAGGAGATTCAATTAATCTTAAAGGATTATCATGATTCTCTCTTTGGCGGCCATCAGGGAGTGATAAAAACCTATAAACGGATTCGAAGAAAGTACTGGTGGATGCACATGCTTAGTGACATCAAAAAGCACATTAAGCGGTGTGCCAAATGTCAAACCATGAAGGCCTCACCACAGTATAAAATGCCGATGGTGATTACAGACATAGTGGAACAACCATTCGATAAAATATATCTAGATATAGTCGGCCCACTAGAGGAGACTGTATCGGGAAACAAATATATGTTAACGTTTCAGGATAACCTCTCGAAGTTTGTATATTGGTGTGCCATATCAAATGGGGAAGCTATAACGATAGCGTAAATTTTCTTCGACGAAATCGTCACGCGCTACCGCATTCCCAAAAGAATAGTCACCGATAAGCTAAGTAATATCCTGAGTGACCTATTCAAAAAGGTATGCAAACTCCTCAGGATAAATATGCTGCAAACCGCAGCTTATCATCCCCAATCAAATGGAGCACTTGAACATGGACTTCTTCTACGGCTTTACAGCGGACGTTCCATCCAACTTAAGGTGAGACCCTGAACCCGTGTATAACCACGAGAGCTACTACCATATTCTCAGGTATAAGCTTCAAAAGTCGTACGCCATGGCACGGAAAAATCTTCTGATGAGTAAACAACGCTCGAAAAATTACTATTACAAAGCTGTACATCCCCTGACATTTCACAGAGGAGACAATTTTCTAGTCAAGAACGAGAGTCGTAAAAATAAGCTCTCCCAGATTTGGGTAGGACCCTACACGATAACCGGTATCCCGACTTCAGTAAAAACAACAATTAAAATTCGCAAACGAGAGGTGACGGTACATAACAACCGTCTAAAACCTTTCTACGAATAAAAAGCTGTCCACAGTATCTAAATAGTTTTAAGGTACATACGTATATTAAAATAATGACCAGTAGAATGCAAGCTACAAAGTCAACAAAAACCCATTTTCACTTTGGACCCAAAGGTAAGATTCCTCATATACTCTTTATTACATCCCTATCAATGAGAGGACTCTTGTTGCTAATTGCATCAGTGGTGGCAATAGCAAAATATGTCATACCGGCATTCATGGCATGGGTTCCTAAACGCAGACAACAGCCCAAAGCTGAAAACATTCCTATGGAACCGGTTTGCGCGACACCCCAAGAAAAGTTAAAACGTACGCAAAGTCTCTCTAAAGCGAGATCTGTACAATTAGTGTAATAAAAAAGATCTATCCTTATTTTTGGCCCCGTCTCATTCCTTTGTTACTGGCGGAACTACTATCCCTTCACTACACTGGTCTTAGAAAATAAGTTGAAATAATAGCAGCAAATAAGGGATAGAGTAATTAAGAAGGATAAAATGTATTTAATAGTACTTAAGAATAAAATTAATAAGTTCAAGTAGTATATATATATGTACATAAGAATATTTAGCCAGCTACTATAACATTAAATAAAATAATACTAATAGTACTACTAGACGCAGATTAAGCAATAACAAACAGCCTTTCGACACCCTCGTGCGCAAAAAAAAACAAAAAGGAAATTTGTTAAACGAGGAAATGGCTTAGTAGGATAAGAAAAAAATAAAACAAGCTATCCAACTCACTGAATTTACAACAAAAAAGAATTTTTTTTTTACTCCTGTACATGTAAAGCATCAACCAAACCTACTCTCTGCATCAACCTCAAGAATCGTTCTTGCCAGTCCAACCCTACATAATCACCTGAAAAGCTCAAGGAAGTTAGGGCGACGAAAATATAAACGCAAGAGAGTCCCCACATAGTAGTAAAAGTTCCGTTGCAGTCACAGAAAAAAATTCTCTGTTGATTAAAAGAGACGGCGGAGCCTTCCTAGAGTCTGGAACTACAAACAAATAATCTAAAACAATGCCTTAAAGAATTAATTAGTCCAACAGGTATCTAATTATAATTTTTTTTATTAAAATTGAAAACACACAAAATTTTTGGAAAACGAAATTTGAAAAAATTAAATACAAAAAAAAAAAGAAACCACCAATTTTACACTTAAAATTCAAAGAAAGTAAACTGCAGGAGCCGCTAAGTAGAACGATCCGGGCCTTCCACAAAACCTGAAAAATACAATATTTTTTATTAAATTCCAACTAAATACCAGAAATAAACTACCAAAACTATCCTGCATAAGGAGTGGCTTACTCCTGAGCATAACCAGACGACTCATCGGGGAGGTCCCAGTTCTCTTCAGCATAACCAGACGCCTCATTGGGAAGGCCATAATCCCCCTGGACGGAGCCAGATTACACGTCCCAGTACTCTGCACTCGAAACTAGACTAGGCGCCGCCCCCAGAAGATCCCATTCAAAGCCAGGAGAATTGTTGGCCCAGGCGGTCACGTCATCCTCGTGGATCATATAGCTCGGGTGGGTCCTGCACACCAAACAGGCACACCAACCTACCTCCCCAGATAATACCAGCGTAGCTCCTAAAAAGAAATATTATTTTTAGTCGGAAAAATTATGGTTCACCACAAAATAAACTTAACTAAAACCACCCATGAGCTCTCGGTATGGGGAGACAAGCAGAGCTCCACCTAGGCACGAGGCGGGCGCCCCTCCGTACCAACAACCGGATTAGTCCCCTCCACCGGGGAGCCACACTCTGCATGGATATGGCCAGCAACCTAACGCAATGGGGCCTGGAACAAACGTACGGGGCACGCGGACTAATTACTTCGCCAAATTGCATGATGAAACTATGAAGATACATTACTCGCGCGAACTAATTTAAAGGGCAAAACAGCTAACGTTGACAAAAAATTAGCTAAGATGCACCTAGTATGTGTTGTGGCCTTATCTCGGTGATTGCCACGCAACCTCAATAGCAAAGGTAGTTTTTTTTTCTTTTTTCACCCTTTAAAACACCCAAAATAAGCTCCATATCACACAAACTGCAATTTGTACATTATGTATGTCGCTACAAAAACACAAATCCCAAACATTTTTTTCCCTATTTCTTTCCAAGCCGATGCAAGATGCATTTCAATATCTCATACCGACCCTTCAAAAAAAAATACAATTGCACTTGCTATGTGCAAATGCTCTCTCTACGGTAGAAAAAAAAGTCCGTGTCTTTTCGTTCGCTTTATCAGCGGCACGAGATATTAAATTACGAGGACAGAAGCCGGTCGAATGGAATTCATTTGGACATGTATGTGTGAATGCCCAAATGAAATGACATTTTTCCTTATCAAACGGAATTTTTTTTTACTAAACAAATGGGGCTGGCAAAGAGGTTCTTGGGATGAAATAATCGATTAAAATGCACTAAAAGCTTTTCTCCTTTTTCTCTATTTTTAACAGACACTAAGTTAAATTCATAAGGACCATAGAAGTTAGGAAATAGAATAAGTAAAATATATATTAGACAAAACTAAAACTAGAATAACGTAATTTTGCAACAGACACAAAAATTATATATAACAAAACAAAAAGATGTAAACACTCAACCGAATGCCAACAAAGAACCGCTCGCCAAAAATGCACCAACAACAACTTCCCCTGAGAATTATTCCTCTTCAAAGAATAATTCTCTTTTTCTCAGGGTGAAGGATTGTTATATACCCAAAACAAATAACATTCTCATATAAAACCTGAAATAGGGTAATAAGTAAAAACTAAAAAGTAATGAGAATTCCCATATAAAACCTGAAAAAGGGTAATAAGTAAAAATTATATTTTATAAAATTCATACATAAGCTACTCATGCTGAAAACGTGATTAGCTTATCTACTAAATGAATAAAGAAAATTGCATCAGCAATTTTCTTTACATTCCATGTAGCTTATAAAAAATTTTCTCATAAAACGACTTGGGAAAAACAAAAGTGGCAACTTTAAACCAGGTCGTTTTTAAAGGAAAAATTACCACGACAAATTTTGCCTTCAGCAAAATCTGTCATTTCAACAATTTAATTAAAAAATAAATCTAAAAGCAAATCGTACCTTCAGTACGATTTGCCGCGAAAAATTCAATATGTATGTACATACATACGTACATACATATTACGATAGAAACTTTCGTAATAAGAAACGCGCGCCGCACAAATGCATTGTATGTATATGCGCGCCGCGATTTCAAACCAGGGACGGTGGCTGATGTTTCAAAAAGTGTAAGATTACATTTTTGAAGCCATCGTAAAACGCGAATAATTCTGGACATGTTTGAATACGTCCAGAATTAAAAAGTAAAATTTTCTCAGGATAAGAATATGCAATTTAGCATTTCCTATCCTGAACAACGGCTCTTGATCACGATGAATGTGATCAAGAGTTGAGTTGGTTTTTGGTATGTTGGCGGGCGGTCTCGAGTTGTCGAACGGAAAATTATAAAAGATAGAGTTTTAAGTTTTTTCAAGGGAAAATTATAAAAGATAGAGTTTTAAGTTCTTTGAACGGAAAATTATAAAAGAAAGAGTTTTAAGTTCTTTGAACGGAAAATTATAAAAGAAAGAGTTTTAAGTTTTTTGAACGGAAAATTATAAAAGAAAGAGTTTTAAGTTTTTTGGACGGAAACTTATAAAAGATAGAGTTTTAAGTTTTTGAACGGAGAACTATTAATGAGTTTTAATTTTTTGAACGGAAATTTGTAAAGAAGAGTGTATAGTTTTAAAAGGAAAAGTGTAACAATAAAGTTTAATTAAATAGCACAAAAAGGAGAGTGTTTGTGTGTAGAGAGAAACAAAAATCACAAAAGGATTAGATCCAGGTGAAAAGTTGAAATCAGTCTTATTTCTTTCTTGTCCTGATATTTGATCACTCTAATTCCAGCTGAATTTACTGCACCTGCGATTTCGTTTTTCTTCAGTTTGATAGATTTTAGATTCGGCAACCCTACCCTGTTTGATCGTAATGTTCCACAATATTCGGTATTTGTTTGTTTCAAAAACATAGCTAATGGAATGGTACTATACCAGTTATCTGCAACCAATAATCTTCTATCATTCAAGAGATCTTCAGCTAATGAAACAACAACTGAACTAGCATGATCTTGTCCAGGTAATTTTTCAGATGTGCCTTTCCCGCAGTATACGGAGAAATTCCAAACCTAACCAGTCATTTCACACAACTTAAATAATTTTATACCATATCTATGTCTTTTTCGTGGATTATATTGTTTGAACAAAAGTCTTCCTCTGTGCGAGATCATAGTTTCATCCACCGAAATTTCTTCACCTGGGGTATATATTGTATATATGTATATTTATTGTACACCAACGACAATCCATACATTAATAAACATTACTCAAGTCAATAATTTATGTACCTATATTTACTAACTGTAAGAACAGATATAAATGCTGTGCCAAAATTATAACAACATGTGAACCATATGTGATGCACAGAACGTCTGAATAGTAAATAGTTTAAATATTGCTCTGTGAATCACATGTGGTTCACGTATTTTGTACAAAATTATTCCTGTGGACGCACGGTGAACAAAAAAAATTTACTATGTGGACAGGCAAAAGGTTAAAGTAACTAGCCTAACTAATTTAATAGTGTAGAACCATAGATTAATGTAAAAAAAAATTTAAGAAGAATTAATTGAAAACAATAGAATTTAAATAAAATTGTTGGCATTTAGCTACTTTAATAGGAGTCGGAAAGGTTGAAATCGTTAAATTTGAAAAAAAAATAATAATAACAAGTAAATAAGTACATAAATAAAAAAAATGAATAATGAAATAAGATTAAATGAAAATGCAACAAAATATTAATAAGAAAAAGAACCGCCGAAAATCAAAGTAAATTATTTGCACGGCGCCGAAGACCTTGTGCAGGAACACCAGTAAATGTTGTCACCAAATAGTGCAATTTACAGTAATATCCACACAAGTAATTTTTACCGCTTGCTGTTGATGAGCAAAAATAAAAAAAAATCGTAGAAAAATACACCTTTAACCACTGTTGTCGCTTGCCAAAAATAAGGATGAGTAAGGAAATTTTGAAAGTGGCTGTTAATTTCTCCACACAAACTGACTATTAAAAATGTGACATTCATAACCATAATCTGATTTTTTTTTTGATTTATCAGTTTGATTTACCTTTATTATAATTTTATTACTTATCTCTTTAATTCATGTAAAATATTAAGCGATAGATTTAAAATTTTGCTATAAATTGCATATTTTTGCCTCTATGGTAGTACTAATTGCGTGTGGAATTTGAAATAATCATTTAATTTCTTCAACTTGCTCTTTCTTCCTCCCACGTTTTCTTCCCTTTCCCACTCATTGACGCTAATTAATATTTATATGTTTTTAAATATTTAATTAATCGTTAAATTAATTGATGAGCGAATGCGCCGCGTTAAGTTCTATGAAATGAGTGGTTTGTATCACGGGGAAATTAAAGTGACGATGAATATTCGCGATTTTATTCGATTGCGTGACAGACGATTTTCATTTGAATTTTCGCGAGTTTTTCTGTATTTCTTTTCACGTTTATCGTGGGACACCCTTCCGAAGACATCTCTTGCCGCAGATCGTGGATGCCGGTGAACTTGCAGCATTAATATGCATTAAAGTCCCAAATTGCCTGTCATTACAGGTATATTTTAAAAATTTGTGCTTTTTTTAATGTATAAAACAATTCAAACGTTAGTTTTTTATGTTCGTTTGGTTTTGCAATTGTATTCTATAACATAAATTTATTAAGAAATGCTCAAATATCGTGTTAAACCGCCTTTATTTTGTATAATTGCATTTGTTAGGAAACAAGAAATTGTTATTCATCGAAATGATCAGACAAAAGTTATTTATTATGAAAGAGCTCAATTAGAGCACCAACGTAATAAACTTACTTTGGCTTTATTGTGTAAATTATGTCAAATTTTCCAATAAGACAATAAAGCGCTTAATAAACATTTGTCGATCATTTCAATGAATAACAAGAAGCAATAATGCAAGAATGACCCCATTACGAAATAATTTGACTTAAGAAATAAATGTAATTTCATGTAAAAGAAAGAAGTTAATAGAGTTGGATTCAAATTGTCGTGAAGTTAAGTCGTTTTAATTATAACTCCCTAACATAAATTGGCGCAGCCGGTAGCTTTTACCAAAAAAAAAAAAAAAAAAATTTAGTTCATTGTAATACTGTTAGAATTCACGTGCGCAAAATAAAGAAGTGAATCAGTGTGAAAAATTATATGGGAAAACGAAAAAATAAGTAAACAAAAAGAAATGTGGTGCAGTTATGTACATACATGTGTATAAAAGTGGATTTTAGTTTTCATGTGAATAAGTAAACAAAAAGAAATGTGGGGCAGTTATGTACATACATGTGTATGAAAGACGATACTAGTTTTCATGTCTGGGACGACTAGCACGCCGAAATTACCTTTGGACAACAGGTTGGAAAGATTTATAAGGAGAATAGATTCCTTCAGTTTCGAGGAGAGTAGCCCAACCTTTTCTACGTCAACATCCGGAAGTAAGATCTCAGAAATTGCAAGTTCTGAGCTCCAAAACAACAATCCAACTGAGGTTCCAATCACAACAACAAGGGAACAAATAATAGTTGAAGTTCACGCAGCGGAAAAAATAGTAAGCATAGAAGAAACAAGCGACGCAGCTGTGGGAGAAATAGCCGAACAGCAACCAGAAGCGGAGAAAGTAAATGAAACGAGAGACGTGACTATTATACAGCTACGTCACGGAAGGAAATACTTGAGACCAAGGTTCAACTCAGCACCATACAGTATAGGAATACAAAGGTGTGTAGATTTAGAACTTAGTAATAGAAATTTTCTTAGTAATAATAAGACGAATTCGCATTCGAAAAATTTACTTAAAATTAGAAAAATGGAGACAGTAAATAGTACTGTTTTAAATCTTATTCCCCTTTTTTCTACAGAAGATAATTCCAATTTGTCGAATGACATATGTATGTTTATGACTTGTTGTCGGCTGGCATATGAATCTTTAGAGACCCCCGAAGAAAAACTTCTTTTATTGAAATTAATTCCCACTCGTTTGCGTGGTCGGGCATTAGAATTGTTTAACGATAAGACTTTCCAAACCATTGAAGAGTTTTTCACTTCCTTTAAAGATAATTTTTCGGATGAAAAATCCTATATGTTACTTAATAATGAACTTCGTTTAATGCAACAAGTGCCTGGTGAAAGTCTGTTAACGTTTCTAAATCGTGTAAAAAGACAATTATAAAAGTGTAAATTGAAAGCTAAGGAACAATACCCTGCGGGTGCACATATTCTTAATACAGAGTTAGAGGAACTTGCGGTTAACAGTTTTAAAATGGGAATATTTAACCCAACTCAAAAGTTCTATCTTTGGCAAGATCCAGAAACAACACTAGAGGCATTGACTTCAAAAGTTAAACGACTCGAACAAGCAGAGCAATTCATGCTCTATCCAAATTTTGGTACACTAAATTGTACAACAGCTTATTCAAATCTTTTAACAAACCCCAATCCCATAAATGCCAATAATAATTTTAATTTGAATAAAAATTTTACCATGAACCAACTTACAGAAAACAGCTCAAGGTTAACTCCTGAACACAAAAAGCAAAATCAGGTCAAGTGTGGTTTTTGTAATCGCCTAGGCCATACATATTACGAATGTCGAACTCGTAAGTCGACACCGTATTGTACGTTTTGTAAGGCATATGGTCATGCTTATCAAAATTGCCAACGAAAGCAAAACAATTTTAGAAATAATAATAATAAATTCATTAAGAATGAGCAGGGGAATTCATATAAAAAGGTGAATATGAGTCATGTCGACCGTTCCGGTTATAGTGAACAACCTCCTGTTCTATGCAACTTTTGTTTACAACCTGGACATGACGAAAATTTCTGCATAGCTAAAGAAAGATGGGAGAAGCGACAGCTACAAGAAAAACTAAGAAGATTGGAAACGGGAAACGATTTGGAGACGTCCGCCGACACCCCGGCACGTCTCTAATTAAAAACACCGTAAAAGGGTGCTCCGCTGAGAGTGATGTTCCAGTGGTAAATATCCCACTGAACATTACAAAAAATGAAAACGTTAACTTGATAGTTGACACCGGTTCAGAAGTGAGTTTAATAAAAGAAAGCAAATTAAAAGATAATATAGAAATCAACAAACATGAAAAAGTTAAGCTTAAAACGATAAATGGTCAAAGTTCAACTGTGGGAACTTGTGATGGTAATTTGTTGGTCGGTTCAAATTACATTTGTAAATTTCACATTATCTCTGATAATGATAACATTTTAAGTGATGGAATTTTAGGCAACAATTTTTTGTCCTCACACTGCGTTGTTGATGGACCATCTCAGCGTCTCAAGTTTCCTCGCACGGAAGCGAACGCTGAAGATATTTTTGTACCCTTTGTCAAAAGTACTTCGAATGTTGACACTCCAACACTGGCAAAAATCAATCTTAGATCACGCTCTAAGGGAGTTGATTTGATGCCTAATGATAGATACGTGTCTCAAAAGTCAATCGATACAGGATTGCTCTCAAGTGCATGCATTGAAACACAACAAGCCACGAATCTTAACTCGCAAGCTAAGAAAGTTGGTGTGCTAAAAAGTGATACAAAAGGGAGCATAGATCCCAAGCAATTGATAACATTCGAAGGAAAAATTAATTTTGAATTACCATCTAGATCGGAGGTATTGGTGCCAATTAAATTAAACAGTAAAGCAGAACTGCTCTGTTTGGCTGCTGAGATTGAGAAAGGTGTGTACATTGGTAATTGTTTAATAAAGCCTTTGGATGATACAGCCGCTTTAAGTGTTATTAATGTAAACGAGTACAGTGTGAAAATAAAAGATTACTCACCTCAGTTGAAATCGCTTGATAATTATGAAATAATTAATCTAAATATAAATTCCTTTAAACAGTATGAAAATATTGAAAATAGCAATGAAGTGGAATGTGATATAAGAAACATTTTTTGCACTCAAAGCTCTAATTTAAAAAGTTATAAAAAGGAACGTATTAATAAAATAATGAATATGGTTCAGTTAGGAGAAAATATTAATGTAGTGGAAGAAAATTCTATTTACAACCTTCTTTATGAGTATGAAGACATTTTTTATTTACCAGGAGATGCACTTACTTATACTAAAAGTATCCAACATGACATTCCGACTCAATCAAATCAAGCCCCTATAAATCAAAGAATGTATCGTCTTCCTCAAACACAACGCGAAGTAATAAATAGCCAAGTGAATAAAATGTTAAACGAGGGAATAGTTGAACTGAGTAAAAGTCCCTGGAATTCGCCACTTCTAGTAGTCCCGAAAAAGCCGGGACCTGATGGGGAGAAGCGCTGGCGTATTGTAGTCGATTATCGCAAGCTCAATGAAGTTACTGTGGGGGACGCCTATCCACTGCCTAGAATAGAAGATATTATAGACCAGTTGGGTCACGCCCGATATTTTTCCACATTAGATCTTGCTAGCGGCTACCATCAGATAGAAGTAAGTGAAAATGACAGAGAGAAGACTGCATTTAGCACTCCTCATGGGCATTTCCAATTTAAACGTATGCCTTTTGGGCTTAAGGGGGCGCCGGCAACCTTTCAGAGACTAATGAATCATGTGCTTTCGGGTACATGCGAGTTCAAGTCATGGGCGTACCTTGATGATGTTCTTATATTTGCTAGTAACCTAATAAATCATGAAGATAAATTGAGAGAAGTTTTCAATAGGCTTCGAGCTCATAACTTGAAGCTTCAACCCGAGAAATGTAGTTTTTTGCAAAAGGAAATTGTATATTTGGGTCACAAGTGTACTACTGAAGGTGTTCTCCCCGATCCAAGCAGAAGTAAATGTGTCCAAAATTTCCCAGTGCCAAAGACAATCCGACAAGTACAATCATTTTTAGGTTTAGCAAATTATTATAGGAAGTTCATCAGCAATTTCTCTAAAATTGCCGCACCAATAAATAGACTGCTCAGGAAAAATGTAAAATTTAACTGGGATCCTGACTGTCAAAATGCTTTTGAGACTCTAAAACAAGCACTTGTGAGTCCACCTGTGTTAATATATCCTGATTTCGCCAAATCTTTCAGCTTAATCACTGACGCCAGTAATGATGCTTTAGGGGCTGTATTATCACAAGGTCCAATGGGGCACGATAGACCCATAGCCTATGCAAGCAGATCGCTCAACGATGCCGAAAAACGGTATTCAACGATTGAAAAAGAGTTACTTGCGATTGTGTGGGCAGTAAAAAATTTTAGATGTTACCTTTACGGACGTCGCTTTACAGTATACACAGATCATAAACCTTTACGCGGTGAAGTAAATATAAAAGATCCTACAAGTAGAATACTCCGTCTCAGACATAAACTGGCTGAATATGACTATAGTATTGAATACAAAGCCGGAAGATATAACACAAATGCGGATGCGTTAAGTAGAATTCCCGAAGTCAATGAACCCTTTTCCGGAAAATCAACTGAAAGTGCGTGCTTGGCAATCACTAGATCGAAAACGAAACAAATTGCTGATAGAAACAAAGTAAGTGAGGAAAAAACAAGTAATAAGCACAAACATGAAAAAAAACACAACTAATGAAACAGGAGAGTCAAATTTGAATATCAAATATACACAGGATAATGAATCTAATCCAGAAGCAGTAATTCTTTCAGACCCCAAAGACATCAAAACTATTTTACGTGACTACCATGATCTTCCCCTTGGCGGTCACCAGGGTACTTTTAAAACATACAAAAAAATTAGAAACCGATTTAAATGGAAGAACATGTTAAAAGACATTAAAAGTTACATAAAAGCATGCGAAGTTTGTCAAAAGAATAAAATAGGGAAAGACCATAAAATGCCAATGGAGATGACGGATACTCCATTTAAACCTTTTGATAAGACATACATGGATATTGTAGGTCCGCTGCCTGAAACTACTAACGGAAATAAATACATCCTCACTTTCGAAGACGATCTTACAAAATTCATGGATGTTGTTGCTACTTCCAATATGGAAACAACAACAGTAGCTAAGGCATTTTTCAATGAAATAATTAGCAGATATCGTATTCCTAAAATTTTGGTTACAGATCAGGGTTCAAATTTTACCTCTCAGATGTTCCGAGCTTTGTGCAAATTTCTAAAAATCAAAAAACTAGAAACAACTGCTTACCATCCTCAGTCAAATGGTTCATTGGAAAGATCGCATCGACCATTAATAGAATATCTAAGAGGTTTTGTTGATGAAAATTTGAATACATGGGATGAACACCTGAGACCTGCCATGTTCGTACGGAACAATAGTGTTCACGCAGGTACCAAACTAACGCCGAATGATTGCCTATTCGGTTTTACGGCCAGAATTCCTGATAACCTGAAAAGAGAACCATTGCCTATATATGACCATGAGAACTACTTTTTATACCTTAGAAATAAAATTCAAGTAGCGCATAAGCTCGCAAGAGAAAATTTACTCCAAAGCAAGAATATATCAAAACAGTACTATGATAAAAAAATTCATCCAGTAAAATTTCATGTAGGAGATGAGGTTCTATTGCGAAATTCAGCGAGACGCAATAAACTGTCCCCTTACTGGACAGGACCTTTTCCAGTTCTCAACATAAATAGTCCTGTAAATAGCACTATACTTATTAGAAAACGAAAGCGCCGTGTACACAACAATAGACTGAAGTTCTTTATATAAACATTCTTTTCCAGAATGTCTCGCACACTCCTCATTTTGGCATGGTTACCAGTCATGATCGGAACAGAACCCGTGGAACTACATCCCGTAAGGCAAACGAGGATTATATTCGAAGAAGTTGGACGGGCTCTCACATATCGACAACATTGGACATTCTTAACGCAAATAAAATTCCCTTTGTGGAACGACACTCTGGGTTTTGTACGATCCTGCGAAAAAACTTTGGAATATCTATGTAGTGGTATAAATTATGGCCCAGGTGAGAGTAATTGTAAACATTGGGGGAAAGAAATAAATTTAAGAATTTTGAAAATTGAGAAAAAAATTAATGAAATCAATATTTATACGCAGTGTAACACATCAAGAAAGAAGAGAGGTTTAGTTAATTTAGGTGGTTCAGTGGCGAAGTTCCTTTTCGGAACAATGGATCACGAGGACTCAGATCAAATCTATGCTAGATTGGAAGAATTAGAGGGTAGTAACAAAAAGAGTATAAGCCTTACCAAACAACAATTAACACTCATAAAAACAAATACAGAAGTTATGGGAAGTTCACTCTTAAACCTCACATCTCAACATAATTTACTAGTTGAAAAAACTAATCGTTTCAATAAGTTTGTAGAAGATACTTTAAAGAATACCACAACTGAAGTACGACTGATTCACGTAATGACAGAAATGAACGAAATCGCTTTATTCATGTTAAATGAATTACAAAAAATTTCGGAACAACTTACAACAACATTTTTTGTTTTGGAATCAATTCAACGCCAGGAATTAAGTCCATTAATGCTTCCCGCTAAAGAATTTAAATCACTATATGATGAAATAACATCAACTCAACATGATATAGAATCTGATTTTTCCATAACAAAGCTTATCACTAAAACATATTCTCAATGTTTAGGTGATAGAATCCTCATTAAAATCCTTATACCTATTCTTGAAAGTCCTTATTTCAGTGTAAATAAGATCTACCTAATTCCCACACCAATAAAAGATGGTATTTATTCCATTTTTGACGATATACCGGACTACTTATTTCATAGTTCATTTTTACATAAAAACTTTGAATTAAGTGAAGAAAAATTCAAATCACGTTGCATCCCATTAAACACTACATTCTTCACTTGTGAATCAGTAGAGCCCATGCGTATCATCCCAAAGGAAGGAGATTGCATCAAAAATTTGTTCAAAAATCCCTTCTCAGAATCACCTACCTGTGCTCATCGAATACTCAAACATTTTGACAATCTTTTAGTTCCCATGCAGCATGAAAATGCTTGGTTATATTGGATGCATAACCGTAGTCCACTATATTGTCAGTGTCCAGATGGCTTATCCACTGTGCATTTACAAGGTGTAGGTATATTTAGACTTTTACAACCTTGTACATTCAGACTTGAAGACTTTATTATTCCTTTTAAAACAAATGCGTTGTATAATTTATCGTTCACCCAACCAGAAAATCCAGAAATACCAATACTGGATAAATACAAACCAATTTTAAGAATGCAGAAGATTAATAAGGGCGACTTAAAAAGGTTAAAGGTACTAGAACCATCATCGTTACGTTCCAATCTTAAGGAAAGTAGCAAGACTATTGAGCATTTAGAGTACGACATGGCTCAAAGCGAAGCAAGTAAATCAACTGCTTACTTACACAAGAAGTTTAATATTTTAACTTCTTCTCTTGGTACTATTCTGATAATAGTTTGCTCTTCTCTTCTTATTATAATCATAATACAAAAACGATGTAAAAAATCCAGTCATCCGCCAGAGGTAAAACGGAGGAGTGAATTCATTTCTCAACCTATAATAATTCCCAGAAGAGAACAAATCATTGTTCTCATACATAACTCGCCACAAAACAATGATGTTTGCATTGAAACATGCCAGCCTGCAACTACTGATACTAACAATTAAAAAGAAAAAGGGAATAAGATTAATTAGTTAACAGTAATATATATATATCCAATAACTAAGTATTAAAAAAAAAATTTACTACCCAAGACTAAAAAAAAAAAAAAAAAAAAAAAATATATATGTATATATAGTATATATAAATAATAAATGAAATAAATAATAAATTCATGGTAATATTATAAAAATAAGTATACATATAATGATATTATAATCTAGCAACAAGAATAAATTAATTAATTAGCAGTTAAAGAAGAGTTACAAATAATCTAAAATAATTAATAATTTAGGGAGTTTAGAACAAAAGTTAATATGAGGTATATACAAAATCCGACATTTGCAAATGGTTTTTAAATTCTTTTTATGTTATTATATTACCAACACAAAAAGACACAAAAATTAATAAATAAGTAAAGTGAAAAAAAAACGACGTTAAAATAAAATTAGAATAATACATAGAATCTGTAAAGGGGGAGGCATGTTAGGAAACAAGAAATTGTTATTCATCGAAATGATCAGACAAAAGTTATTTATTATGAAAGAGCTCAATTAGAGCACCAACGTAATAAACTTACTTTGGCTTTATTGTGTAAATTATGTCAAATTTTCCAATAAGACAATAAAGCGCTTAATAAACATTTGTCGATCATTTCAATGAATAACAAGAAGCAATAATGCAAGAATGACCCCATTACGAAATAATTTGACTTAAGAAATAAATGTAATTTCATGTAAAAGAAAGAAGTTAATAGAGTTGGATTCAAATTGTCGTGAAGTTAAGTCGTTAGGGAGTTATAATTAAAACGACTTAACTTCACGACAATTTGAATCCAACTCTATTAACTTCTTTCTTTTACATGAAATTACATTTATTTCTTAAGTCAAATTATTTCGTAATGGGGTCATTCTTGCATTATTGCTTCTTGTTATTCATTGAAATGATCGACAAATGTTTATTAAGCGCTTTATTGTCTTATTGGAAAATTTGACATAATTTACACAATAAAGCCAAAGTAAGTTTATTACGTTGGTGCTCTAATTGAGCTCTTTCATAATAAATAACTTTTGTCTGATCATTTCGATGAATAACAATTTCTTGTTTCCTAACACATTATTATTTTAACATATTGTTTCGAGCGTGTCCTTAGTTCGTTATTTAAAACACAAATTTCAGATATCATTAACAGGTTCTTCTTTTACTTAACTTCACTGCTCACTTTTATAACATTTACATCTGCAAAAAATAATGAATGCATCAAGGCTAGTGCAAAATTGCCGTTCCTAGCTTCAATTTTTCAATTATTCCACCAACGTCAGAATTCTATACAGAAATAAGTGTATCGGTACTTAATTCTTCAAAAAATATTGACATAAATTGATTTTTGTCAATCAATAAGTAGAATTTTCTGTTCGAATTTCTTGTCTCTAGGATACTTTTACAAAGAATCGGTAAGGAAAAAAATTCCTTGAGCATTCCATGATTTTTTTTTATATAGCTTTTGTATAGGAACAAAAAATTGTTGGCTCTAGCATACCAGGCTTAAGATGTCACGAAGCTAAAGTTGTTTCCGTTTCCAACAGATGTCACTTTGTTGCGCGTAACACTGCCCCTTCTTAAATTTTTTTGCCCCGAACAACAGGTGGTCCACGATCTTGATGCTCGCAGTATTGATACTAACGATCCAGAATAATTTTACTTTGCCTCTTGTAGCACGCTGTGTGTGTGTGCGTGTGTGTCGTTTGTCTGCCTCCGTCGAAATGCGCGGTTGAGTGTGGCTCTCTACGTCGACGCATTCTCCGGCAGTGCCCAAAAACATATATAAAAAAAAAATTTTGGTATATGTTTTTGTATCTATAGTGAAAAAGTTTTGTATGGCAACACCAGGAAAGGGTTGTGAGATGTGCTCTACTTTTGTACATGTATTTGCATTTTTATGAAAACGCAGTGTACAAAATATGAGCATTCGACATCTACGCCTTCTCAGGAAGCTTCCAAATATATAGTGAAAATCCAGGTTTTGGATGTCAACAGGAAGAAGAGGTAGCCCGATTTAGCCCATTTCTGAAATTTTTTTTACCATTGCTACGAAAACACCATGTACCACATTTTAACTCTCGACTTTGACGCGCTCTCAGTTAGTGCCCAAATATATAGTTAAAAATGAAATTTTTGAATGACAACTCTGCGACGGAGTTGTCCGATTGGTGCCATTCTTGAACTTAAATTTACATTTTATATAAAAACGCCGTGTACAAAATATGAGCTCACCACATCAACGTATAGTGAAAACCCAAAGTTTTGACAACAGCAAGAAGGGGTGGCCCATTCTAATTTATCTTTCCATAATAGCCTTATTCGGACTATTACGAAGATTTGAAAAAAAAATTAGCCAAATCGGCCCAACCATTCTGAAGTGACGCGATTACCAACGAAGAGCATTTCATTTGAATTTATCTAGATTTAGTTTTTTAATATGACAACATAAATACGTATCTGTATTTTGATTATCAATAACATTTTGAAATATCCCATTAGGAAAATACTCAAGCGCCTTCACTGCATGCAGGTTTTAAGTGCTTATATTTCCCTTGATGATAAAAATTTTTAAGCCATTATATTTCTCCTTACGAGAAGCAGTTTTAAAGAGTTTGGTTAGGACATATTAATTCAATTTTTCTTGAGAATTGAGTTTATGAAAAGAATTGGAGCTGCTTTTATGCAATTTTGTAGGAAGGAAATGGAATTTTGAGAAGTCCTTGTTATGTTAGTGGTTTGATGCCAAATAAACAAAATTTATCTTAAAGAGTTTGGGAATTTCAATTATTTACTAATAATTCATGCTTAATAATATAGATGAAATGTATGGAATATGTCCATCTCAGCTCTCTATAAAATCAAAATATTGAAAGCAGTATGCAAGCGCCTTTAGTTAGCAGCAAACACGGAAGTGATGAAAGAGCCCTTTTCAACCTTACGGAAGTGACCCGCGGTCTGTGTGGCTGCACCAATATTATTTCATTTTATATTTGTTGTAGACGTCTCTACTTCTATGGGCTGCAATCACAGACTAATAACAATGGACTGAGCGTATTGTCATTTTCCTATAGGAAAGCATGGCATAAGTTTTATAGTTTTCTCTTTCGCCCTATGGCAGAGTTGTAGCTACCAACACAAAATATTCCATTCTGGAACCTTTGTTTATGCCATTTGATGTTTTTATGTTGGCTACAGATGCAATCACCTCAGAAGGAATAAGGTAGAAATAGTGTTTGCCATGCTCCGTCTCTCTTGCCCATAAGCAGGATTCAGTTAAGAATAACTTTTGAAAATTAAAGTCGAAATGAGTTTAATTCTTTATAAGCGATTAAAATATCACTTAGGCACAAGAAAATATATTTTTTTAATTAAATTCGATTTACGGGTGTAAAATTTCATCTGATTGGTTGAGTTTTATATGTTTTAAAGGGTGCTCTAGCGGTGATATACAGAAACACAATATTTGTTGTGCCACGTGAAATAGAAAATCGCTCAGTCCATTGTTATAAGTCAGTGGCTCTAATGTATTCCTGGGAAAACAGTACACGTACACGTCAGTCGGTCCCCAACTCTACTCCATGTGTGTGTGTCCTGATATTATAGACACGGTAGAAAAATGTAAAAGGAACACTTTTATTAACAATTAACTAGGAGTATTATTTGCATGCATATTTGAGTTTGTCTTATTTGTATAAAAAGTTAAGATGTCGTTCTTTGATAATTAAAGGTTAGAAAATGAAATATTTTTTTTATATTTTGAAAACTCTTATATATACTTGCGATCTCGCAGACCGCATGCCACTGTTCGTGCCCTGCCAGGGGCTGCCACCACCGAAAAGTTAAAGCTGCACCCAAGCGCCTTATGCAAGTAATGAAAATGCGATTAAACGGCGCTTTAATATGAGGAAGTGAAGATAAAGTGGTTTTTTAAAGCAGTATGCAAGGAATTTTTAGAAGTACTTAATATAAATACACTTTTTGAAAGTTTTATCAGAGCGCTTTTTTAGTGAAAATTCACATTGTTAAAATAATTAGGCACTAAGCAGGAGAGAAGCTACTGTACGCATCCGCAATGGCGCTTATAAACCCGTGAGCTTACTTTTGTCCGTCACATCAGTAAATAAGACAAAACCTAGATCTAGAGAAGTAATTTACATAATGAATGTATCTATGTAAGTATAAGGCGATCGCACTGCCATGTATTCCTCTACTTTTCTCTATAAATCCCAACTGCCACGGTCCGTATTCAAGACTATATCTAATTTACAGCCATACATACAGTAAATTATCAATATCAGAATTGAATATGATTGATTTAAATACGACCTCCAAGGGGCTCATATTATTATAAAATAAATATTCTTTAATGCCGGAAATTCCTTAGAAGGCCCCATATTGAGCAGTTCTCTTTATTTGTAAACTGAAATTCGACTAGACTGCGGGAAATTTTGTTTGTAATTAGATATCACTTTACATTCACGTATCTTGTGTTTGACTTCAAAGGAACTGACTTTAGGGGAATAAGATCGCTTCAAAGAAATGTTGTCGGAAAACGAAACATTTTTACAAATAAATAATGTATAAATAGAGGTTACAGTAGGAAATATACTTATCAAAGGATTTACGTCCGAACCGCTATAGTAATACTGCATAAAGGCGATGACACAATGGTGGCTTCGGAGCCGAAGCCTGTCCAAATCAAATGTGAGTATGGCAGTGCTACTTAACCCAATGGCGGCTCCGGCTCCGGCTTCGATTTGGGAGCCGCAGCCGCTATCAGTTGATATTTGATTTTCAGCGGCATCACAATAATCATACGAAGAAAAATTGATTGAAATGGCGAAGGAAAATTCCTTGTTGTACGTGAAAAGATAGATATCACAAAACCCAATTTTCGGTTTGATTTGGAAAACCTGTCGATAATATTATCCACATCAATGTCAATCTCAGAGTGGACAGACATTAAGGACTCATATCCAGATACTCTTTCTCGAGCAAAGATTGTAGAAATAGTTGTGACGCAACCGGTCCTGTCACTGGTGACGTAAATGACTGAGAGAAGGAGCTTGCACCTTGAGTTACATTCAAAGGAATAGGATTAGAAGTGTATGATATGTCACTGAATATATCTTTTGATGGGAACTTAACTGATCTTGCTTTCTTCTGAAAATAGTTACCAATGGTCTTATCAGTCTTTTGCTTTCCACTTTCGCTACTATTTCTACCTCCATCCTATAAATTAAAAGTAAACGTGAAGTTAAATTAAACAGCACTACTTGAATTTAATACGAAAGTACAAGCAAAGCAACGGCAACTACCGCAAAGGAAAGCGAATGGTTTTTATTTTTATAGTCTTGCCGTAAAAATTGTAGAATCAATTTTAGTGGCATAAATCCAACTGATCGTTTTTAGCAACCAATAGTGTATAAAAATTCGAAAGAAAAATGTTTAAGTAAATTTCTAAGAACAAAATGTATGCTTGCCAACGCTTATAAATATCTTTAGCGACCCAGATCAGCCAAGGCACCTGAATCAACATAACTCTTTGGAATCATTGTCCGCCCCCAATAGTGCATGAAAAATCTAAAGAAAAATGTTCAGATCTTTCTAAGAAAACTGAATGCTTGTGCCCCTGTCCGAAAGAGTGAGCCACCAGAATCAATGCATGAATTCGTTTAGACCGTTGTCATACAAATTATTAAGAACAATTTGCAAGTGTATTTCTAAGAAATATTTAATGCTACGAACGTTAAAATTTTGAACAACTCTTGAATCAGAGTCGCTATGAAAAATCAACGGGTGGCTAGACGTTGATTGCATGCAACTAGGGGTTTTCAGTGTTCCCAGATCTGAGGGATTAAACCCTTTTTTAAGGGATTTTTCCTTGAAAGTTCGGTTGAAGGACAACACTTTCAAATTAAGGGATTTTGACTGAGTAAGCAAATTTAGAGTATTTTCTTTATTAATATCACATGTACAAAATATTTTCTGAGCCGAGTGACTGCTTCTATTTGATTGTGAGGGACTCGTGTACTGCCACTATGCTATACTATATTATATTTGTTACGTAATAATAAGCCTACCCCAATGCGCTGCGGTGTACGTGTGCTTAGTTTCCCGTTCGTCTATTTTGCGGAATATCTTGTATTGGAAATAAATTAGTAAAGTAGAAAGATAGTAAATAGTGGAAGAAAAATTAGATATTAATATGACATATTTCTTCAATAAAGCAAATGGCGAATTCTAATTTCAACTCCTCAAAAAAAAAAATATGTATTTTTTAAATAAGACGGTTTAAAAAAGTTGAAAACAAAAAATAAGTCAAGATATTTTCCGATTGGTGGTTGGAAAACGAAAGTAAATATAAAGCCTAGATTCAAAAGCTAAATAAAAGGTTTGCGGTTTTGAAATTTGTTTATCATTCAAATCTTCAAATAATTTATAGGCTTTCAATAAAATTCTTATTTGTGGAACATCTGAACTAGAAAGACATTCTACCAGAAAAATGCATAAACAAAATTTTAAAATTATGATTGTCCCAAAAAGTGAAGGCTTTTATACTCAAATGCGAAAAATATTTATTTACTTATTCTTGTTACTTTTTTATTTACCATAGATTTATTCAAGGTGATAATTTCGTTCTGAAATAAATGATGTTGTGCGGAATTGATTATGTCACTTTACAAACCCATTCTTAAGGTATTTTAAAAGATTTCTTTGAAATATGGTATTAAGGGATTTTAAGGGATTTTTATATCCAAAATGAGGAATTTTCGTTGGCAAGAATCTGGGAAGATGGAAGAACCGTAAAACAAAATGTTTTAAATCAAGGTTTAAATACAATTGCGACGGGCAACGACAAACGACGAAAAAATGCCGCTGTCAAACTTCTAAAAGCACAGCGTCTTATGCTAAAGCCCAAATTTCGACAGGTGACGGTCAGCGGTGGACGAAGTTGCCGTCGGGGTTGATCAATTTCTAATTTTGCCGTCGTCGCCACAAAATCAAACGAATGAAACTGTTGTGGCATTTATTTTTGTCAAGGTTGTAAGACGCGCGTCAATTTCAAAACAATAAATTTTGACGAAAAATTGATGAAGTGTCAAATCATAAAATAATTTGTGATAGGTATATACAAGATATCCATTGTAGACGTGTTGACACAAAATACATGGTTTGGATGAATATTTCGAGGCGTTTAAATACAAATGGTAAAATTGTGATATTTTTAGCATTTAGTTTGATTTTAATTTAATACAAAAATTTCATTGAAGTTGAGGCAAAAATGAAAAGGATGTAACAGATGTATGTGAAAGTCTTTATGGTGCTCTTGCAAGCAAGCTATCCAAAAGCTCCGCCCAGATCACATTGCTTTTACAGCCTGGCGAAAACAATATTTGCTTATGAATAATTTAGTAAAATATTGTTTTTTTCGAGGCCATAAAAGCAGTTCGATCTGCTTGGAATTTGTAGACAGCCTATCTATACATACAACTTCAACCTCAAGCCTTGTTAATTATTTTCGATGACTCACTTGAACAGAGCTTGTCATTAATCTGTACTGCAGTAAGCGTAGGTAAATAGTAATTTGTAGTATTTAGTGTAGGGACATTTGGAGAAAAATGTTTGTTTTTTATGTTATGATATTTATTTTCTTTATTGCATATTTAAGAATGTCTTGTGCTTAATTTATGGTATATTGCATGTATAGTTGAGATTTGCTCATAATGAATGTCTTCGTATTATCTAGAACGCATATAGCCCTGATAAGATCGCTAAGATGTTTCACTTCCCTTAACTTGCAATAATGTAATTGGGGAACCTTTGCTTCAAAATCCCAAATCCCTCAATTACAACACTTGCGGAGCTGTGAATTCTGTTGAAATACCTCTGCACCACAGTCAAGTGGAAATTGTCTCTAAAGAAAGTAGGGACATAATTTCGCAACGGTTGGGCCGAGTTTCCCTATAAGCATAAATCTTTAAATACATTTAAGTAAATTAATTTATAAAACCTAGTTTTTGAGCCACTTGTAATTGTGGATGCCTATGGTTTACTTCAGAATCTCATGATTGCAATGAAACTGAACCTTTCCAAATTTTTAGTAATTTTAATTTCAAAACATTTTTCGGTGAGTTTTTGTGTTGGAGAATTATCATCTAACGTAATATTCCTTGACCATGCAATTTTGTTAAACTCGATGACATTCCATTACCAACTTCCGGTTCCGATCGTAGAGTTGGTATTGGTACATAGGTATTGGTGCCTTTGAAACACTAAAATTGCATATACTTATTTTGAATCAAAGAAAAACTGAATTATTTTTTAATTAAAAATGTACACTTGTTGTCCTTTTGTTAACATTGTTATGTAATAGCTTCCCGAAAACTGATCGGATGAATGAGCGACTTCAAACCTTATAATGTAAATTCATATTTATGCTTTGTATAACTAGCAGTAAATGTTCTGTAAAGTCGTTCGGTTTTTTATGCAGCTATCTGTATTTTGCAAGTAACATGTCTAAACATTATCTTATTTTTTCTAGTATTTATAAGCCTTGATGAGGCTCCAATAAATATCGATATAAAACTCTTCGTAATATAAAACAGCGGTGTTGTCCTTAACTTATCATATTAGCTATAAACTAAATTATAAAATCTTGAAATGTGTGGAGTGGATTGTGAACTTTATTTTATATAAAATCCAATCATCATTATTAATTTACGATAAATTTCCATACCCCCTTACAGTTTCTGAACTTTATAAAATAAAATCTGATTTTCCATCAACATGGACAAATTACAAAATCTCTTACCGTGTCTGTTTCACAAAATATATATATATATATTTTTATTAGAAAAACTTCAATTCCGGATTAAATTACCACATTATATCCGAACAGAACGATTCGGGATGGCCGACCGAAAGTAACATGTGTCAACTTTTGCAAGAGAAACAACGACAGAGTCTGATTCACATTATTACATCATACTTGCTCTATTTAAATACTGTCATTGAATAACTAACCTGGATAAAGTGTTGTATTATCGAATGAGTATACATAGATTTTGCTACAGAACGACTTACCTCATGCGTCTAAATCACCATTCCAGTAAAAGTAGCTCCTGTATCTTCATTAAATTTGAGGAAATCTGAGTATGACTAGGTTTCCGCTATATCCTCCGTAGATGGAACGATTTTTTTCTTGATTTTGTTGAATTTAAGAAAAACATTTGTAGCTTCTTTTACCAATTCCATTAAAGACCGAACTTTTGAAATAAAATTCTATTTTATTCTCTCGATTTCTATAAAGAGAATTCTTTGACAATATATATGTATATCTATATTTTCGAGTACAAGTTACATTATTTTTATAATACTCTGCTGTATCCATTTAATGCAAATTGAAGTCTTTTTCCAGCACGGTGTTGTTAAAAATATAACATAAAACACATCAATTGTAAACAAATAAAAATCGAAGCTTGACATCTAAGTGGGTCAGCTGTTCAATGTCAGAAAACAGACATCAAACAAAAGCGGAACCCCTAATCCAAATTGTTACGTCCAAGAAATTCCTATGCATGAACCTAAGTGTTGTTTGTGATTCTTGTGATAATTTGAGACAATTTGTGATCTACCCAGAATTTCTCATTTCCAGGACAACATATTAGAACTTCCAGAGCTCTTACGCTGCCCAATGTTGAAGGTCTCATGAGGTCTATTCATCTTCGCGGATTAAGGATTGCGGCAACACAAAGAACACGAAGAGTTTCTCTGCAATGTTATGAACAACCGAAACACCCATCGCAAAAGTAGAGGTTACGTCGAATCTCATACCAGCTACTCAGACCGTATCATCGAATTAGATAAGTAAAAGTTAAATCGTGTATAGAAATAATAACGGCATTCATACCCGCACAGAGTTACCTATTTTCGGTAAGAGAAAAACATTGTCCAGATCTTAACAAATCTTCCTAATATTCGTAGCATTAATCAAATTAAGCAATGATCCTCGTTAAAACTTTCCTTCTCGTTAAAAAATTAATGTCATGATATTGTTCGCACCCTGGACGAGTGGTGAAAGGTGAGCTCAGATCTCCTTAAATACAAGTCCAAAGTATTACAGTATATACAGGTTGGTCCACAAGCTAAATATGAAGCATCAAACTGGCCTAAATTATATGGTCAATATTGGCAACATTGCAGAGATTGACGAAAGGTTCGAAAAATTTCGATATCGCAGTGGGGGGCGGACTGAAGAACGGCCATTTTGAGATAAGTCGCCTCTTCCTGCTTTGTTTTTTTTTGTCTGACGAGTCGGTGAGCCAGAAAGCAAAAGAAGTTTAGTGCTACCTTCCTACAAAAAAAAAAAAAAAAATAGTCAAATGAAATAGAAAAGTGTGATCCTGACATAGAACTAGAAAGGATTTTAGTATAATATATATATAAGAAACAAAAATTACAAAGGAAAAGTAAATTTGCACCACCCCGTGGAAAGGATAGTGGCGATTCTTCGGATAAAAACCAGAAAGTTGGTTAGAGATCAACCGGGTAACAAGCTAACAAAGTGGAGTATCGAGCAAAAGCTAAGTACCACTCTATAATATTTATATATATATTTTTATTAAAACCTTTAGGTGTTCTGGTGTTCTGCTCGTGGCTAGTTATGATTCGGGGATTTGATTTATTTTTTGTTCTACTGTACGTGCGTAGCTCAATACTGTCAGTTAAGATTTAATGTTAAATTGTTTGAAGCCAAAACCATACAATAGCGGTGACAAGATACTGTTAAAGTTTAAGATTCATGAAACAAAGGTTCGAAATATTTAGCAAGAAGTTGTTTTGAGGGAATCTGTTTCTATTAACTTTTAAGAGAAATCTGTCTATCGTAGCCAACGGCTTATAAGTTTTTTGGAATAGTTCTTTATTTTCTTTGTATAAGAATTCAGTTGTATTTTGCAGCCTAATACAAATAAGTATGTACATAGCTTGACCGCTAACGTAGTAAGAGCTGAAATTGTATTTCGTGGTATGAAAGTCTAATAAGTTTTATACCGATTACGCAAAATAGAGGTTTACCCAATTTAGTAACGTGTCCTATTAAATAGATTTCGTGGTTTAACCTCCCTTGTGGGAAACACTACGTTACGCCCTATATGAACCTTAATTTTACTGAAACCTGCGCCATTCCCTCAGCAGCCGTAGTTACGTTCAGGGGAACGTAGCAAAGTAAGGACCCAACCCAGGTCCACCGGTACCATTCCATCCAAAATTTTGGCCATCTATCGAATTTTACAAGTAAACCAATCTGCCAAATGAAAGAAAGTGAAAGCTTAGCTAAATACTTTGACAAATATGAAATTTATGTCGATTTCCATTTATATTTTAAGAAAAGTGCACGACAGTGAATAAAAACTATAGCTCAATGGAACAATTTAAAACGCGATAAGTACTTAAAATAAGAAAATTAAATAATTTTGACCTGTGCTTAAAATAAGAAAATTGTTGGCCTGTAAATAGAAAAAGAAAATGGAAGTATTAAACTAAGCAAAACGAACCACTGATAACCTATAATTTCACCAATAGAGGTCGTTAAGTAAGTTTAGGTAAATATAGTACAACCAAATAAAGAAAGTGTAAAAAAGTAGTATTAGAAAGCCGCGCCATCTTTTCTTTTTTTAGTTTTGTAAAAAGACGACGTTTTGTTTTTGTCAGAGCATAATAGAACGAGCGAAAAAGTTAAAAATAAAAATCAGTAAAAAAGCCTAGTCATCGGCATTTTTCCTTTGCTTACCCCATTACTAAATCGGTGGTGAATTGTGCGTCTTAAAATATTTCACAGGCAGTTTTGATTCTTTTTCAAGGGGTATGACACTTCAAATTTTTGTACCATAGACATGTCAGAAAAAGCTATAGACCGGCCTTAAGATAAATAAATAAATTAAATATTTGCATCTATAATTTTTTTTAGCTTAGTAACCTGCTTCGCGAATATTGATACTCTCGGCTGAATAAAGAGTGTTATTTAAGTCAACTCCGTTGATATAGAATAATTTCTTCTTAGTAAATTACAAAAATCCTAGTTTCAATACCCCCACTGTCCAGGGTACAGCAGCATGTTGAACCTTGGACCGAAATCAGGACCTTCATATTTCATTTCATATATCCTGAAATATAGATTTTTAACTGCATATTTGACTATTATTGGAAAGGTTATGGATTAGATAATAATCTATAATTATCGGTTGCTTATGATTTGTCTCATTAGTTTTGTCAAACAAAAAGACGATTTCAAAAAAAGTTACTGCACCTTCCCCTAATAATAAGTTTCTCGTCGCAACTGTATTAAGGCACTGCAGATTCCTATGTAATACACGATCCATAAAACGTTCATGGAGAAAATTGATCCTATTATTGCAATAGTTGTCGGCCGTCGCAACTATGCTTAATCCTTAAGGCAGCATACAACCTTTGGCTTCAATTTTTTTTTATGAATTTATGAATTTTTTTCTCAAAAAAAATGGCCAAAATCAAAATTGGTTTAATGGGTTTATTACTATATCATTCAAATTGGAAAAAAAATGTTATGTTGAAAATCTTAAAATAGCTTCTTGTAAGTGACGTCAAATTATGAGGCTTTTGAGGAGCACTCTCGGTCTGCGAGTCAAAAATCTCCTTGTAGGTGGCTCTTGGAATAAAAATAAATATTTCTTCTTATTAAGAGCACTATACTTTGTGTCTGTACGACGGGCCGTTTCCAAATTTCGTTTTTTTAAAACATGGCGGTCATTAAAATATAAAGTGAATTTTTCAAGGTAAAAAAAGTTGCTAAACTATACATCGAAAATAAAATAACATCTCTACCGAAAAAAATTAACGTATACATCCTTCAAGTCAATCCGATGAAAATAGGATGAGTAATTTAATAAACAGGTTTGAAAAACATCGTTTCAAGGATATCGCGCTTAAAGTTTTCCATATGTTATGAAGTTAGTAAAAATTTACAACTAACCGTCAATCTGCATTACCTGCACCATACAGTATTAAAATGAAAAGATTAACTAGCGATTTATATTTAACTATTTGAAACTAATATGGTCCACGATAGGGTCTCTAAATTGAAATAAATTTGCTAATATAAGACAAACAGTCTGAGCGCGCTCGACCACCCAATGAAACGCACTGAGCGCGCTTACTAATGAACGGTTTATAAAATTATAAAAAGGTTTCAGTCACCGTTTCAAAGAATCGTTTTCAATTAAGTACAAAAAAAATTTCGTTTTCAATTAAGAACAAAAAAAAACTCGTTTTTTTTTACAAATTTGCACGGTGGTATCCTGCCTTAAGGTGAACATTAAATGGGAGCAAGTGCACTTGTACCTTTTTACCTCTGAAAAAAATGCGCCTCCGTGAAAGTCGTTAAAATAACAGCTGCTATTAAACGATGGATTGAACACCCACCCATATTAAAAGATATTTTGATATTTGCATCTATCTGTCCGTTCCCACGATAGCTCGAGAACGCGTTCACTTAAGGGAGCTGAAATATTGCACACGGGCTTTAAAAAAAAAAGTAAAATTAAGTTCGAAAATGGGGCGAATCGGGTAACTCCTTCGTGGGGTTGCTATACAAAAATTACGTTTTTCGCTATATGTTTTGACACTGCCTGCCAACACGTCAATGTAGAAAGTTGAAAATTTTTACACGGCATATTTACATTGAATAAACAATTAATAAGGAAAGTGCATATCGGGTGAAAACCGAAACCACGCGGCGAAATTTATTAGTGTGCTGTGTTTGTATTGGTTTCGTCATGGCAGTAATGAAATCGTAACATTTTAAAGGGAGACATTTTTTATAATCCAAATTGCTATGTAATATAAACAAATTGCTAGCGTCCCCTTATTTTCAGATAATATTTCTTGGCCTTGCCTTTGTATGAGTGACATATAGTTTAGGTAGCAATTACAATTTCATAATATATGAAATGTCAGAAATGTTGAACTGACGCACTATAGGCAGTAGGCCCTTTTTTCAGCCCCCCTGATCATAGGTCATACTGTCATTGTATTGTTTAAATACTTACACTGTATTCGCACGGCACCCCGCTTCCTAATTAGTTATTTATTCAATGCATATTTATAGATAAATTATGTATAATTTCAAAAATTTGGCTAAATCAAGCCACCCTTTCTAGGCGTTGCTTAAGTATACTGTGAAAACGACTAGTCCTATGACGTTTTTTTTGTACTGAAAAGTTCATCAGAATATGAAATCCTATGAAATTGGTAAAAGCCATTTTTACTGTCCGACGAACCGTTCTAGAAATATATTCGAAAAACCACTATAATAAACAATAATAGACAATAAAAAATGATATACGGGCATTCATCTAGACTATTATAAAAATTAGTCTTAGACCAATTCTAGCTTTTCTACTTGTTTTAAACACCAATGTTATTTGTATGTAATTAAAATACGCTATTATGGAAATGTTGACTTTTTCTTCAATAAACTAAAAAAAATGCATATGTACTTATACATATATGTATTTTATTAACTACATACATATGTACATACTAATCTTGAGCCTAGGGCCTGCAAAAGTGCAAATGCGGACCTGATTGTACATGTGCTCCCCTCAGTAAGAGAAGAGCCCTATGGCGTGGAACGTGGATAGATTTGTGGCGGCAAATACAAAACACTTTGCACCTGGCAGGACGGCAGGGAACTTGTAAGGTTAGACTCCGAAAATTGGCGAAGCACTTGGTGATTTGTAAAAAGTGGTGAGGCTGTAGGCTTAGAAGTATTCAGATTAAAAAAACAAAATTTATTGTAAAAAACGAAAAGACTAGGATTTAGTCAATCGTTCTAGCAAAAAGTAAAAAGCAACTTGCATGTTAAATTAATTAAACCCCCTTTAATTGTACTAAAGTTTAATTAAAAAAAAGACAACCAGTTCTGTTGGAGTCCTGAGAGGCCACAATAATTTAATTACTGTTAATGAAGCTTATCCTTGTTATACATTTTAATACGTGTTTTATTTGGGACCTGAGAGATAAATTCTTCAACGGGAAATTAAGTGATACAACAACACCATCCCCACACTGGTGACCCGAAAAGAGGAAATAAATCCTGGAGCACGAGCACCAACAAGCTCTCCTTACGAAATAAAAAACAAGATTGACTCTTGCACTTCTATAGCATAATTTACGACAAACTCATTGAGAAAAGTGTTAATCCTTCCACGAACAATTCTTCAACCCGGTTTGCATCGATTTTATAAAGACAGTTTATATAAGCACGAGGACGAAAAGTGACTATACGTGGGCAGGATATACATCTAATTCTGCATCAACTGGAACTGTAACCTCACGTTCACTCAAGCCTTCTGTAACAAGTGCTTCAGCTTCTTTTCAGATAGCCTATCAAACTCAGCCTTGAGCAGATTTTACAAATTTCCATCAACCACATCTGAAGCCTCTCGGACCGCTTTCAATTTTTGGATCTGCAGTTGGAATCCCAAGCAGTAGCGCGTTTGGAAGTTCAGCAGTTCTACAATTTCAACAACAGCAACCACAGTTGGCGCAACAGCAACCATTTGGTGTCACATTTCCTGTTGACATCAACGTCAATGACAGTCCCAGCAACAGGTCCAGGAGCAGAAAGGCTTTGTTGCATAATTGGGATGGCTATACCATCTTCAACCATCGAATTTGATATTGACAACAGATTGCAAGGTCAGAGGTATCGCTAAACAAAAAAAAAATGGTTAAAATAAAAGTTATTCTGTTTGTGTTACGTTAACAAAGTTTTGTTCTGCCAGACTCGAATATTTATTCAGTAAATGTTGTTTTTTTTTTATTTGATATTATTGTTTATCATATACATATATATATATACGTACATATAGTCGTAATCTCTGGTGTTATTAGATATACGTTGGTGTAAACATTTAGCAAATCACTGAGTCCTCTTCACTGAGTTCGCTTTGTTACGTTTGTTTTGCTCAATTCGAGGTTTTACAATATTGAGGAGGGTTGGGCTTCCCTCGAAGACTTGCTAGGGGCATTCCAAGTAGTTGATACAAATACCATCTCAAACCTCACACAGGGCTCGATTGACGAGCACACTTCCGACCCAGCACAACCTCAGAAATTAAGCATTAATTCTAGTGCAATTAAAAACTTTCGTTTTGGAAAAATTCGCCGGTTTGTGGTTCGTTCATTTGGAAGTGCAGTTTACTCTCGCCAGGATAAACCAACAAAAAACTATATTTTACCACGTCATCAGTGCTCTTGACGAAAGCGTCGTAAGGTTGGTCAGCGATATGGTACCTTATCCTCCTAAACGGGAGGAATATTTTAGGTTGAAGGAAGTATTGACTTCTCGGTTATCAAGTAGCGTGGAGCAAAAAATTATACAGTTGTTAACTGAACTGTCCGTGGGGGACAAAAAACCCTCTCAATTGCTGCTTGAGATGCGGGTCTTGAATGGTTTGAAGCTGGGAGATAAGATCTTGAAATCTCTCTGGTTACAACGATTACCTTCGCAGATGCAGGCTATTTTGGCTTGTAATCCAGGGAAGCTGGATGAACTAGCAATCTGCGTCGACAGAATAGCCGAAGTCCATACTCGATCAGAAGTGTATGCTATTAATCCTTCCAGAGAAGATTCAAACGTTTTCGAAAAATTATAGCAGAGTAAAGAACTTAGAAAAATTAGTCGAAAAATCCGCAAGTTATCGCCAAGAAACTGCGAAAAATACGTCTCCTAGATATACGTTGGCACATAGGTCGCCGCAGCGACCACAGGCTTCGAATGATGTAAAAACGCCAAATAAATATTACTGGTACCATGCGAAATTTTTGGAGTGAGCTAAGAATTGTGTTCCTCCCTGCAAATTGAAAATGCATAAGCCTTGCAATACAAGTGCTGGAACCAGCAAAATAATTTCGGAATTTTCGAAAAACTAGATTGCCCTCTACCATTGACGGCGTGCGTAAGTGGCTCTATAAACAGTCGTCTATATATTTTTGACAAATTTTCAAATAAACCCTTTTCAATTGACACTGATGCTGATGTTTCGGTGCTCCCAGGCTCTTCGGCTGATGGTCGATCAGAGTCAATTTTACGATTGGCCGCAGCAAACACCTCGATAATTGACACGTTTGGCAAAAAAAAATTTAACTTAGAGTTGGGGTTAAAGCGTGCGTTCCCTTGGTATTTCATTTTAGCAGATATTTCTTTACTTTAGATTACTTTAGAGACAAATTTTACTAGTCCAGTACACACCACATACTTACCGAATGTTCACCAGTTGTCTCACTAGTGTGACGCCTTGCACCGGAGAAGTTAGCAGTGGCTCGGAAAGAATTCGATTTCCTTTTGGCACAGGGAATATGTAGAACCTCAGACAATAGCTGGTCTTCTCCGTAACACCCAGTAATGAAGAAAAATGGCGAATGAAGGCCATGCGTTGATTATAGATCCTTAAATTCACGCACAATACCAGATCGCTACCCGATACCACTATTTCACATATCGTCTACAAAATTGCAGCTTCTTTTCAACGCTGGATTTAAAAAGGCATATCATCAAATTCCTGCTGAACCCAAAGATATTCCGAAAATAGCTATATGCACACCCTTTGGTCTCTTTGAGTTCGCTCGAATGACGTTGGGCCTCTGTAATGCGGCGCAAACCTTCCAAAGGTTCAGTCAACGGCATCCTCCGAGAATTTCTTTTTTGTTTCATCTACTTAGATGACATCTTAAGAGCTTCTAAATCCAAAGTGGAGCATCGTTATCATCTGGAATTAGGCTTTAAACGTGTATAGAATAAAAGTAGAGATTACTCTTTGGGACTTTTTATCGGGGTAAAACAGGTGCCAAATAGCGAAATTGAGTGAATTGAAAAACAAATGAAAAAAATGAAAAAGATTGAGAAAAATAGAAAAAAAAAATTAGTGAATGAATCTGAAACGATTCGAACCTGTATACGCCCACAGTGGGCTGAAAAAAGATAAAGGAAGAAGAAGAAGCGATTCGTCTTACACTCATCGGTACAGCTTGGTTTTCTGTCTGCGGTAGACGCTTGAAAACAGATCAAATTGATCTCCTCTTATATAAACTCAGAATAAATTCTGGGTGTGAATTATATACGGCAAAAACTTCTATATTACACCAAGTAGGAAAAGAATAAAAGTAGAGATTACTCTTTAGGCCTTTTTTACCGGGGTAAACTTATATTTGCTATATATATATATATATATATATAATTTGTATAATGGGTTGTGTGATAGAATAAGAAATTAATCTCCGGGATATAGGTATTGCCTCATTATCATCGATAGGTTCACACGATGTCCTGAGGCAATTCCATGGTCGACATTAATGCGGAAACAGTGGCAGGGCCTCTCTTCCAGCTCTGGATAGCGCGTTTTGGGATACCCCGGCGGATCATTGCCGACCAGGACTCACAGTTTGAGTCAGCCTTGTTTTCTGAACTGTCAAAATTGTTGGGTTTTGAACGCAACCGAACAACATCTTACCACCCACAAGCGAATGGTTCTTTGGAAAGGTGGCACCGAACCCTAGAAGCTTCTTTAATGGTTTGTAGGGAAAAAGCATGGAAAAAACCTTGCCTTTCGTGTTGCGCGGCCTTAGAAGTGTTCTCAGAGAAGAATTTTTCGCTACACCAGCGGAACTAGTTTACGACGAGAACTTGCGTCTTCCTAGTGATTTTTTCCAGCATTCATTTTCGTAAGGACAGACTCGGTGCGAAGTGCGTTACAACCTCCTTATGAGGGCTCCTATGAGGTCTGTACAGCGGTGAATGATGCTAAAAAGAAAGAAAAAACAATTAGAAAAAAATCAACCCGATGTAAAATACTTAAGTACAAGGCAGGGAAAATCGACTGGCATGCATTCCTCCCACGAAGAAAGAGGTACCATGTACCTGTATACACCCATGAAATTATCTGAAATGAATGAAAATGAATTAATGAAATTAAGTAAACAATGAACTACTTATATATTAAGAAACATCAACAAATCTATACAGAAAAGCATAACTTCCCAATGCAAAATGTAAACATAAATACATATATGCAAAACAACAACAACACCTTGGGAAAATTGAAATTCGTTAATAATTGGCTAAATTTCAATGTCCATCACTTGCAATTTATACCAATCATTGAAAAAGAGTCATAGAAGCCATTATCTATGTCAAAACCATTTCCCGCGAAATATGTGGAGGAAAATCACACGTAAATTTGCACCTTTGACAGTTGTCGCAAGGGAAAGTATTTTTACTCAAAATCGAGTTTTAAAGGGATTTTAAAATGTAATAACTCAATAATACCATAAAGTAATAAAGGCCTTTATTACTTTATGATAAAACCGAAGTTCCTGAGTTATTGAAGATATTTCTTACAAAAAAAATCAACTATCGACTTCTCGCGAGGGTTATCCGCGAAAAACAACAAATGAAAATCTCACCTGAAGACAGGTTAAGATAACAAATGTCGTAAACAAACGAATTTTCTTATACTCTAAACACACACAAACACTAATTAATGCACAAAACGCAATTTGAATAACTTACGGAAAGCTCGCGACCGCGAAACCGTAAAAATAAATTTATAAATACCGCGAAACTGTCAGAATTCATATATTGCCAACATATGGTACATGAATTCGTTGTATATTTTTTACGAGGAACCTGATGGTGGTATTAAAAAGGTGCTAAAGTATCTCAACAAAAAGATATTGAATATTTTTTGATTTCTCATATGACTAATGAGAAGAAAAGAGATAGCAAGTAATACTGAGATGGATAAAAATACGTTCCCCATCGAATTTTCACAACATGGATGACAAGAATTTAATTGCGCCATGTTATAGCACAAGTTGGATGTTTAATTTTCATTCAGTGAAATTAAATTATGATGGAGATTTTTGATGAAAAAAATATAGACGTCAAAATTTCTCAACGAATGACATAAATTATCCATGATGAAAAATTATATATTCTGAGAATTATGCAAAATTGTTTCGGGCTCCACCACACACAAAAATGGCGGTTCAGACCTTATATATAAGGTCGAGCATTTAGATCGAAGTATGATTAAAAGTAATGACTCTCCTGGAAGAGGAAAAATATTTTGGCCGAAAAATGTATAAAGGTGTGAGTAAGGGGTTATTCACGGATGGCTATAAATCCATCTAATAAAAAATAATCTGGAGAGAATGAGAAAGGCATAATTTTATAAAGCTCTCTGGTTTAAAGCACAATCGTTAAAAGGTAATAGCAATATCATGTGAAGTTTTTTTTTTTATTCGCCGAAGTATGATATTTGACAATTCTTGTTGTCAAAGTTGACAGTTATTGATTGCAATTTTCACAAAGTACGTTTTGTATTAAAATAAGCAAGGGTTTTTTTATTTCATTGCGGATTAGAATAACATTAAAAATTAAAAACTAGTAGAGAAGTATGAATGTATGAAATATGAATTATTTCCCTTGATTGGTCTCCAAAACTACATTTGGTCGCTTCAACCTTGAGAAAATGTTCCAATAGTGAATGTTGAAATTTAGAGAGCAGCCGGTGCATCTAACGCACATAACACCTGTGTAGTCCCTCCAATTCAATCATGTCGAGCAACGGTAAGAAAATATGTTGATGCAGGATTAGGAAATGTACATTATTTTTTAATGCATTAGCATTGACTAAAATTTAATGCGTTCGAATTGGGAAAATCCAATTCAACTGCAATTACAAATCTCCGTGCCTTGAATTTGTGAGAATCTAATCCAACTGTAAATTCAATACATTGTAATTGCAAGAATCCAATGCAACTGCAACTTTAAAGCCAATGCAAAATTCAATTGTTTATCGTAAATTGCACCTCTACAGTAATTAAAAAAGTGAAATTGGTTTAGTTACAAAAATTTATATATAAAGCATTCTAATGGTACTTTAAAATGTTTATGACAAATCATAATCACAAATTTTTATTTGTTTAAAATTTAAATCATAATTTTTGTCTGTAAGGATTAATTATTTGAGCAGTTTTTTCAGAGCAAATGACATTCTTGTCAAATGTTAAATAAGTGTAACATCCATAAAAAAATTATTTGTATCTTTTCCAAAGACCAAAAATTTGTCTGTAGGTTGAGGTGGTTGTCTGTCAATTTCTTTCAAATTATTTTACATATCGTACCAGTAGAGCTATTGAATAGTTTATGACTAGAAAAATTTGACGTTCTTCTTGATATACATTTTGAACGTATAGTTTTTGTTGCGAAATTTTTAACAAGATACTGATTCTAAATTTATTGTTATAAACGTTTTGAAGTACATACTATTAATATGCTTTAAATATAATTTTTGTGTAACTATACTAATTTAGCTTTTTCAATCAATTATATTCAATTATAGACTATAGAGGTGTAACTTATAGTGAACAATTGACTTTTGCATTGGCATTGAATTCAATGATTTTTACAATTCCTATGCATTAGATTTTACCACATTCAGTGCATTAAGATTTGCAGTTACTTGTGACTGCAATCTAATACTAATGCATTTATGAGTGGATTGCTCCCATCTCTAATCGATTGTTGACTTAAGGGCTACACATTATTTTCGAATATTTATTCTTCTTCCAGTGTTCGATCGTAAGGAAGAATCCAAACTTATAGCGGATGGCGCGCATGGAATATACCATAATATTGGACTTCAGCCCATCGTAATTTGATCTAATCATATTTTTACGGCATATCTTTAAAATCAGACTATTTTGTTTAGTGCTGATAGTGTACCAAAGTAACAATATATGAAGTATGAATTATTTCCGTTTGGTTTTTCACTATATATTTGGACACTTGCCTGAGAACACGTCGACGCGGAGAGTTCAAATTTTATACACAGTGTTTAAAAAAAATGTAAATTTAAGTTCAAAAATGGGACCAATGGGGCTACTCCTTCGCAGGGTTGCCATATTTTTAACTATATATTCTCAAAAGTGTATATTTTTTTACGGTACTCTTAGTGTCCACATTTATTACGACAAAGTTATTTATATATTATAATTATATATTACCATATGTAAATGAATGTGCATTAAGCCCCCTTGCCACGTGAAGGCGGTACCGCTAATCATACTTAACATTTAATTATAATATCATTTTAGCATACTCAAGGGGGAAGAGGGTGGACAAGTCCACCAAAAACAGATACACTGGACTTTTTAGAACGCAAATTGTTCTTTTTCGTGAATAATGTGAAAAAAACCATTCACATATCTTCTTCAAAAAGGGTAGAAAATAAAATATTCTAATTACAGGCTTATTAAAAAATTGGCGCAAAACGCCCAATAACGGATTATATTTATACGGACTTTAGTGAGACCTTCAACACGTTACCTCATTCCGTGAGGATGGGCTTCCCTAATCATTGCTGTACTCGCTAGTTATTTTTCTAAAAAGCCGTGCAAATATTATATATAGGTATTATTAATAGGTCTACATGTTTACTCGAAAGTTTTTACCCAGGCTTCAAAGCTTTTTTACCCATAATGTGTATGTTAAATTCCCGGACTACAAAAAATTTGACAGTTTTGACAGGTTTTCCAAATTGCCTGTTCACTTTTTTCATTATAATCTAGTATTATCTAAGTTTTTACTTGAATTTTACATTTTTACACAAAAATAAACATACAGACCTAATATAACATTACTCTTATTTTAACCGGGTAAACTTTATACTTGTTCAAGAAGGCTATTTTTGGATTCTCCGGTACAACAGCAAAAGTGGAAGAATTTGTTATTTGTTCTTCATCACACAGCTTATTGATATTTAGGTGATAAGCTTCAAGCCTTGATGAGTCAAAACCAAGACTTGAAGTTTACCACCTAAAATCAATAAGTATGTGATGAAACAACAAATAAAAACTCCTTTCGCTTTTGCTGCTGTATCGGAGAATCTAAAAATAGCCTTCTTGAACAAGGATGTTAATCTAGTTCAAAATTTTGCCCTAAGTATTTGTAAATTATTGGTAGAGTCTGGTAAACTGTTTTTTGCGCAATTCTTGTATTCTGAATAGTGTTTAGAAATAAGTACTTTGGAAAAATATTGACTGCAACAAGCGCAATGAAAAATCAGTCAGCTTTCTATGTGTATTTCAATGCACATTATTCTTGACGCGTATTCATACCAAATAAGATTCTTGCAGTAAATCTATATTCCTTTTCTCGGATTCTATGTCTATTTAGCCCCCGGACAGATTAAGTATCAGCACCGGACATAGAATTATGCGAGTCAATATGTCACAATTAATTGAGTGCAACAGTAACTTATGCTTATAATACGCATAGGGTAAATTTAACTGACTATATGCTTAACGGTAATTGAATTATCTACTTAATTGGAGACGCCTGCAATGCAATGCAGATGATTTCGAATTGTCACTTTTCATTTTAACTTTGGTTCTGGTTTGTCATTCTCTATCGCTGAATATGTGCTTATAAAAATTTTATATTTCTAGCGACTAGCAGTTGGCAGTTGGCGCTGTTATCATGATAATTGCAATTATCCAGCAAATTACTTGCTTGTTTTTTGAGATATTTGTCAGAATACTCAGGGTATTTGGTGACACACACGGAGTAAAAGTAGGCTAATTATCAACCAGTTAAATGTAATCTATGAGTATTACAGATATTACCTTCTTAGCAATATGCTCACGCTACATGTTGCAGGTGGTAAAGCACTCAATTGTGAAATTTGCCTGCCTTCTATTTCGGGTCAGTTGAAATCTTTTCACGAGACTAATTTACTTTTTATGATTCACAGGTATCAAGATCAATGGTACAGGAATCATTGCAATGTCTTAAAACTATACTAAAGATTGCAAACTGATATAATTTTCTTCTTCTTGTCAGGAGCCCTAAGGTTTTTATTAATATACTTTAATTTATAATACACCCTAACACGAATAAATAACGACAATAATCTAATATTGTCAAATTCGTCACAGCATTTGTATTCTTCTATATTTAAAAGGGTATGAAACCTACAAGAATCCAAATATCGCCGACATATCGTACTGGGAAAGCGAGATTTCAAGCCTTCTTCTAACCTTTTAATGTAGTCAACGAAAGCTTTACGGGGAATGATAAGTTGAGAATTATCATACTGTTTGAATTGAATGAATGTGCAACTATTTGAATCATTCGCTTCTGTGCCATTTGTTGGGCATACGTGCCACTATTTCCATTTTTTGAAGAGGTATCCTACAACATAGGTAATTGCGTTCTCTTCTATATAGTCCAGTTCTTTGTAAACTGTGGGAACAGTAGCAGGACATTGGGATACCGGAGATGTTTCTGACATCCAAGAAATGACTGACAGGGGATGCTGCGAGGGAGCCACAGAAGGATAAGGGTCTTTTTCATATTCGCGATTTCCACTTTTTGAAATTTCAAGAAACTTCAATCCCCAAAGTTTCTTGAATGCGAATGAGAATAGACGAGCAGTAGGGTGATGGGCAATTTCCACCCTGTTTTCTGACTGCTCCAAAGAAGTTCTCAAGAGGATCCTGATTTATACGCCTAGTCAGGATGAACTTAAACCCTACCGTATTGAGAAAATCCCATAATTTAGAAGGCCTTTCTATATTTATTAACCAACCCTTTAAAACATTTGATAGAATTGGTTACGTCCTTGCCATCACTATTGATAAAACGGAGATCAGAAATTAAATCTCTCACCTCAGTAAGAAATTGTAATTGACTTTCACTTCCGAGAGTTGGCCTATTCATCTCTTTCGTTTTCGAAAATTTCGATCAGTTAAATATATCAAAAACCTTATCCATCTTTTTGATAAATTCAACTGTGTCTAAGGCCGTTGCCGGTAGTTTGTTGTCCTTAACAAGATTTCCAAGCCCACATGCAACTGCATGGCTCAAAACTTGAGTAGAATTCTTCACACTCATTTTTTGAATACTGTTGGGGTAGATATGTGCGTTGCTTAGTTTTGGCGCCAGTTTGAATTCATTTTTGCTATCAATTTCAAAGAATTTCTCTACATGCTTAAACGAAGCTCGCTTGTCCTTAACAAAAACAACATCATACTTCGCAAAGTTGTTTTTAACAAGCTTCAATAAATGAGGCGTATCAAAGAAGTAAAACAGGGGTTGCGAATCAATCGTAACAAAAGGATTATTAGGACTTATTCCTAGCATGGAAGACAATGCTTGAAAATTGGAGCCCATAACGCTTACTAATGCCACGGGGTGAAAGCCAATTTTCCTAAGACCTCGCACTGTTTCGAAAATTAACCTCTTAGCTTCAGCAGCAGGACACGAAGAGTCTATAAACATATAATCTAATGGAAACTTCCAATTTTCACATAGACCACGTACCATAATTACACATGCGTTGCGTGCAAGCTTATCAGATTTAATTCGCCTATTATCTGTGAGTCCTACTATTATGCCCTTGGATCGGTCATAATATAAATGGCTTTTCAAGCTCACTTCATCAATGCAAAGAACACAATATTTAGAAAGTTCTGTGATTTGCATATATTTGAATTCCATTGCTTTCAAATTAAATGCCATGTTCCCGGGGCAGACGGCCACGATTCCGTAAACCGCTGCAAAGTTCTTACAGTTGGAAGCGGGCAAAACTGCTATTTTATATATTTGTAACTATTTGCTGATAGAAAATGTAACATTAAAGCAGTTGCTTTATCATCTCTGGAATAGCGTTTTCCTTTCTTCGCTTTTCCACTATTTCGAATGGAACTTTCTAAAACTCTAGCTAATTCCCTGGGCAAGAGATGGTTGCAACATTGAATAAAGAAATCAGAGGAATAAACGTGTTTCCTAAATTTCTTAAATGCATAGTTCTGTCCTCTAATTTGCGCTTGCAAACTTCTTACTTTACCTCTTAGTGCCTTTTTTCGTGGAGTGGCAAGAGACAGTGCCATTTCAGTTTGGGATGCTTTTCCCGAAGTTTGGGGGGTTCTATTAGTTTGAAAGGAATGCAAAGAAATATTCTCTTGCAAGAAACTGCTAGAATCCTTTTTTAACTGCAAATCTCCGAAAGTCTCCTGCGTAGAATATTGGCTGCACTCTGCATCGCCAAGTAAATTGTCATCTGACTCTACTTTACCTATTAATAAACTATCCTGACTACCTAAATTTATAGGATCCTGACACTGTTGCTCTACTCTATACTGGGACGTATAGATATCCTGCTGAAAAATAATATTTAATCGAAAAAAAAGATCGAAAAAACGGAAAAAATAGGGTTGGGGTAAATAATACAAGAAATTAATAGAGAAAAAAAAGTAAATATAAATTTCTAATAATAGTGGTTAAATTATACTTCTCCATAGGGCTGTACAAAGTGTGGCATAGCCCATGGCAGCAATCTTGCGCCGCTGGGCCCAAACATTTTAGCCTTAAAATGCTTTTCACACAGACGTGCGCTGGGTTTATCGGCTTCACGTGGTAGTCGCACTACATTAAACCAAGCCTGCCGTCTATAAATTATAAAAAAAGTTATTGATTATTGAATGTACATAATAAAATAGTAGCAGAAATAGTTATGAGAAAAATCTTCAGCCTTTGCTAATTTGTGCCTAATTCATTCCACAATCCATTCCTGATGGAGTCACTTACTTTGACTTACATATATACTACAAGATCAGAAAATTATGTATCATCAAACCACGTAAAATAAAGAAGTGCAAAAAGTGTGGAAGGATGCACATCAAATCTGTTTTATCCCATTTTCTCCGGAATTAAGAAATACTTACCCAAACTTTATGCAGTTAGGGGTTGTCGTCATATGACGACGCTAGGAGAATATGGGTACAAAACAATGAAAATCTATTTACGTATTGAAAATTAAGATATATTATTGACAGTAAGTATCTAAAGTATATAAAAGAAATTAAACCAAATTTATAGATATATCATATATTTTATATAATATGTTAATATGTATGATATGGATGGAAGCAAATTATGCATAGCCCTACATCACATTTAGAACATTCAGTTCTAACTGTAGACTTGCAGTTACTACCAGCACACCGTCTTTGCTTATTGTTTGCTGTTTTTGGAACAAAGTATCCAATTTTGTCAAAACGGGCTACTTTAGATCCTACGGGATTCTGCGGTTTTTTTCCAACTGTTTTTGTGGCATTTCTGTGTTTTGCCGTAGCAATTTCTATGTAGCCTCTTTTTTTCTTTTCAAACTCTTTTGGGTTCAGAAGACAGGAGCGATTTCCTAAGCGATTAGCTCTTATTGTACCGGTACAGTTATATCCGTGATCTTTTAGTTCCTTGAGTAAAGGCAACGTTGTAAATAAATTATCACAATAGATATGGTATGGAAATTCGGATTTACATAGGGGATATTGATCAAGCAAGTGAAGTACTGTGGATGCGCACTTGCCAAATTTACTTTCCATTTCTTCGTCTCCTTTAAAAGATTTCCCTTGATATGGGTCAAAGGCGATTAAATATCCCAATGGTGAGTTTTGACACCAAACCTTATATCCAAATCGTATAGGTTTACTTGTAATCGCTTGTTTGCATCCATGCTTACCAAAATATTCCACCATTGCTTCATCATGCGATATTGCTGCGGTAGGTATATAATTCTCCATAAACTTTTTTTGGAGATGTGAGATGAGGGGTCGAAGTTTGGAGAATTTGTCAGATTTGTTTAAGCTCAAATTTGATTGAAAAAGAAGAGATTTTATTATATTATCGAACCGATCGCTCCGCATGCCTTTATATATTGCAGTGTTGCGCAAGTCAGGGCTTGTGCTCCAGTACATTGCTTTTCCTGGCAATTTATTGTACCCAGAAATAATCAAAATAGCGAGAAATACTCTAAGCTCTTCTGCTGTTATTTTTAAATCTGGCCAGTTTTTCGATAAACTGTATTCTGTACTGGCAGTTATAATCAATTCGATCAAAGAGTCACCAAAAAACAGCTCGAAATATTGAGCAGCAGTCATTTCACCAACTTCTTCATTTATAACGAAAGGAAATCGGTCAGGTTGCTTAGATTTACCTCAGCGAATCCACACAATTTCTGCTTTGGGTGATTTCCTTTTCTTCTGCTGTTTATCAGTTTGGCCTGAAACAGTCACAACTTCTTGCCTGGTGTCCATTTTTTCTGCAGTAGCCAACAGTTGATTTCTAGATAGACTGTTTATATTAAATCCAACTTCCTCGTCCGTATCTGCATCCGTCGGTTCATTTACTACAGGGGTTCGATAAAAATTCCCTGAATATTATCGCCATCTTCTTCTAATAAGTCTAACATATCGGCTAATGTTATACATCTGGAAATAAATAGATGAATATAAAAAGAGACCCGAATTGTTGCACGACTACGTAAATATTATACACATGAAAATTCCACCAATTCCAGCAGTTTGGAAACTGGGTTTCTGAGAAGAGATAGAAGAAGTAAATAATTTCTTTGAATAAAGTGGATAGGTCTAATGGAGACAAAGAAAGTTACATATATTCTCCAAGCGTCGTCATATGACGACATCAAAAAGTATGTAAAGGTCACGGTTTTCTCAATTTCCTTAGAAAAACTTCTTATATTTAGAACTAATGCTGAACAAATATATAATCGGAATATATAAACAATAAAATAATTTTTACTGCAATCATTTTATTTAATACTTGCTTGTGGAAGTCATGATTTTTGCGTTCTCTTATAATTCACTCACTGTTGAAAAATAATTACGTCCGTTCAGTGCAATATGCTGGGATGCAATGATTTTATATATAGAAAACACTATTCAATAAACAAGAAAATATATTTGCCGACATTGTAGAGCACTTCGGATACACGTATACATACAATTTATTTATGGGTAATTTGGGTCGTCATATAACGACGCTAGGAGAATATAGGTTATATACAATATACCCTACCCTACAAGACCAGATGTAAAAATCTCTATAAAACCATGGTTTCATTAGAAGGAGACAAATAACATGTAATAAATTAGATTGAATTATTAAACGAAGAGGGAAAAGAAAGGTAAATAGAAAAGTAAATCAATTCATTATGATTAGTAAACGAGATATTCATGTGTTGCTACTATTTAGTTTTGGTTAAGATAGTCATTGTTTTTACGATTCTATGACATAGATTAGGATTATTTGTGATTTTGTTTTACATATAACGTTCCTTCATCAAATTACATGGCATTTATAGAGTAGAAGAAAGAAAAAATTACTGTTATTTAATATAAAACTAACTTACGATGTAATATCCTTCGGCAATCTAAATAAGTGGTTGAATAATTTACATCCCGCTGAACACTTTTCTTTCCGCTTTGGGGCCATCTTTTCTTCATTTGTTCGTCGCACTGAATAATAACTGAAACTGACACAATATTTGACGCCATCTAATTTAACGAGAAAACAAATCTGATGAAGAAAAATATAAAAAGTACAGGGGGAAAAGCATATTTTATTAACAAAAACAAACTTCGATCACATTAGATAACCATCATAAGAAAATTTAAATAAAAGTAAAAATAATCTGCAATAATTGTACTTTTGGAGAATAATGATGGGAAGAAACAGAGCGTTTGAGCAGCATATGAGGCATACTTCACTAAATATATTTTTATTGGAGAACACGTGAAGCTAATATTGAATTGATTTGTAGTCTAAAAAGTGGCCCATGATCGCTTCAATTAGTTGATCAACTTTCCTACAATTTACAATTTTTTATGCGATAAATTGAGACGTGTGTGTGGATGTTGAGCAAGTTGAACTGCGAATTGTTAAGTTGATGGTCTCGCACAAAGACTTGTGGTTGACGTCAACTTATCCTGCGTATGAGCGATGATTGAATAACTGGTAATTACAATTCCTCCCAGAATAATACACAAAATTTGTTCTCCATTTTAACTCATTCTTTACAAAAAACGGTAAGAATTTTTAAGTTGATACCAATTTGAAAGGTGTATGAACTGGTTGATAGATTGATTAACTAATTGGTGAATTTGAGGTTGGTCAACTAATTGAAGCGAGTATTGGCCGCCTAAGAGAAGTTGCAATAATTGATCCGATTGACTATCAGTGGACCATGGCCTTTAAACACATTTTTTTTTGCACCACGGTAAAGCACTCGTGCGTATCTACTTCTTATCGTCTACAAGAAGATGAATGGAAGGTGAACCTTTCAGTTTAAAGACATCAATGTTCAGGAGATGTCTCGTCTCTAAAAGCTGCAAAAAGGTTAGGTAATCAGACCCGCAGATGCTCTAACACTAGCAGTGCTTCTGATGGATAGGATGGATTGAAAAGGTGTTGAGTGCCAGCGCTACTACAGATTTACAAGTGCTCAGTTCAAAAATCACAGCTAGATGCAGTGCCATTTCCTCGATGCGGTGGTACCCATCTTTAAAAATATAAATTTTTATCAAATATTGCACTTGAACAATTCCAAATTTATGTTACACGCAAAAGCTTACAAGACCTGTGAAACCGGTTTCGCACCGATTCCGTTTTATCACTAAATAAACTAGAGATTCAAAGCAGAAAACTAAGAGCAATATCAAAACAGCTCTGCTCAGTAACTATCACTTTCTTTCGATAGGAGTGACGGACTCCACTAAGTTACAGTTTAAGTTGGATTTTACTGTATTACAACAGACCGTGCATACCCAGTTGACAGTGAAGACGCGGTAGCAATGGTGCGGATCACAGGGTCCGGCTTGGACTACAACCTGACAGAACACTTGGTTAATGGGCCCTTACTGAGGGTGTTAGCCAGAGAGACTGCTCTGGACAAAAATTTCATAGGGCCTTTGAGTGATGGGGCTCCACCAATTGATCTAATTTTGGGAGCAGTTTTACAGTTGAAGGGTACCTTGGCCACCTTAGAGCGAGTGGAGATGCCAGTCATACTTGAGATAAATGTAGAGATGTAAAAGGATTCGATCAATCGAAATTGTGCAACATAATCATATTCAGATAAAGCCGTCCTCGTCTGAATGGGTCTTGCTATACTTTCAAATAGATTTTGAAAGTTTCCTTTCACAGCAATCACCAAGCCTTATCCTTTATTCTATTTAAAAACAAAAGATTTCTTCCCATAAAATACACGATACAAAATTCCTATACGCTACTAATATGAATTTGTTAAATAATAATAATAATTTGGTTGAATTCGTTGAGTTCGATAAACTATAAAACACTTTATTACTGTTGGTAAAATCCAGTCATTAGGAAAAAACCTGGGATAGCCCTCAAATCAGAACAGGGCACCACCGGATTTTCTCCCAGCAACCAAAAAATTCCAAGATGATGATTAAGTTTAAGACACTTTTTGCACAATCACTTTTTTTATTTATTCGCAGTTTTGTACTTTAATATATTATAGATTTTATTCAAAACACTCTGGTGTCAACTATTGCTGATTTCTTTAGTAGTGTTAATACATGGGGCATAATATGTACACTGCTGCTGCTGTTCGGCTCTACAGTATGTGTTAGCTCTGAAAATTAATCATTTAATGAAAAATATGTATTTTACACTACTTTGTAATCATTCAAATATCACAAATAGTCGATATTAATAAAAGAACCATCAATCTGTTGAAAATAATTAGCAATTAGAAGAAAACTCTAGACAGCCTTACAAATAAAAAGGCCGCCAGCAGATTTACTCCTATTCAATAATTACTGTATAAGATTTTTATCATTGTAAGTCTCACTCGACAACAACACTATTCAGCATTCACAGCATCAAAACAAAATAAAGTGTTTCATTCACTTTTAATGAAAATTTTCTTCTCGCACGGTGACATCAAATTAAAATTATAATAAATATTTCGATTCCAGCGGCTGCTCATTTCTTTGGTGTGGAGCATTATCTGTACACGGTAGCGGCTAGCCAATTTAAGTGCATTATACTTGACCTTATATGATTTTATTTGGTGCGGCTGGTCAATGGATCTGTTGTTGTAGAATTTACTTGAAGGGCGGCTGGTCACTAAATTAGTATTAGTGCATTTTTGCACATAGTCTCATTAACCATAGTGTGCGATATATTTGGCAGCATCAGCTAATTTCAATATATAGTGGAACGCTTTGCTCCCATGACAATTTGCATTTAAAAAATTGTATGTTCCTTTCTCCTATAGCCCTTATGGCAAGGAAGCTTTGAGGTGCTTTTAAGCCCTACGAATGCTAATTTAGAGAGCTTTCAAATATTTTCATCTCTGTTGTTTTTCATGCCGCAATTTAAAAGTCGCTACTTTATCTTATTCATTCTTCGATTTGGATGGATCGCTCTCTTAATTTTTTCGAGTTCAAGCAGTTCAGTTCGTGATATATATTTAGTGAAATTTTTGGTTGAGCTCTCACTTGTAAAAATCGTGGAAATCAGCTTATAATCTGCCTACGGTAAGCATAAGCTAACAAACGATTTTCTTGTCGGTGAAGGTGAAAATTGTGCAAAGACATAATTTAGTGACATTATTGTGGTTAAAGAATGTTTTTGTTCCTTCATCAATAAAGTGAATTAATTTTAATGTGATATTTAATAATATATTTGGTAACAATTTACTCTTAAATTAAAGTGCCTTGTACAGGATAAATTCAAGACTGTTATTCCTATACTTCCGAATCGGGTTAGCTGGAATATACCTGCGAATTATCCTTTGTTTGCTGAAAATTGTAAATTGTAAATAGCATTAAAATTATAATTTTGAAGAATTTCCTAGATATATTGTAGATAACTGCTTTGCTGTGAATTAGAGTGCTTAAGCTAGCCCGCAATTTAATAAAAACGTTGAAATGTGAATCTATTTATGCTCTTTCTGATTTTATTATACCGCTACACTAACATAATCCACCAAAGATAACATCATCACATGTGGCTTGTGAACGGTTCTACAGCAACTGTTCCGTTACACACGTGCTGAAATTGCAATATGATTAAATAACGAGTGAATTTTGCATCAGCCTAGTATACAGGCATATGGTGTAACCTTTCTCCTATCGTTTAGTTCCAGGAACTAACTACAGCATATTAAATTGTTTGGTGATCTTACAAGAACCAAGCTAATTGCGCAAAAATTTTTTCGTGGTTCCATCCAGGAATGATAAATTCCGTAAACAAGGTCATTAGACGTTTTAGCAATTTCTTTACGCTTAAAGTAAAAAACCGTGAAACCAGCGAGGTTGCTCAACAAACCGATTCATCGAACAACAATATCGGTGACCAAAGCTTTGACTTGGATGGTTCTTACATACAGACACAATTCAATACAACAGACCCCCCGAAGTACCCTCAGCCAGAGCCTGAAGTCTTCTTACCACTAAACACCGATTCATTGAATAACGATAGTGTTGAACAAAATTCGGATTTGAATAACTCCTGCAGGCAAATACCATTTGACCAAACAGACTCAAACGCTAGATCATCAGCTTCATCACGCCTTGCAACATCCCGAAGGACCAGGTTCTACGCGGATGGAAACACTATAATATCACAACAAATTACCCGCCAGGACGAATCACAAATCTAAGTATCGCTAAAAACTCTGGGTTTTGCTGATGGGGTAGTGCTGTGGCGGCAAATACAAAACACTTTGCACCTGGCAGGTCCGCAGGGAATTTGTAAGCAGTTGGTGATTTGTAAAAAGTGGTAAGGCAGTAGGCTTAGAAGTATTCAGATTAAAAAAACAAAAAGTATTGTAAAAAAAGAAAAGACTAGGATCTCATCAATCGTTCTAGTAAAAAGTAAAGAGCAACTTGCATGTAAAATTAATTAAACCCTCTTTGATTGTACTAAAGTTTAATTAAAAAAAAGACAACGAGTTCTGTTGGAGTCCTGAGAAGCCACAATAATTTAATTACTTTTAATAAAGCTTATCCTTCTTACTGACTTTAATAGGTGTTTTATTTGGGACCTGAGAGATAAATTCTTCAACAGGAAATTAAGTGGGACAACAAAACCATCCGCACAGATTGTACATATGCTCCATTGCTCCATATGCTGCATTGAACTGCCTTATACTTTCCTGAATTGCTCGTATATAGAACGAGATAGGAAATACAAAATAACAACATAGCTCTTCAGAGATCCCCTAGAACCGAGCTCACGGCATATTCGGCATTTTTACTCTAATTTGCATTTTAAAAATTATTTTGCAAAATGGCATCCAGATATTGGTGAATCCACTAGAAGTGGTAGACATATGAAAGTATCTCAAGTATTCTCTCTCCAAATCTAATCTTTACTATTCAAATCAGTAACAGACTCAGGCCAACACTCCACCTTAAGGGGAATGTTTCTTGGGACATACAACTTTATAAAATGCGAGAAGAATCGACCCTGGCTTAATAGATTCAGTGTTAAGTAAGTTAAGTTCTCGGAACTTCGAAAATTGTCAATCAAATTCACACACTCCATAATTACACGAACTTGTGTTAAACAGGCCAGCCACCATATCTTTTAGCACACTGACAGTTAGCTTACTTCTGTGACGTGCTTATTTATGTAGGTACGTAAGACTTCTGGAATTAGCAAGATAGATGGTGTATATAAATTGGGTTTGACTGCAGGGATAACTAGCTGGGTTATCTACATTTATCCATTTACAAAGGATTTTTTGAATTAGTTACTATCTTTCGCATCTTAGTTAATTGCCACAATGAAGAGAAGAACAAGAGCAACAGTCATTACATGGTAGTTTGCGCTTTTCAGTATTTATTCGATTTTTCGAAGATCCATTCTGTTTTTCGGTCCAACAAATTGTGCAATTACTCTCAAGCGCTTGTTTTATGCAAATCGCATGAAGGTTTTCATTTTCTCAGGGTTGAGAAGGCTTTACACGTAAAATTCAACCCATCAAAAGGCGGGCGCTAATTGGTGCCACGCGCTGCCTTTTCGCATAAGTGCGCATTTTGCTTCATCCAGGATATTTTGTTCACTGATCTATTTGGCTCATCTCAAGCATTCTGTCGGACGTGCTATACGGAAGCAGTGAAGCAATTGTGGAGCTCACATTGTGCATGTGAGTACGTATGCTGGCGCTCCTATTAACACCATCACTCATCTAGTGCTGCACCGATACTCCTAGGTTATACAAAGGCTGGGTGGCTTATTATCACTGGATATTTTCATTGAAGCTGGGGGATATATAGCGTTAATACAGCCAACAGATACTGCTATTTATCTGCGGCTAAGATCATTGCACGAAGTCGGCATAATCCCAGAATATTTCAATATTTGCTATATTTGAATCCACCTAATCCAAGTTGGACTTATATTTTTTGTAATTCGTGCCGCTTGAACAAAGTAGGCATACAATATTTTGGATGGAAGGTGCATTTGGCATTCGACCATAATTAGCATTATACTTTTATTAAATGCCTTTAGTTGTTAACTTTCAAATCTAAATTGGTGCATATTATCTTGATTACCTCGTTACGTGTTGTTTAAAGATTTAAAGCTAGGGAGAAAGTCTTAAATGCTGGACCTGGAGGAGAAGTCCTACGAGGTGAAATCTTTTGAATGGTTGATTAAAGATTGTATTGAATTAACGCAAACGTGAAACTACATACAGAAGGTTCTGCCACTGTATCGTCTTGACCTGTGGGGCCTGGAAGTCCAGCTTTAATGGTATATCAACATCCGATTGCTGGCATATTCATTCAAGTTGGTATCTTTTGTGTTTTGCGACATTTGCCTATATCTGTTGGTATCCTTATATTTTAAAACGAATTAACTACTTCTACCATTCATAGCTTGATGATATTGTTGAATAACGATTCCATTTACTATAGCTATTCAGTAGTGATACAGCTTGGTGATATTGTTCAATTGCAGTTACAATTATTATAACTATTCATTTGTGATACAAAGATTAAATCACTTAATCATAGTTTCTCTGATATTGATCAATACAGTTTCTTTGATTTGGCTCCATGAGCTCCAGCTTGATATACTTATTTATAATTATAGTTTCTCTTAACATTCATATCTAAATAGCTTTAATTTCGTGACAACTGAACGGACGGTTTAATTCTTTTTTACTAGTTGTAATTTCACAGTGCGATATAACTTGATAATCCCAGCGTAGCAACAGCTATCAATGCAATTTCTCTTATATTAATCTTTACTGGATCTCCTATTTTATATATCACAACAGCTCGACAAGTCGAAGTTAACTGGCACGGATATCACTATTCAATTTAAACACTAAATTAATCTGACTTTTTCCTGGAATCGAAGTGTAGACCACACATATTCTGACCTCTCTATCTCAGTTACATAGTGATTGCACCCATTCAATTTCCAATTTCCCGAGCTTCTACTCACCTGCACATATGTAGTATGACTCTGATCAGCGCCAGGCTCTCTAAGCCTTGTCTAGTCAACCACTATCTACTGCATTCTCTGAACTCTAATGAAAACTAGATGCATAAAGGTCAATGACCCAGATTACCCCCCCCCCCCCCCAAAGAATCTAGTGTAAAGTCTGCAGTGCGATTGAACCCAGTCTTAAAGCTTAAGGGATCCGGAATATCCTGGATAAATTGTCTGACTTGCCTAAGTGGGAATCATACTGCCTGCGTATCGGTCTCTGCTAAAGATTCTTGGGCCCATTATGATCATAGCCAGGTACCGTGGCTCTGCACTGAATACGTCAGGGACCAGGGTCACTAAAGAACACCGAAGGCCATGTGTACACGCCAGCAGGACTAATTTTAACAAACTCAGCAGTACCGATACTAGAAATTACCCAGGATACGCCTGGAAATAACTTAAGCAAAAACATTCGAGACGCTGCATATGCAAAGGTAGCTAGTAAGTGTATAGTACCCCCCTCTCTCTGCTTCACTGCAGGCACTATCTGGCTTGGCCTCAACCATACGCGAGGAGTTGGTCACAGTCCCATCTCTGGTGTCCAGGCTTGATTCTCCTAGTCATATAAAAGTGGGGAAGGAGATACTTGATCACAAAAAAACGGACTCTAATTATTAGATATCTCCCTGCTGGAGTACTACACCTTAAAAGTAACAGCGTACTCCCTGCCCTCTGCAGCAGTATAGGGCTTGACCCTTCATTCAGCCTAAATATAATCTTTATTTTATCGCTTAAATGGAGCAGTGGCAATTCATCTCTCACCATCATCCCCAAACAACGAGCATACGTTAAATTAAATAGTGTGGACAGCTGCCCTCGTTTCTTTTGCGCCTACCTACGCCAGCTCTCGAAAAGGCCACTTATTCTGGACGATATATCGCCTGGTAGCACAACGGTTCGGATATACGCCAACGAGGATCATGATAAATAGGTCCTGTCAGTTCTTCATAAGGCCTTGAATTTTAAGAGGGATTAACAATTCATAGCGGCTTTTAATAGGTTACTATGAAATTGCGCTGCTGATGAGTGTCATCACATTGCACTGCATTCGATCTCCAAATATTTTAACAACTAGTAAGAAATAGTATAATAGTTTTGTTGAAAGCACGCTTTTTCAAAATTGAAAACTTTAGGAGGTATAAGCTCACAATGTACGTCTTACAAAACAGAGAAAATTACGTTGAACACACAAATTCAATCCGTAGACGTTTTACGCACGGATAACCTCTGATTAAAAGATCTTATAGTACTAAAAAATTTGAAATACTCATTTAGTGGTATTGAGATTCTCAATGTTTAGGGGAAGAAATAGATATCTCCAGGTTGTTACATATTAATGTCTACAAGTTTGGGTCTGAACAACTAATCTTGATAAGTTCTTTTTATTTTAAGGGTGGAACATAAATAAACGATCTGGCAAAATGGCAGATATCTGCCAATTTTTGTGGACAATCATAAGCCCTACTGATTGCACAGAGTTGTCAGATAGTTTTTGTCAGTTATTTGGCATGCGTCTGTCTTTACTGATTACACGATCTGATATTTTTAATCTAGTAAAATACTTCTTTTATATGGCAAAGACAACGTGAACTAATGTGTAGTTCATTGTTCAAAAATTACTTCCTAAGAAAGGTATGCGGCTGGTTTTATTGTGCATAATGCATTTTGTACAAGTGATAAAAAAAGTGACAAAGTTAACAAAAGAGATGAACTTTGGTTCAAGAGTGGATAAGCAATAGAAATATAGAAGGGGCTTATCCCAAACTCGTTCCAGAAATAGAAAATAAGTACCCAGATGTCGTAAAAAGCTTCTTCCGAAAGAGTATAAATGGGTTTAGTTATTTAGTGCAAAAATTGGGCCCAATTATTAAGAAACAAGGCATTAGAAAAGCCATATCACCTGGTGAACGACTTGCAAGAACTTTGAGATGAGATTCTTGTCTAAACTTTTTCAACTAATAATTTTTGCAGGTGATAGCTATCAGTCATTAATGTATTTATTTTGTGTCCGCGAATGTACATTGTACAATCTCGACAATAGTTCCCGAAGTGTACACGGCTTTATATATTGTTTTGAAGGTAAGTAAATGAAAAGCACTTATTATGTACATAGGTATTTATTAGTTTATATACCTTAAATGAAAAGCAAAAATTCGACAGCATCATCTTCAGTTGGAGACCATGAAGTTGACGGAGCTGGAGTTGGAGTTGCTGATGTACTGGTATTTTCTGATTCCAACATAACCATAATCATTGCTTGCTGAATCATAAGCCCTAATCGATCTTTTTTTCTGACCGTATCTACAGCATATACAGCATAAATTTAAAATTTTCCCATTTTGGAGTGAAACCTTCACCTGCACTTGGGCCACTTTTCTTTTGTGTTTTTGCCTAAGTTTACTTTAAAACATAACCCTCAAATATTGCCACTTCATTCACATTTCTTCAGGTGACTTTTTTATTGCTTCCCCTATTTCCAGTAAGAAATTTCCCGTTTATTTCTGTCCCTATATTGCTCCAAAGTTCCGATCCACAATTGTGGATGTTGTTGATGATGTAATGTATACTCCTAGTTGATATAACAATATATAATTACATAATATGATTCAAACCTTGTATGAGCTTGTCTCCTGTAGTCTGCTTTATACTCCTATCACTACGTCCACAAAACTATTTTTTTTAACGGATAAACTGGACAGATATCTGTAAAGTTCAAAAATTGACTGGGTAGATTGGTAGACGATGTTCCAAAATTCGCCAAAAGCAAAAGTGGCTGATTAAACGTTCGGCAGACGTTAAGTGCCAGACGTTGTCGTCAAATATCTGTCTACATCTGCAACAGTGATTACACGTATCTACCCACAAAAATTGGCAGATATCTGGCATTCTGCCGGTTCGTTTAGGAGCACCTTAACTTAGACTAGAATGATTACCGTAGAATAGATATCTTTTAAACGTAATTAACATTTTATATGGATGCTCCGGCAACATGAATATACCCAAGTAATTGTTAGTAATAAATTTCATATTATATTGATTTTTGATCTAAATTCCTGCTTACAAAGAAAAAAATAAACAAATAAAGAACAAGAAAGCGAAGGTAGTCTAATGCTGATAGTGCATGCGGTAGCTAGAGGAGACGAGACAATACTTATTTGTTTTAGGCGAAGTACCTGTAGTAAAACAAATTAACAAACAAGTAAGTAAAACTATATCGATTGCTTCTCTGCAACTTGAAGTCAATACGCCCCAACCTAAAGATTCGATGTGGAAAATTGCTTTAATATCCGACGTATCGTTTACAGCAGTGAAGGTACGAGAAGGGTGAAGACGCCGAACATGCAGTTGAGATTTTTTTTTAAGTAGAAAGAAAAAGGAGTGAATTAAGTGTCGAAAGTGGAGTTAAAAAAATGGCAAAAACAGGCCAAGAAACAAGCAAGTGCCAGACATAAAACATGAGAGAAGTAGTCGGAGAGACTTTTGGACAAAAGTCCTATAAGAGTACATTTTAAGGAATCCACGCTTCACGTTGCATTCGAGAGCTAAGCACCAATTATTTTTTTTGTATTTGCATTCTCCCCATTTCAATAGATATTAGAAAATATTAATGTCTGGTTATAAAAAGTTAGATTTTGAAATAAAGCATAAGTGAAAAGTAGAAAGTGTTTGGTTGACATGATACTAGGAGTTCTGTGGCACCTCCCTTCGAAAAATTACGTGGCGCCCAAAAACAAGAAAATAAAACAGAAGTTGGTTTCCCTCAACGTACACGGAAAATTCCCGACCTATTTCCCCTAGAGCTGAGTAAGAACCGTAAGAAGGTCGTTGTTTATTCGTTTAAAAGGCTAAGTCCGACTTTATTTGAACTAACATTTTTCTAAAATAGTGACGAAAGTGTCTGTTCCGTATCATTAAGATTTTAGACTGACACAGGGAAGCTCAACTGCAGGTCATATTAAAATTGTTACTACTCCCTTTTTTTTTACCCAAAAGATCGGGAATTCTAATTAAACTTTTGGGTAGACTTGCATATAATGAGTGTAGCCGATACTGTATAATTTGTGGACATTTTATTACAAGGTAATTTCGTACAAATCCCACCTTTTCGATACCTCGAACACTATTTCGCCCGGTTATCGTCACCTGCTCACCTGTCCTTCAATTATAATATGCAAATAAAAGTCAGCTTTAGCAAATAGATGGTAACACTTGGATTTTAAGCAAACACAGCAGAACTGTTTTTGTTTATTTTGTTCTTGGACAACGCTCTCCGTGTATGATGTGCTGAGTATGGTAATAACATTATTCGGAATAATTTCAACCCGTGTAACGCGACAAGTGGCAGCTAGAAATGTTTGCTCCAGAAATATTATCACGTTGTAACATATGTAGTGGCTGCCGGTCCAGCAGGATTGATTTTCGCAAGCGGGTTTCTTTATCCTTTATCTACTGGACGGGGGTAGTTTGATGAAGTCCTTCTGTTGTTCTCTTTATTATTGTCGAACTAAACATTTTTAAGCTCGAATGAGTGCCTTTAAAAAGTGCTATCGACAATTTGCTGACCTTTAACAAATGAAACGTATCCTATTAAAGTAATTTTGGTACAGTTATTAATAACGTAAAAGGATTTGTTAAGTTTGAGGAATATTAGATACTCCATAAAGTGTTTGCAGAGCACATAAATTATTGTAAATTTATTGTTGTACATATTAAAGGAAAAATTTCTGAAAGAATATTGGTAGAAAACAGAATAATATTTAACATACCCAAACTGCCCTTGTCGTCTAAGAATGCAATGATTAAAAGCATGAACAAGAGCAGATAACTGAGAAAGCTTCTCAAGCAAGGTAAAACGTAAAACCTTCCACCTTATCTCTAGCAAATATAAAATTCTAATAAAATACATACATATATACATCCAAGAAGGTCTGATCATGTTTGCTGTGTTGACCTGAAGTGATTAAGGCAACATGCAATTTCCCGTTTTTTTATACCTCGAAGTATATTTTCTTAAACTTATCAATGATATTTTGACAGTTTTAAAGTTGTCTTTGTTAAATATTATGATTAAAAATTCATTCACATGATCGATAGAGTTTGGAAGCTAAAACTCATATGAGAGACACCATAAAGTAATATTCATCCAACACCAACTACAAGTTTACTCACAGTAAAAAGTACGCCAATTACTTTTACGTTTTGGAAAGTGATGGTGTGGTGCAATTTCATACAATTTAAGGGTGTTTCAACCTTAAATAATATTTAGTTGGCATGGACTTTGAACGTGGTTGTGATTCGGGGTATAGGGAGCTGGGTCACAACAGTATGATGGATAGAAAACATCAGATTCAAAATTAATCTATTTTTATGCCATCAAATGCTATCAATAAAACGTAGAGTATATTGGGGAGTGGATCGGAGATGATCAGAGCTGGTCTTCAGAGAAAGCTTTCCAATATACAGCACACAGTTTAAGGTCACCCAACAGCAAAAACTCTTGGAATTGCCAGTAAGGTTTTTATAAGAGAGCAGCAGTATAATGATCCAAGCGAAAAATTAAAAATTTCTAACTTAAAAGCTCAGCATGGGAGATCTTTTCATATATGCGGTCAAGTTTCAGTTAAATACCAAGAGTAATATCAAAACAGTGTCAGTAGATCCATTGAAAAGGCATGTTGTTTGAGAGTATAAGGTATGTTTATTTGTTTAGAGCCTTCATATTGGTAGTTATTATTAAATAAAAGAATTAAAAACAGCAAAATTTGACTTTTTCTTTTTCAATATGCTTCGACGACGATTACCTTTCATCAAGTAAAGTGTTTTTTTTTAACACAATGGGCTTATTTAGCATTCGTCCTTGGAATCTTTCGTCCCCTGTACGGAAAAAATATCCTATCAGTCGCAGTACACGCAACTCATGCGCACAAGTATCAGCAATTTTAGTTCTGTATCAATTCTAGAAGCATAAGCGACCCTAGGTCATGCATTTTTTATTTTATTTTTTGTAAAATTACTCGCCAAATTTCACCAAAATATAATAACTTTCGTATAATTTTTGTATTCTGTGAAACACAGTTTGTAAGAGTTAATATCAGTAACGACCTTAGCTCTCACAGCTTTCACACATGTGGTTCTGAAGATTAAACTAAGGTGGATATTCTTCTGTTGTTCGCACTTCTTCTTGCTCTTCAAGATTGGCTTAGGTTGTGTAATATTAGACACAATAAGAGTGTTTGTTTTCCTTTCGTGTTCAGGCATAGATATACGAATTTTCGGTCTGTCCGCATTTATATTTCGTCTCTTTTCGCCTCTTCCGTGCTTTGGTACTGATCGAATGTTCCTTGGAGTAAAATTCGGGTTGACCAGGTGGGACGACTTTGTGCCATTATTACAAGACCTGCAATAAATGTTTATTTAATTAAAACCACATTACAATAAAAGTCATATAAAATAGCAATGCATAATAACAATATAGTCAAAGTTTACCCACATTAAAAAGTTTTTCAAAATTTGACGAAAAACATTAAAATACGTTTAAGCACGAACTGTCAAATTTATAGAGAAAAGGGGAAATATGTAGTCGGAAGCAAAAATATGTATATATTTACTTCTCGGGTGTTTTCGTTCTTGGGCTTTTTTTGTGTGAAAATGTGCAAGAGGGGAAGCTGTTAAATTTGGAAGGTATATGAACAACGTTTCTGTGTTCTTGGGCAGAAAGCGAAAGTAACAACTACAAACTGTTAAGGTAACAAATTTAATTTGAAAATAAAAAGCCAAACATAACATATCTAATCATTTTACCTACTATTTTGTAGATTTTGATCCAACCTGGGTGAACAGTGCACATCAGTTTCAAATTCTGCCGCCTTTTCCATTTTGCCCTTGACAATTTAAACTACTGAAAATTCTCGATATCAAATTTTAATTTCTTTGACAATTTTCCCGAGGTTTTCCTTGGGTGGAATTGGGGAAAAACTTTATTGACGTCTGCATATTTTCCCCCATTTTTTGAGTACGTGAACAGAGTTTGGGTGCTTTTGGTGCCTTCTCACAGATTCGAGTACGTGAACAGACCTTTTATAAATGCACGGTGCGGGCCATTAGTTAATGTGCCTCTTTCTACTCCACACAGTAAACGCACTTTTTATATTTAATATTATCTGTATATTGAACTGATATGTATTTTGCTCAAAATTACAATCAATAGTTGTTACATCACGAAATTGTTAAGGAAAATATTTTCTTCTGTCCGAATTGTTTTTAACCGTATTAGAGATTTCAGAATCTTATATATAATTTTATTTATTTCGTGTAGTCCCATTACAGGAGAAATCCGACATATTACATACACTTATGTAATAAGTTAACACCAAGAATAGAATAGAAAACTAAAGTACAAAATCAAGTCAGCAAAACACAATCAAGATTTACAGACATATGTTAGTAATATACATATATGAGTTATGAAAAGAGGTTAGAGAAATTTTAAGGCGCTTTCTATCACGGTTAAAGTCAATCATGCTGCATACATACCAGAATTAGCTGCAATCTCACAGAGTTATCTTCTCTGGTAGTAATGGATACTAATAATCTGTTAGCCCCGATGTGGGTGAAGTAAAGGTGTTAGCCTTGGGTTCCCCTATTTTCGCATAGTACGTGGCGGTTCGGTGGGCATTACACGGATAAGTGGGCTAAAGGTTGATCCCATCCCAAGCCAAGGTATAAGAGCATACGGATATGGCTGCGTCGGTGCTCAGTCGCTAGTATGCGAACTTTGAATACTAGCGACCTCCAGATCAATTAACGTTACTGTAGTAACGCGGAGCTCTGATACAGGTGAAAATTTTTCACGCGCAACTCTCGGGCCATATATGGAACCTTTTAATAATAATACCACCTCAATGTATGTAAACGATTCACGGATGTCAGAGGAATCAGAAGCTGTAACAATAAAATTTCGACATCTATGGAACATCTCGTCTTGCTGGGGAGTTCGACTGATAAAGGCGATATGACTCCTATGGAGATTGCAAATGCCCCTCATGAGTCGGATCTATTCACATGGTGCAGAGATAGGGAGAAAGAAAAGGGCTAATGAGATGGATAATGCTGTCTCAGCGCCTACTCCTCTCCTTCTCTGCACAAGTAGTCCGGTTAAGTATATAGTGGAAAGTAGTAGTAGTCCTCTTGGCGTCAATAAACTGAGCACGGTGAGGAAGGGAGCGTAGGAAAGTAATCCAGATGGTGGGTTTTCACTTTACCGAGATTAATCCGGAAGATAGCAAGTAGGTGTCTGCTTGTCTGGGACGCTACGTTGCTGGGTGAAGTACAGAATTCAAACAGCACAAATTGGTACTCATGCAAGAGCCTTGGCCGCAAAGATCGTGTCCACGGTCTATCTGAGTCGCAAGGAGCTAAAATTCTGTACAATATCGCATCCTCTTCCACTCTGCCAATGCTCTCCACATTGTCTGCGGTAGCCAGGATATTACTCATTGGGGTAAACAGCTGCTGCACTTCATCACTGTAGCGGATTTGGTTCTATTGAATCAAGGCGACGAACCAATTTTGCTACTAGCCAAAGGCAGGAAGTCGTTGACGTGAGATTTGCGTCTTTAAACGCGCTTCATCTGTTCTCCGGCTGGACGGTATCGCGAGAGGAGTCTATCTCTGATCACCGCTACATAGAATTCTGTATGAGCGCTGATTTTATTGAGGTGAAACGAAATAGAAACTTAAAGTGAATTATGTGGAGGTGATACCACACAGAAATAGTTCCCACACTTCGAGATCAAAAGCCTCTGTTTTTTCTTTTGAAATGCTTGGAGAAACTCTTAGATGAACATATCAAGGGAGTATCCCTAAAAGCCTCACCCTCAAACACTTCATAGACCGCTTACGGAAGAGCCAGGTCAACTGAGACGGCTTTCCATTGAACGGGGACCGGATTATGGACTGTTTATCTTGGAAGATATTTTGGACATCGAGGGAAACTTTGACAAGACTACCCGCCATTTCGTTGTGTGAGGCAAGTCATCGGCATGGAGTTGACTCAATGCAGGAGAACTTTTGACTGCACATTAAGCAGCTTTAAAGTTGGTTTTGCGGCAAATAGAGCTTCGCTACTCTTATTAATTCCAGAGACCGATCTTTACCAAAGACAGTATAAGTGGTTTTGAATAACTTCGAAAAATGAACAGACTCGTGAAGCGAGTTGAACTATAATATTATCTTCCTGATTTCGTTGTCCGGGATTCGAAATTCTCAAATTTATGATTCATAAAAAATATCGAAATATGGAGCTCTGTAAATGTAGATTTTTAAAATCTGATATTTCTGACATACGTATTATTTTCAAACTTAAAAAATATATAGATACAAAAGTGAACATAATAGAATCGAAACGTTCTCTAGGTTCCGTTTTACTAGTTAGGTATACTCAAGAACTATTATTATTTTAATATAAATTTATTCAAAATTTATATTCTATTGTTAATAAGTAATACCTCCTAAAATGTTAAAAAATTGAAAACCAGCTCCAGCGCATTCACTCAGTTACGTTATATTACGCCTCGTTCCTACGAAAGCATAATTTTCTAACAATAATGATACTTTCGTATGTAATTACACCTTAAATGATATTTTAATAGCATACCTGATGCAGATCAATCCCAAGGGATAAGGGGATTTCAATTATCCCGCCGTTCTTGCACGCAGTACAAAAGCTCTATTTACTGAAATGGACTAAGCTTATTAAAGAATGAACGTGATAATAAGGAAAGTGTTGAATATTTTATTTTCCATTAAACTGCTTCGGTGATTCTTGTGAACTGATTTTCATTTTTAAAAGCTTTCCAGTAAATTCCTTAGCAGGGATGAAAACTTTCCTTGTTTATCTCTCCAAACACACCCTCAACTTGATTTTCCCATTAATAGTTAACCTTAATACCCGATGTTGTGATCTTATTAGCCATGAACCCGTGGGGCAATATTTCGAAATATTCGAACGGGCACATCATGATAAGAAAAAGGAAATCACTTTTCATAATTTTATTCTGGCATAGATCCATTTGTAAATAGTTTGAAGACTGGGACTAACTTTAGGAAGAAATCGTATTTTGAAATTGATTTGTTTTACCCTAAGGAGATAAGTTTTTTTTTTTTTAAGTGACTTATGTTATTCGAACCATGATACCAACTTTTGTAGAAGTTAAGCTCCTCCCCTGTTTTACAACTTCTTTAGTTTTCTGACTGTCGAGGCTGCCTTTCTTTTTAAGTGGAGAATAAAAATTTGTTCCAAACAAGTGGAATTGTCTTTCGAAAAGTTTACATAATAAATTCAAAGGAACAAGTTTTAAGAGAACTCTTCTTCGGTTGTTGGGGTGAATTTTCTGTTTAATATTCTGAAAACTATGATTGTTTTTGGACTCCTTCACGCACTTGCACACAGAAAGTAGAACTTAGCCATATACAAAATTCCAATAAAATTTTATAGTTATTAACAAAATCCCTATAACAAAATACCGCATCAAGTAGCATATGTGATTTATCTAGCCTTCAATTTTTTAAATCCTCTGCAATACCGAAATTGTAGTTAGGTGTATAAAGTTATATGTAGGTTCTTCACGAGGTTATTCTATATTAGTGGGCTTCCTCACCATTTTCTTGCGAAAACCTTGAACTCTTTTGCTCATTCGTCACTAATGGTAAGCGTGCAAATGTAATGCAATTGTTAATATGCGGTTGTATTCGACACCATTTAATCTAATTCCTGTAGAGATTTTATTAATAAAATAGAGTCTTAGCTCGAGACTGAATAAATTTCTTTAATTTAATATTGCTTTTGAAAGAATTTCTCCCTTGTGCTGAGATTATGCTCAAATTTAAATAAACAATGCAGTATTTATTCCAGCTCATTGCGGGCCCGCGAAATTTGTTGCATTATCCGAGGAAAATAGTCGCGACTATTTATTAGTATTAGCTGGAATTATATAAATAATATTAAAATATTTGATTACAATTTGAAGGTCATTAAAGCACCTCAAATACGAATTAATGGATTGAAGTTTGACTAAGTGCCCAAGGACCAAAGGTCATAAGCCACCATTACGACTTCTCAGAGATCTGTATTGTTTAGCGGAGAGATCCGTTGTATCTTTTCATAGTTCTTCAATCACTAAAGAAAGAAAATTTCCGTAAGATCCCACCACCAATTCAGAGATGCTAACTGTCAATCGGTATACACTTTATACTTTAGGAAGAATGAATAAGAAGATGTCACTAGTTGCACGTTGGGACGTAGGTCCGCTCAATTATCAATTCCAATCTTAAATCTATAAGGTATGTGATATTTATTGTCCTGATGGAGAAGAATCCGAGGACTGGGTCACTTTCAGCCACTATTTGAAAAACGTCAGAAATAAATGGTAGTGATCAGTATTTAAGGTATGACGATCTTCCCCTAAACATATGATAACTCGACCCGTACGTCTGAAGAAAAGGCAACCATGTTTTTCCAATTCTCTAAGTGAACCTACTTTGGTTGTGTTTTCGTCGGTTGGAAAGATCATTTGATATCGGTTTTCTGTAACATAGCATATCTCTACATATTCATCGGTGGTCCTCAGGCTGTAATGCTCCATGCAGTTTCGATAGCTTTGTGGACAATGATAGGCGGCAAGTTGTCCTTGCCGCGGCTCGTTCTTAAGCGAACTGTACACATATATTTTATGATGGATGTGCCTGTAATATGTCTGTGGTATTTATTATAGAAGTAACTCTTTTAAAAATTTAGAGAAGTAACATATTTTTCAGAGTCCTATATTTTTTGTAGTGCATAGCTTGTCAAACAGGATAGATTCTTCTACAGGCCCTAGTAGTATTTCGGTGTCTACTTCAGTAGTCTTTGTAACGTCTGCATATAATTATTTTATTTGATTTGTTGGTTTTATATGGCACTTCCATATATAATCTGAATTCTACTAAAGCTTTCAGAAAATTATTTTATGTCGGTGTAGCCGTTACAAACTAAATAAAGAAAACACCTTAAGTTACTGTCGTCATTTTATCTTGTAAGATTTATATAATCTGTAAATCTGACTTGCGAAGAAGCATAACAGACCATTGGTAAAATACTTCCGAGTAATGAATATTAAAGTTAGTAATGAAATTGCAAAAATGAATAATTTATAAAAATTCATAGCAGTTTTGTAAATCTCTTTGAATCTCTAATCCATTTTCCGTTTTATGCAGTGGTAACTGGCACCGTCGAAAGGGAAAAATATCAAAAACTGATTATTTCAGGGAAGATATACCTCAGCGGATAAGATTAATTGTAGTTAATGGCCCCCACATTAGCACCATTAGGGAGAGTAAATTATATATAGATGATGTTCTTATATGACAAATATCGTTTGTAGTTTAATTATAGCCAACAGACGGCATACTCATCTGTGGAGTGTGTTACAATAATAAATTTGTTTCCTAGATACTTTAAACTCATATTGATGGGTAAGGTCCAACTTTATGAATGGGCCGCTGGATGACAGTTCCAGACGTACGAATGTTTACCACTCTTGTTCATTTCTTTGCCTTATCGTCGTTTCTACACATCACTATGTGATAAGTCGATGAACTTTCAAGTTCAAGGCTAGTTACTGTTTTTAATGCAGTCTATGATATTTTATGAAAGAGGTGAAATAAGGAGGTCAAGGAGTGTTCCTAATTTGAGCGTGCAGGAAGATACCCCTCTTAAAGTAAGGAGGTCCAGGGGTATTTCCGATTAGACCTTTCAGGGGTCCCACCCCTTGAAGTAACGTGGTCAAGGGGTAGTCCTGTTTTGACGTTCCAGAAGGTTCGGCCACCTAGGCGTTAGACGTTACTTGGAAGAAAAAACAAAAAAGTGGGTGCTTTAATTACAGCAAGAAGTTGTATAAACTCTTGTTCGGCTTTGTTTGATGAAGTTTAATGCAACTATTCCAATCATAAGAACAATTATTTTTTTTATAAGCGGACTGCTTCTTCAGCTGGGTGCGCTCTGCAGCGCACATATCCAGATTCAGACTAACATCATTTAGATTTCCTCTAATTTATGCCTAGGTACTGATTAACACTAAACAAAAATGTGTTCATGCCATTCAAAGTAAAAATTTGAGAAGTACCAATATTTGGAAGCGTCCTTATTATTCAGGTCAATAGTGCTGCCAAAATAGGTGAGATATGGGTTCATTCAAAAGTGTTTCATTTCGCCATAAATTCACACGCGTTTCAGAATATTAGTCCAACACTTTGAGGCAATATAGGAATAAGCTATACATTTAATAAGAATTGAACTGATCTGAAGACGTATGATTAATAAGACATTCCCCATTTCCTTGAGAACATTCTATGAGAAATATTTTTTGTAAGTCCTATTACCTTTCTTCTCTCTCCTGCTCTATATGGTTTCCTAAAATTGAGAATAACCCGGTATTAATTGTTGCAACTTTAGGCTAGCTGAAGTTGGTCTATATGCTTGGATCCTATTTCTCTTTCCATTCGGAGAGCAATAATTGGCAACAATTCCAAAACAGTGAGGTTCTTCAAGACTCTTGTGTCTGAAGCCTTATTCCAGGCAGTGGTATATCCTGAAAAATGTAGACCAATAAATTTGTTTCTAATGCTTATATTGGGTATGCTACTACAAAAAAAGGAACAAGACAGGTCAGTTTTCTGCTGTTGCTATGTTTCACCGTACTGCGCCAATGACAGCTAGGTGACAGTGATCATGTCATGCCTACACTGTGCATCGGCTGCAACACATACCTTACTGCGTGTTTGACATCTGGCAGTGGAGAGAAGACTGGCGGGGAGAATAAGAAGAAGAAGCATAGGACAGATCGGCAAAAAAATTTTGTGGCTCGCTCGTGAGACTACCATATTTGTAATTCTCAGTTTTTACGTCGTTCTGGAGAAACTCGGCGAAAGAGTTTATAGAAAAATAAATAAATCAGTTCCTCAAAAAAGATGCAATAACCACAATCATAATTCAAGTGAAAAGTATAGTCTTTTTTAATCCGTAAAAGTAAATCGGTGTGATTCGCAGATATGATCTTTATCAACCGATCTATCTGGAATGTGTAAAATGGCATTAACAGAAGTCAAAATGTTTAGATCTGCAGATGTTGTGGGTTCGTATGCCGTGCTCTGTGAAGAGAGCACACGACCATCGAAATTTGCTTTAAAACTCAAAAAAATAAGCTTATTTTCACAATTTATTAGTTTTCTCCTTGAGAAAAAAAAAAGGTTTTTTTTTGTTTATACAGAAGTTCTGGCACGTAGGCCGTGCTCTGCGAAGAGAGCTCACAACGTCCAGATTTATTCTTTAGAACCAAAAGATAGGTTTATCATCTTAGCACTTAGTACAGTTTTTATTAGTTTATTCGTTTATTTCTTGACCGAAAGGTTTCCCATAACTCAGTTAATATCATTTATTAGCCTATTGCACATTTCACAATTTGTTAGTTTTCCGTAAATCACTTAATATCATTTAATAAATTAATCAATTTCTTGGCCTAAAACGCCAGGAGCCGGACTTCTTACTCGCGGCGGTTTAAAAAACGGACTCCCCGAGGTTTGGGCAAATTGCACCCAGGTACCCACGATATCTTGCAAAAGCTTTTTTATATTTTATTGGTTTCTCACGACGTTGAAAAAACGTACGTGAGAAAATGCAGAAGTTTTTTTGATGTGAGCTATATGCATCAATGGAAACTGTAGTCCGATATGCACTTGTGCACCCGTCTTGAAATATTAATTTTAAGAGGGCGCGAATAATTTTGATAATTATATGTATGTATATATGTACATACAATTAGATTGGATTAAGTTGTACATACGGAAAAAAAGTAAGAAGACACTGTATGTAAGTAAGTGTGCATACCGTGTGAGTGGAATGTGTGCCTGATAACAAAATGCAATTTATGCTTAATTGCATTTTATTACAATATGAAAGCGTGAGTTGGAATGATTTTCAGATTTAAATTGAAATACATATATGAAATTGTTTTTTGTTTTCAGGGTTGTATATAGTGCTACATCAATATATTGCATAGGGCAATATATTGATGTATTGACCATACGGTTGTGATTCGGGGCATTAGTACCTGAGTCACAACATCCCTCCCCCCTGGGGAAAAGAAAGTTTTATTCATTTATGCAGGAAACTTTCTTTTTAAATAACAAATTTAAATTATATATATATTAAAACAACTGTTATGTTGAAAACTATAACTAATTACAAAATTGTAACACTATAGTAAAATTTAATTAAAATATTCTAAGAGAAATTGTTTTTCTTTTTCTTAGGTACTAAAATGAAAAAGTATATGGCAAACTTGTACTCTTGTTTTTTTTTTTTTTGATTTCCTTTTCAATAAAGAAGAAGTTGTGATAAAATTCAAATTTGCTTTATATATTTTCTGCTTGGTATTCTAAAGTTATTACCATACTATACTATATTTGCTATATTTAATTATTTATTATTATAATTTTAAACAATCGATTTAATATTAACTGATTTGCAATTACACGGAGAAATTATTGCGTTATTATTATTATTTAAATGTTATGATTTTTACTGCCATTTTTATAGTTCTTAGGCTTTTATTTTATTGTATGCCTATAATTTTATTCTCTTATTTATTTATTAATTTTTATTAGGATATTTAAATAAATAATGTGTTCTTTATAAAAACCATTCTTCTAATCTACCTAGTCACCAAGAATGTGATTTTTTTTATTCTTGTTTTTTTTTTTTTATAAATTTTATATAAATATATACATGTACATATTACCTAAACATATGGTATAAAAGGTTAAATTTTTTCTTTTTTCTCTGTTTAGGTTTACTTCATTTTTTTTTCTAATATATTCACTTTTGTTCATTATAGAGTGCATTTGATTGTTGGAATGAGGATAGGGGTTGTTGAAAATGATAAAAATTTAAGGAGAAAAGGTTACTATTGTCCGTTTATTATTGTCCATCAGTTAAACGTTTCCTGTGGTTCTTCTTTGTGGTGCAGGAGTTATTTTAAATTTTGATTCTCTCGGTGCCGGAGTAGGCACATTCTCCTGTTTATGTTCAGGAAGTATTATTTTTTTTTAGTTACGGGATTTTGTGTTGTATTTAATATACAGATAAACACATAGGATAAGGATAATTAAGGCAATTGTCAGGTACGACACTGTATAGTGGTGAATATGGTGATTGCTTATAGGATTTAAAGGAACTAATTCTTCGTCTTTTTGGAAACGAATGGATTCGAGAAGTTTCTCTAGATCCGTGTTTGTTGTAATATTTAAGGCATTTGTTTCTATAAACGTTTTCATGGGAGAAGACGTCATATTCCATATTATTTTGGAAATGTTTATGGGATAAAATGTGAATTGAATTTGGAAATTTTTACGTTATGTCCATGCAGGATGAAATCCTTGCTACGAACATAACATCCGGGATTGATGTACATTATTCCTATTGCATTTAGGGTTTGTGAACTAATTGAATCTTCACAAACGATGTCTATATGGAAGGGTTTTTTAAGGGAGAAAAGCCATGAATTTTGCTGCAATAATTGTGTCATATAGTAGTTCTGTTTTAAAGTCCAAATTTTACATTTTGATGTAATAGGTTCCGTTTTTATTAAATTGTTTTCACATTGATTTACTCTATTGTTTGTGTTTAAGATAGGTGATGAAATTTTGCAATAAAAGTGTGTATGGTCCAACGTTGCGCAATTGTGGATTTCCTGTAGTGTTAATTCGATGTAATGATCGCGATTGTAATAAATTAATATATATTCCTTTAATGGTTCAATATATATGAATGAACCGTTTAGGATTGTCGGTAATGTCATTGCTTTGAAGATTTGGTAAGGTTCTTTAAAAGGAAGTGGGATTCGATGTTATATAATTATTTTGTTGTTAAAAGTATTTGCAGATATTGTCCTTAATTTGTAGATTTGTGAAAATAAATTGTCTCTGGGATTTATGGGCAGTATCATAGAAGTTGGTAACTCTTGTCTAGCCTTGATAAAATCTCTTCAATTTTGTTAGGCGATATTAGTGTAGGGTGGAATTTTCCATGTTTGGAATCAGTTAAAAGATCAATTAATTCTGACTGTGTATTTTGGTATCTGAATGCCATTAACGAAACCAGTGAAATGAGTGATTCAAGTTCTATGGATATTTTGTTATCCAATGTTCTGTTTTCTATTAATGATGTAGCTATCTGTATCGATATTAACTTTTTATGCATAACCAAGAAATCCTTTTCAATTGCGGCTTTAGTTTTGTTGAAAACATTTGCGGTTGTTTCGACTATCGCAGTTTGGCTTTTCATAAGTGATAGGAGGAGGTTTTGGTTAAGGGTGAGATTTCGGATTTGTTCATCATATAGTTTATCATCATCTTCTTCTAATGTGCCGAAAAGAGCTGTGGAGATTGAGCCTATTGCATTAAATAGTGCTCTTTGTTTCCTATTTTGGGTCACAAGTAACATATTCTTATATTGTTTGCTAATATAAGATTGATTTGTAACAACGTACCGTTACAAGTGTGGCTCAAGGCTGAGTGTTTGTTCAGTTTCCGGCAGGTCGCTGAAATTTGTTGGGCTATGAACTGGATGTTGTTGAATTCTGTTTGAAAATTTTCCAGGTCGTAGAATGTCACTAATTTCCACTCGTTGGGGTAGAAATTGGCTTTGCCAAATTCCTCGAAGTAAATACCTGCACTGGCATTTAGTTGGTTTACCTCTATTCCTGAGCCGTAGGCGAAAGGGATGCAAATTAAAACAAGTGAAAAAGCTAGAATTGGTCTAAGACCAATTCTTATGATACCCTAAATGAATGCCCGTATGAAATTTCGTATGGGTACCCATTTGAGCAATTTTGATTTTTGCAGTGGTTTTTCGCATATATTTCTAGAACGGTTCGTCGGACAGAAAAAATGATTATAACCAATTTTATAGGATTTCATATTCTGAAGAAGTTTTTAGTACAATAAAAATGTCTTGGACTGATCGTTTTCACAGTATACATAAAAAAACCTAATTTTTTATATGGCAACACCAAGAATGGGTTGCCCGATTTAGTCCATTTTTAAAATTTTATTTGCTAGTACAATGAAAACACCATGTACCAAATTTCAGCTCTCTACGGCTACTCGTTCTCAGGCAGTGTTCAAATATATAACGGAAAACGAAATTTTTGTATGGCAACCCCACGCAGGAGTTGCCCGATTTGTCTCATTTTCAAACCTAATTTTACTTTTTTTTTTAAGGTCGGTGTACAAAATTTCAGCTCACTAAGTGTACGCGTTCTCGAGTTATCGTGCGCACGGACGGACAAAAATCAAAATAACTTTTAATATTATGCGTGGGGTGTCCAATCCATTTTGCTCTACCATCATTATTTCGAGGTGTTACAAACGGAATGACAAACTTAGTATACCCCTTTAGATTTCATCTAGGGTATAATGAATGCTATATGCACCATTTTGGAAACCTGGAAGATGATATTGTATTATTCGCTAGGAATGAAGAGGATGATGAAGTTGTTGATATTACTCTGAGAAAATTTTTAAGTTATTGTTGTGGACTCTTTTATTTTTGTTCTTGACCTTTATGGTGGAATTTTCGGAGGAATTAACCTCCATTATCTCATACGGTCCTGACCATAGTGGTGAGAATTTGTTCTCTCGAACTCTGCTCTTAAGTAGGACTTTATCGCCTACCATAAAAGATTTTTGGATGGAATTTTTGTCATATTGTAGTTTAGATTTTTCTTTATTGGCCATGGCTATGCCTTTAGCTATTTTGAAACTATGCTGCAGACGCGCTTTTAACGCGTTTGCATAATTGTCGTAATTATAGCAAACGGTTGGAGAAGATTTCAAATTGTTTGGAATTTTGGCTGGGAATCCGTAAAGGAGTTCGCGTGGAGTATAATTAGTACTCGAATGAGGAGTAGTATTGTATACAAACATGGCATAAGGAATCCATGTATTCCAGTCTTTGTGGATCTTTTGCTACATAAGATCGGAGATATTCCGCTAAGGTTCTGTGGCTTCTCTCCAATGCACCATTCGTTTGAAGGTGATATGGAGTAGTTTTGAGCCCTTTGATTCTCAGCAACTTAGATACCTCGGCGAACATGCCACTTATGAGGTTAGAACCCTGATCTGTGAGGATACTTTCTGGAATACCATGTCGACAAACTATTGTTGTCGTGAAGGCTTCCGCTAATGTCTTAGACCCGGTGTCGAATATGGGAATAGCCTCAGAAAATTATGAGAGGTCGTCTTGGAATGTAAGGAGATATTTGTTTCCAGAATGTGATATTGGGAGAGGTCCTACAACATCTAGGTACACTCTTTCGAAAAGGTTTGGAGCTAATGCTCGAGATTTTCATTGGAATTTTAGGGTTTCTGGATACTTTGTTCACCTGACGAAGTTTACATTTCCTTACATATTTGACCACGCCGTCTGACATGCCAGGCAAGTAAAACTGTTTTTTTATTCTTTTAATAGTACGAGAAACTCCTTGATGGCCTCCCATCGGTAGTGAATAAAAATCTTTTAAAACTTGTTCGATGTCATTAATGTCGGATAAATATTTAATCGAATCTTGATGGAGTTTGATGTTTATGTGTTTATTAGCGAAGATCCGTGTAAAAGCGTTTTAAAATATTAGAAGGTTTTGCGCATCTAATATAGGGAAGGAGATATTTATTGGTTTTAACTGATTTGCTTCTGTGTATGAGCGGATTTCAGTTAAAATCTTTTCGAGGTCTGATCTATCTCCTTGCGATCGACAAGGTAAATTAATTTTTGATATGATTATTTTGGAGTTCTTTTTTGTGAAGAAGTTCAGTTCAGTTTTTAAAAGTGGAGATTTATCTGAAAGTTTTAGTTTCGAAGCCAACACTCTTTCAAGTTCTGTATCTTGCATTGGCAAGATGAAAAATTTAGGATTCGCATTTTTAGTCAGTAAAAGAGGAAAATTAGTCTCAGTTATTATGATTGAGGAATTGTTTGATGACGATGGATCTGGGCTTGGAGTAATACTACTCGTGTCGGGAATCTTCAGATTTGCCTGAGCTCTGGCTTGTTTCCTTGTTACCATATTTTCGCAGTTGGTAGGTTCTACGAAATTTTCGCTACTATCCGGAATAGCTCTACTGAGAGCGTCTGCACTTGTGTTGAGCTTACCTGATTTATGGACTATTTTCTAGTCATATTCCTCAAGACGTATTCTCCATCTCATCAGCCTTGAAGAGTGATCTTTCAGATTCATGAGCCATACTGATGGTTTATGGTCAGTTACAATTGCAAACTGTCTACCATAAACGTATGTCTGAATTGCTCAACTGCGAGAATACGATAGCTAAGAGCTCTTTCTCTATTGTTGAGTAACGAGTCTCTGCACCATTGAGAACTCGACTCACATAGGCGATTGGATGATCTCCGTAATCATCAACTTGTGAAAGGACTGCTCCGATGACGTAGTCACTGGCATCGGAGGTGACAAAAAATTCTTTGTCGAAATCAGGATATGATAAAATTGGTGCTGAAATTAATTTATCGCGTAACTCGCAAAACGCTTCATCGCAGATTGCGTCGAACTTGAAAAGCGTATCTTTTTTCAAAAGATTTGGAAGGGGCTTCTCAGTCTTGGAAAAATTTGGAATGAAGAGGCGATAATAGCCGACGAAACCAATGAAGGCTTTGATATCCTTTTCCTTCTTGGGTCTGGGATAGGATTGAACTGACTTAATCTTCGCTGGGTTTGGTTTGACTCCATTTTCTGTAATTATGTGCCCTCAATACATAATTTCCTTTCTTAGGAAATGGCACTTGTCGGGTTGAAGTTTGAGGTTGAAATCGCGAAGGCGGCTAAATACTGCTGTGAGTCTGGTGTTGTGATCTCTAAGATTGTATCCATGGACTACAATATCGTCCATGTATACGAAGCAATAAATACCTTGAAGGCCAGATAAGACATCATTCATGGCTCGTTGAAAAGTAGCAGGGGCTCCTTTTCAACCAAATGGCATACTAAAGCCAGTTTGCTCCCTGTCCTTCGAGTCCATTTTTATCTGGTGAAATCCACTGGCTAAGTCGAGTGTGGTAAAATATTTCGACTTCCCTAACTGGTCTAATATATCAGTGATATTAGGCAGTGGGTACGCATCGCCAATAGTAATGTCGTTAATACGACGAAGGTCTACCACTACTCGCCACTTTTTGTTTCCATTCTCATCTGGTTTTTTAGGAACCAGGAGAAGTGGAGAATTCCATGGACTACGTGAAGGTCTGATGATGTCTGACTCAAGCATTTCTTGTATTTGCCTATTTATTTCAGTTCGGCTTGCTTCAGGAAGTCTATAAGGCTTGGTATAGATGGACGGTTTGTCTTGGGGTGTCTCGATTTTGTGGATAATCGCATCTGTATATGAAAGGAAATCCCCTTCTATGAAGAAGAGATCGTTGAATTCCCTACAGATATTGCGAACACTCTCAGATTCCTCTGAATTACAGTGATCCAATTTTATAAGGTTTTGCAGCTAAATTATTCTGTCCTTAATTGGATCTCTTTCAGAGTCTGTGGAGATGACCACAAAGTCGTCCAAGTCTTGGTAAATTGGGTTCACCTCGTAAGGTGCCAGATCGGCGTCCTCCTCATTTTTGTTGAGGATTAGGACTTTTGCCATACCGTTGACTGGTTCTTCTATCGAATTTCCAAGAAATAAACCTGGCCTTATTTCCTTCTTGAAACAGACCGATTGATTTTGAATAGAAGGAGTTGGAATTTCAATGATGAATTCTGATCGAGCCGGAATTTTAATTTTATTTACTTTATCGGATTATTTCGGATTTTTAAAAGAAAGGAGATATGATTCCAATTTTGTGGAATTTGGAAAGAGTTATACGATGATTCTGACTGGATAGAATTTGAAGGAGATAAAACTTTATTGAAATTCTTTGACTTCTTTTCTGATTTATTCCTGGAATTCACATTTTGTGAATTTATTGATGAAGGAGATAGAATTGTACTAGATGCAGCCTTTTGTGCGGCTTTAGATGGAGATATACTTTCACGTTCTTGCTTCGTATCTTGTGAAGCTTTGGATGGATATTGATTTTTATTTAATTCAGCCTTTGTTCTGGCTATTGATTTTTAAAAGGAAGGAGTTATGATTCCAACTTATGTGGAATTTGGAAGGAGTTATACGATGATTCTGACTCGATAGAATTTGAAGGAGATAAAACTTTATTGAAATTCTTTGCCTTCTTTTCTGATTTATTCCTGGAATTCACTTCTTGTGAATTTATTGATGAAGGAGATAGAATTGTACTAGAAGCAGCCTTTTGTGCGGCTGTAGATGGAGATATACTTGCATGTCCTTGCTTCGTATCTTGTGAAGCTTTGGATGGAGATTGATATTTTATTTAATTCAGCCTTTTTTCTGGCTATAGATGGAGATAGATTTTTACCTTTATGCTTCATTTCTTGTGAAGCATTGGCTGGCGATCGATTTGCATTGCTTTTCGAAGCAATTGATGGAGATAGATTTGTATTAGTATTTATATCGGAGAATGTTATCTCCGTATATACAAGACTTTTTGTTTGAGATCTCTTTTCTGAGTCTTCGCTTTTCAAATAAACTTATGGGTAATTAGTGTAATATTCTTCATAAGGATAAGATTCATTTAAATCGTTTATTTCTAAAGAAATATATTTATTTTTGTAATTGATACTACATAGCATTGTATCGAGATAAAAAGTCATGACCAAGCAAGCCATCGTATGAGAGGATGGAGTTATTTTCCAAAATTTGAAATGGGTGTTCTAGGATGGAGTTATTATTATTCGAAGATTCTAAATTCAACTTAGCACAAATGAGCCCTTCCGTAGAAGTGGACTCTGTGAATAATGTGTTTATATTGCAGACAGCATCGCTGTAGCAGATGCTATTTGGCTTTAATGGATGGAGTTTTATTAAACTGATCTCTGCTCCTGTATCAATCAAAAAGGTAAGCTTCAGAGCAGAACAGATGTCGACAGGCTAGGAAAGCGTTAGTGAATTTTTATTTATTTGGACAGGGATACGTACTGATTTATCTTTGTCTAGTTTCCTGTCGATATTGCCTCGGCCTTTCGATGAATCTGTGCCGTTGTTTCTATCTGCGAGGGGTTTCCGAAAGTGACCCCTCGCTGCATCCAGTTTCCCTGCCTGGATGCCACTGGACTTTTGTTGTCCTTCCTATTTGGAGACGGTGATCTAGCTGAGATATTTGCATTTTCATATCTCGGTGGATTTCGATTCCCTTGGAATACTGGCTGCTGCCAGTTCCTGTTTTGTGGCTGTCTATCAGCCGTGCTTGTTTGCGGAGCTGTGTTTACTGTTTGGAAATTGAATGTGAATGTGTTCTTTGGATGGTGTTAAAATTTTCCATAGATCTTTGTATGACTGGGCATTTTGAAGCAGCATGCATTTGGAACAACGTAAGTTGTTATTTATACTTTGAAAGGAATTTTGATTTACCTTGTTATATGTTTGAAAGTTGGATTGCTTTTGCTCCATACGTAATGAGTGATCTAGAATATGTGATTTTAGTGCAGAAAAGGATTTATCGGAATGCACTTTCGCTAAGGTCTGTAATTGTGTATTGGATAACCCATTTTCAATTGCTCTCACAGCCTTACACTCATTATCTTTTAACAAAGACCGTGTGTGTATGTGTGGTGTGTGGGTGTGGGTGTGGGTGTCACAGGCCTGGGTGCGACCTCCCTCTCCACCACCCTTCTCCAACTACTAGTATTTGGTTATATAGGGTGGTATTACATTATCGGCGTAAACGCTTTTAGCATTTCATGAATTGACTAAAAATTTCAGCCACATAATGTAAAAAGTGGCTAAGCCCACACCGGTACACTATCTGCCTACTCTCCGTGATGTGTCTAGACTTTTCGTGAAATGCTGAGTTACGTCAAATGTCTACGAAATATACATCATACGCCTCTGCAGATAATTTACTCCTTATTAAGCTAAGGAGGGAGAGTTTTTCGCTCACCGTCGATGCTGTTGCGTACATGTCATCACAACTTGAAATAAATTTGTGGAAATCCTTAGAATTTCCACTAAAATTTGGAGTTAATGACCTTGCGTCTGATAAGGAGAAATTCGACTGGTCTCTAAAAGAGACATTATGATTTGTTTAATCATTTGTAGTATTTGATAACCCTTGAAAACGCGAATCTAGCTGTTCCTGAAGTGCGATTATAGTATCTCAATATGATGTTTCCATATATATATAAATATCTTCCGTGAAGTATTCGGTGCCTTTATCTTCGGGGCCAGCATTTGAAATTATTTCAATATGAGTTGTTTTGAAATCATCCCAATACCCATGCAGCGAATGTAGTTTTTGAGTTAAATATACCTGGCTTGCAGTTGGTAGCGAATTAAGATTGATAGACTGGATAATATGTGTTATAGATTTTTGTCTATCTTCTTACAGTCTAAATCGTATTGCATTAGACTGATCCTGGTCTCCACATTCCTGCATAGCTTCAGTATTGGTACTCTTTTGTGAAATTTTGGGAGCAGTAAAATAAAATGGGTTGTTTTCGTTCTACGCATGGCTAGAAATAGATTTCAATCTACCAGACAGTGTTGCATTGATTAGGTTGTACCAATCCTCTTCCTTATCAGAGTATGATTGCTTAATTAAAATATTCACGAGTTTCGTCGAAATCTTTATATCTTTGGATAATGGATTCTGTTTCTCCAAAGTTTGTCCAGTACTCTCCTAATTTTTTGATCTTTTCGGAAACTAATTCTGGAGTTCTGTATTTTTTATTAGTACTGTGGTATTCCTTTAATATTTTTCTGATTTCTTTGTTTTTTTGTATTTGGGACAAGCAAAGCTCGTCAAAAGATATGTTTTCTTTTGTCATGTTTAGTTATGAGTGTTATTATTATTAGCTTTGGGAGTAAGGGGAGAGTGAGAGATAAAAGATTTTTTTTTCACACAAAAACTAAAAAATACGTACGCAAATAAAGACAAAAACTCTTTGCTGTTCAATATAATTCTATGTACCTTTGTTTATATATTTATTACACTTATCGAGCAGCAGATCGATTGATTGGATGGAGGAAAATTCGGAATAGTTCTATTATATTCCGTGAAAAATTTTTTTAAAACTTGTAAAATTGTATAGATCAGAGAAAAAAAATGCAAAAATTGGTCAAAATTTCCAGCAACAAGTAATTATCTTTACTTAAAATTTAGCAATTCAATCTTATAACATCTAAGAATAAAGAAGTGTTAGGAGGAATATTGGTTTGGTTCGTATAAATATAATTCATATAGATATGTAATATGTATAATTAATAAAAAATATTTTCTCAAAAACTCGCTGTCCCGAACCAAAATCTTTCTCTTGATCGATAGGCTAACGAAGCTCTATCGCAGGGGATCGATTATTGATTATCGAAGTCCTCTGGCGAGCAAGTTCACGAAGCCTTACCGCAGAGGTCGCTGCGTGGAGTAGCGTATTTCATACACACACACAAATAAAACGATAAAAAATACAGAAACTTGGATAAATCTAAGTACTTTTCTTTAATAAAAAAAATGTCCTTTTATTTGAAATCTTTGAACTACCTGGACCTTATCCACTTCTGAGCTAACGTTCCGGCATATTAATGCAGGAGGATTAAGATGATAGTGATGGGGCTCTTTGTGTAGTGAAATTCCTGCATCGTTGGTATTTTGTTGGTGTCCTAGTGAAAGGCGTGTCGGGCGTCCTGGATAATGATTTCTTGTCGTCTTCCTTCCTTCTAAGGTCTCGTCTGGTTTGAGGCAGGGATGAAGCCTCGCAAGGGTCCCTCGTTGAGCGTATGGCGCTTAAACTTAGTTATCCTCTAAGTACTCTTTAGAGTACTCGGGCACTGTTTTTTTTTTTATTATTATCCACCTATTTGTGTTGATCTCTTACTGTTGCGTTCACTGTTATACTTGAAATTTACTGGATATATTATTTTTAATTATTAATTAATTTAAATAATTTAGTAAACTCATTTTGTTTTTATGTAAAATTTTTTTTGTTATATTAAATTGAATTTTGTTGCTGTGTACATTTATTTGTTGTGTTGTATCGGGATTATTATTATATTAACGTTAATTTTCCACTTTTATTTTATTAATTTATTTATTGCTTTGCACTGATTATTGTAGATAGGAGCACCGCTGTATATATGTATATATAGTATATAAATATTTGGCACAAATTCGATATTTAAGCACTGATTGTGGTTGGAATGTTGTTACGTAGCTGTTGTATTATTGAAAATTCGTTTTTTTTCACTTCAATAATTTTTTATAACTTTAGGCACTGATTTGAAAAAGGACCGCTGCCACCAATTATTGTGGGTTCGTATGCGGTGCTCTGTGAAGAGAGCTCACGACCATCGAAATTTGCTTTAAAACTAAAAAAAATAAGCTTATTCCTTATTCGAATTCAAAAGAAAACAGTCATCTATAGCACTTTTCACAATTTATTAGTTTTCTCCTTGAGAGAAAAAAAAGGTTTTTTTTTGTTTATACAGTTCTTTAAAACCAAAAGATAGGTTTATCCTCTTAGCACTTAGTACAGATTTTATTAGTTTATTCGTTTATTTCTTGAACAAAAGGATTTCCCATAAATCACTTAATATCATTTATTAGCCTATAGCACTTTTCACAATTTATTAGTTTACCGTAAATCACTTAATATCATTTAATAAATTAATCAATTTCTTGGCCTAAAACGCCAGGAGCCGGACTTCTTACACTCGGCGGTTTAAAAAACGGACTACCCGCGGTTTGGGCAAATTGCACCCAGGTACCCACGATATCTTGCAAAAGCTTTTTTATATTTTATTGTTTTCTCACGACGTTGAAAAAACGTACGTGAGAAAATGCAAAAGTTTTTTGATGCGAGCTATATGCATCAATGGAAACTGTAATCCGATATGCACTTGTGCGCCCGTCTTGAAATATTGGTTTTAAGAGGGCGCGAATAATTTTGATAAATGTATGTATGTATGTATACATACAATTAGATAGATAGATACATACATATATACATACAATTAGATAGATAGATACATAGTACATACGGAAAAAAAGTAAGAAGACACTGTATGTAGGTTAGTGTGCATACCATGTGAGTGGAATGTGTGCCTGATAACAAAATGCAATTTATGCTTAATTGCATTTTATTATAATATGAAAGAGTGAGTTTGAATGATTTTTAGATTTAAATTGAAATATATGAAATTGTTTTTTGTTTTCAGAGTCATATATAGTGGTACATCAATATATTGCATAGTGCAATATATTGATGTATTGACCTTATGGTTGTGATTCGGGGCATTAGTACTTGAGTCACAACACACAGCGATTACGATAAAAGTTTCATCATTCGGCCTGGCTCTATAAGTCTGTGGTCAAAGAAGTAACCGGCACCGTGATACTCAGCAAACTTGGGTATTGTTTATGATCCAAAAATCCCGCTTTCGCTATTTTTGTTCTGGTCATTTAACCCTAATCAGAGCAGGTTAATTTTCTCTCTAATCCGTCCAGGTGATAAGTCAAATTTACCATGTTAACAAATTGTTATTCATTACCCGATTGCGAACGCAAAGGATTTTTAAAATAGTAATATATGAAATATAAGCATTTTAAGTTGATTTTTTTTTTTTTTATTTACATGACTGACAAAAATCTGATTTATCGAAATGTTTGTTGCTGACATTCTTCGTGCATTTGCAACATGTTTGTATCGAAGCGCGACTTTTGTTCCTTTCTTTTCTGCGAACTGATTACGTTATTGTGCCCAGAATCCTGAACTGCAGGTGTTACTATATCAACAACAACATTAACGGCGTAAAATATGCTGAGTTACTAATCCCACTGCTAATTCTCTTAAATATAGTAGTCTTGTTTTATTCTTTTTAGATCTTTATAAAGCTGGATATGTTTTCATCCAAATGATATATTCAACTGGCCACCTACGAGTATATGACTTTCCTTTTTTCAAAATGCATGACACATCTCATCCAAAGAATCGACCGCTCCTTTAGTTGAATTATAATATAGGTTAACTTCTGGTTTATTTTTATTGTTGGTATCGATTGTTTTGGTATGATGCTGAGTGAATGAAAACAAAACTGATTGGTTTTGTTTGGGGACGTATCTCTCTAATGTCAGGGTTTTTTCTGAATCCAAACAAACTTGATTCTGAATCTCCGAGTTTATTTGGTAGAAATTCGTGGGTTATGCACGTTTTGTTTTTCCTCGAAGTTCTAACATATGTAAGACCGCTGCTCAAAAATTGATTTGCTTAATTAATGTAAAATAATTATCAAACATTAAATTTCTTTTCGTATCAGAGTAGTACTCGGAAAGCATCAACACCACATTCTCTCCTAGAGTGCAATCTCTTTTGTTTCCTTCCTCCTAAGGTAAGACATACCAAACAAAGGATAATTTGTAGCGGTGCCATACATCGGCCAGATTTTCATGCCATATTTATCTGGTTTGGAAGGTATATACTTTTTGAATGACACCCTGCCTCGGAAAGGAACCAGTTGGTCGTCAATTGTCAGGTTGATACCTGGTACATACATACATTTTTCTCAAATTTATCATAAAACAGCTCCAGAGGACTCTTATTGGTGCAAATTTGTCTTTTCGTCGTCTTTCCGTTCTAGTTGATATGTCATCAAAACGCAAATGTTGCGAAATTTGGTCGAATCTGTTTTTTGACATTGTTGCCCGGAATACTGGATTGCCATGAACTGTATCCCAGATGTCGGTAAAATTAAATATCCCTTATTTTTTCATGGTCGCGTGAATAAGCAGACCTATGAAATCTTTAATTGTCGACGTTGTCAGTAAACTTCCATTTGTGACCACCCTTCTCCGCTTCATGATTATTCGTAAACTCAACTATAAGACCAATAATTTTATTATAAAAAAAAAATTTCGAACGCAACCTAGACGTCATCAATACTCCTTTCAGGTGGTAAAACAATTTTGTCCAATTGGCATCTTATAAATTTATGACTGGCAGCTCTTCCTTGACCAAACGGTTCAGCGGTCCATTCAGTTCTATCCTTACCAAAATATTTTTCAGCTATAAATTCAGCACCATTATCATTGGAAAGCAACTCACTTTCATCATACAATTCCTCAAAATTATCTCGCCACTTGCTTCAAATTGTCCAAGTAAGCTTCTATCACCCTTCTCATTTCCTCATCTGTACGTTCTTTCTTTGTGCCATTTATACTTTTTTTTATAACTTGAAAACAGAAAAACAAAAAATAGTTGATAGTCTTATAATTTTAAATAATAACACGCACTGATAATTAAATACTTTATTCAATATAAGTATAAAACGTAGTGTCGTGTATGTCGGCTTTTTGACAACGTATATGAATATCAATGGGTACGTTCATCAAGAGCAAAATAGTGCACTCTATTTGTGAGCTTTAACTGATAGGTACCTGCGATGTTATTCAATAAAATATGAAGATATCTACTGCAAGTCCATACAATTTACTTGAATAACAAAAACCCTTAAACGGAATTGTGAAATAAGTACGCTTCGGACCAATACTTTGTAAAGAAAAGCAAAGCGATAGCAAATTAAGGGCTTCTGAGAATTATTTTCTGTTATATACATGCAAATCCAATACGGAGATTATGAGTCACCGCCTAGGTGTATTAGGTATGAAACGAATGATAGCAGTATATGTTTTTACAACACTATTTTTTTAAATATTTTTTTGTATTTCTAAATCGTATTTCCTGAGGAAAACAAAGTCAAGGACTATGAAGGCACTACCCGTTTAACAATTCGGAGAAATAACTCTCAAAGCTGAAACGGTGACTCGAGCTCGAAGTCACCGAGTGGGGGATTAGGGTTAAAAAAACACTTAAGTAAACTCTAGAATTATTCTAGCTTACGAATAGCTCAATTGTAGAAAGGGGAATTAAGCAAATCACATTAATTCATAGGTTTGAAATTCAATCGTAAGTTAAATTTGTATATTATTCGCAAAATGTTGGTGTAACCCAACCAGTTCGCGGTATTCTTTAGGAATAAGATGGTATCAAATTTATACATTTTTAGTAATACTATAGTATTGTGTAAATGACTTAAGACCCGTGTATATTTTTCTAAATCATGTTACTTAACCCTGGGGAGATAACCTGCGCCTTAGAGGCGCTCGCGTGAATAATTTCTTTCGTTATTTTTTCTGCATTTCATTTACTTTTAAATTTACAAATTAAACAAAAATATCATACAATTGTATTTTATTTATAAAACTAAACCTAAAGTAATAAGATACATTTTTAAAAAACATAACTAAATAGGATAAATACACTCACTTGAAAATTGTGCGCCTCTGAAGCGTATGGTTACCTTTTACGTAAGTTTTAATATGGTTATCTTTCTAGGGTTGATCAATCTTAGTTTTCAGAGCCATAAATGCAAAAAATAGAAATGAAAAAAGTAGCAAAATTTTTCTATGGTTTCAATAGTGTTAAGCGGAGCATCTACGAGGCGCCTCTTCGATGAATCCACAACAAAAATATACAAACCGGAAGGTGTGGCTGTATATAAGATTTTCTTTTAAAAAGAGAAATATTGCATATATATTGATAGCTGTAAGAGGAAGTTTCTTCTTACTTTGAATCTACGAAGTAGGAAAATTAACTATGATCTTATAGTCCCAATAAAAGTCTGATTCTCGGTCAAACACATGACCTAGAATGAGGATGTTTGCTTTATATTGGGGTCGAAAATTTGAAATACATTAGGTTCTGGCTTAGCTGCTGTTTCCTTAGGGGATCATTCATAATCTTTATATTATTATTATTATTATTATTATTATTTGTCGCAGTGACCGGACGCGTCAATTTGAGCTCCGTGAAATTTCAAAAAATCACGCGTAAAAGTAGTAAAAAAGGGAGAAAAGTTAAGAATATTGTGTGTGTGTGTTGTTCCACTAGTTCTCTCAAAAAAATTTTGTTGAAAAAACTAATAAAACGAATTTGAAAATTGTGAAAAATTAAAAAATATTGTGACATTTCAAGAATTTAATTTAATTTCGGTCGTTGCCATGACAACGAGGCAAGAGTGAAAAATTTTTTAGTGCAAATTAGTAGTCGAATACTTTGATTAATTAATTATTTTGGACAGAAGTAAAAAAAATAAAAATTGTTAATAAAAAATTTATTTAATTTACCCTGCCGCGCTCACAATGAGCTCGAGCAGCATCGATTCTGGGGGGACTGATGATCCCCCCAAATTAAATGGTAGGAGGAAGAAGAACTCAAACGCTACTTCTTCTTCTTCCAAGAAATCCTTGCAAGGGCCCAAAGAAGAGGTCTTTAAGGGCCCAATTGAAGAGGTCAACAGCTTCAAAAATGTACAGCCATCTTCCTTGGAGAAGACTACTGAGGGGACAGCCGTAGCTGTCCAAAATGAGGATGAAGCATTAGTTCCAACGACTACAGCTATTGATGCAGTATCTGTGGCTGCAGCCTTAGGTAATGTTCAATCGACGTCTTTGAGGCCAGGACAACATCCTACGTTGAAGGAAGTTGTCAAAACGGCTTCGGCGTCAGCGCCAAAGCCTAGCGGCTTGATAATGAGACCACCGCTTTCTTCAAGCGTCTCCAAAAAGCCGCCAACAGTACCAGCAGGACCAGCAGCAGCACCACGATCCCCTGCGCTAGTATCAGGGATTTCGTATGCGCAGGTAAGTGGCAGTTCCCAGAACAGTTCCACCATCGAAATTCTAGGAAAGGGCATCACTCCTCGTCCAGCCCCATTGGACGCAGGTAAGCCTCGGCCTAAGACCGGTGCGGGTCTGCAGGCTTTTTTCGACGGGAGGTGGCAGGATGATAGCTACGGTATGCAGCTCGAGCACATCAATAGATGTCCTCAGAGCGCATACCTGAAAGCGATCTTCCAGGTCATCTCTCGTGAGGAGCTATTCTCCATGGGAGTAATAGCTGGGGGAATGGTTGAGGTGTATACCACGACCCTCGAAAGTGCTACCAAGCTTATGCTTGCGGGCATCGAGGTGGATGGTAGACACCTTGTGCCGTTCCCACTCAGGGAAAGGACAACGAAGGTCGTGTTTTCACGGGTCCCAATGCGAGCCAGTCATGAAGACCTCCTGAATTTCCTAGGGAGATTTGGGAAAGTTCATGGCAGTGTTCGCGCCATTCCAATTAAAATTGGGGACGAGGGTCTCGGGCGGGGTATCTTCGGTACCAGCCGGGAGGCGTCCATCACTTTAAATAAGGGATGTACGCTTCCAAGAGGCTTTTACTTGAGCATATCCGGCTCGAGGCACTGGATAGACGTGAGCACCGAAGCAAAATGCCATGCTTGCCATTTGGTAGGGCATTTTATTGCTGACTGCCCCAGGAGAACCGGGAAGAAGGCTGAACCGAGGGTTCCCTCGAAGGAAGCCACTACTACAGTAGTGGATCTGGAGAAGGAGCCTTCGGCCGGCACTCAACCTGCTATTTTGGAGCAGCCAGTAGTTAGGGTGCCTGAAGTTGTTCTAGAGGCAAAAATAGTTATGGCTGTAAACGGCGCCACGTCGGCACGTGAAAACACGGCTACTTCTGACGAGGAGTCGAGTAGCCATTTAGGCAAGAAAAAGAGGACGAGGAGGAGGAAGACAAAGGTGGACCGTGTGATGCTGCCTCCTCCAGAGCCAGCAAAGCCAGTCGCATCAAAGCGACCCCACTCGGAGGAGGACGATAGTGGAGCTGGCATTCCGAAGGTTGTTGTAAGGGAGGTGGAAGCATCTCTTGAGCAGCTTTCGGACTGCGACATGACCGGTTTTGATGAGACTGGTCTTTCGAGCCTCGGTGGCTACGAGTCGTGTGATAGTATCATTTCGACTGGTAGCCAATTTGAGGTCTCGAAGGGGATGGAAACCCTTTCTAGGAAGAAGATCACCGGAATTCTTACCCAGCTCCTGTACAAGAAGAATTCAGATAAAATCTGGAGTATTCTTGTAAGGGAGCTGGAGAGGCCAGAGTTGTTACTTCCTCAGCTTCTACTCCTACAACAGGAGTCCAAGAAGAGGAGGAAGTACAACGATGTAGCGCGGTTAGAACGACTTCATAGAAAGGTGGAGGAGTTGCTTCAGGAGCATCGCTTGGCCGATTATCCTCGTCAATAGACGTCGCACATTCATCGTTTGAGCTTTTCATCTCTTTGAATGTGCAAGATAGCTTCGATCAACACCGGGGGTTTAAGTGCACATACAAGGTTACACAGCACTACCGAACATGTCAAAATGTTCGATATAGACATCGCGCTTCTACAGGAGACGAATTTTACACAAGACACATATACACAGCTTGAGCGCTATGCTTATTTACACACTGGCTATGCAATGTTTGCCACACCTGCGCCTCGCCGAGGCTCAGGGGTGGCAATCATTGTATCCAACAAATTTACACTATCGTCTCCTGTCTATACAGATATCTTCCCAGGCTTCGCTTCTTCCTTGGATTTTGTCGTTCAAGACAAACATATCAAGGTAGTAAACGTGTACCTTCCTCATGACCAGGACATTACAAGACAAGTTCTTGATAGTGTTCAGTCCTGTCTGGTGAATTTTAGCGGCGAAACTGTCCTCGGAGGTGATTTCAACTGCACTCTGAATCCCTCAATGGATCGGCACTCTGGAGTTGAGTTCAACTCTGTTAATGCTACTCGGTTGAGGAATTTTGTCGGTGTTTTCAGACTCGTCGATATCTATCGTTGGATGCATCCTACGACTAGATCATACACGAGGGTCTCGCGAAATATCCATGGAAGTCTCGCAGGCTCCAGAATTGATAGACTTTACGTCTCACCTGGAATACTAGAACATTTCGTTGGTGTCACTCATGAAGTGTGTTCCGTTAGCGATCATCTTCTTGTAGTGGCGACCAGCACTCTAGTTGAAAGAAGAACTGCATACTGGATATTCAACAACTATTTGTTGAATTCCGAGCAGTTCATCAATGAGTTCACTGAATTCTGGCACGATTGGCAAGAGAGGAAAGTTGACTTTCCTTTTCTTAGTCAATGGTGGGATGTTGGAAAGCTCCAGATTCTGTCTTTTATCGAGACGAGTTTCAATCGAAGTGGCTATCAAGCTTCTAGCTTGTCGGCCGAGGTCTCTCGGGTGGCAGCTCTTCTCCCAACTCAGCCGGGGTTGATTCTTTATTTCAATGGAATAAAGGAACGCTTGGCGACACAGACTTACAAGCACAGCTTAGAGTTTGTGCTGCGCGGCCAATCGCGCTGGCTGAGAGAAGGCGATTCTCCAACCGAGTACTTCTTTCAGGCGACTAGACGTCGTACTGCTTCTTGTGAGGTCGAATCGATAATTGATGAATCTGGACAAGTCCTCAACGGACAACAGCTATCAGAATATATTCGAGACTATTACAGTAGTCTCTACTCTGAATCGACGTCGACAACATCCTCGACCACTCATGAATTCCTTGAGAATATTCCCACTTTCTCTGAAGACAGTAAGGAGCTCCTGGATACAGTAATCACATTGGAGGATATGATTGCTGCGACAAAGGATCTAAGGCGACACACTTCACCTGGTTATGACGGCTTGACTCCAGAATTCTTCATACGTTTCAGGGATTTATTAATTCCTGACCTTTTGGAAGTCTTCAATTCGGCGGTTGAGACGCATTCAGACTTTCCTTCTAGTTGGAGGAGATCTGTGATGCGCTTGATTCCAAAGAAGGGAGATTTGCAGAGGATGGGGAACTGGAGGCCAGTAACCCTATGCAATGTAGACTACAAAATCGTCTGCAAAGCATTAGGGGCGATACTCCGCTCAGTGATTGCTTCGGTAATACACCCGGAACAGTCCTATTGTGTACCTGGTCGTAGTATCTACGACAACATCGCGGTAGCCAAGCATTTGTTTGCCTACCATGAACAGACAGGTACACAAATGGCCATGATTTCACTTGACCAACAAAAGGCTTTTGATAGTGTCTCGCACGAGTATCTCTTGACTGCTCTCGAGGCATTTGGGTTTCCACCCAGGTGGCTCGATATCGTCGGGAAACTGTATAGAGATTCAGCGATTTTGATTAAGCATCAAGGACAAGTTCTGGCTCCTATCTCGTTTCATCGAGGTATCAGACAGGGCTGTCCATTGTCAGGTATGCTTTATGATCTTTCGTTGGAGCCGCTACTGGTGAATCTTCGTCGAATGCTCGGACGGTATGCGGTTCATCTGCCATATACCAATGTGAGGCCTCTTATGTTGGCGTATGCGGATGATCTGTCTATTTTCGTGACAAGAGATGAAGCTTTTCCGGTCGCTCGTGCTGTTTTCGAACAGTTCGAACGTATAGCGGGCGCTAAAATCAACCTTAGTAAGAGTCAAGGCTTGTGGTGTGGAAGGTGGAGAGATCGTTCAGATACTCCACTGAACATCCAATGGACTAATACTTGCCTGAAGTATTTAGGTGTGTATATCGGACGCGAGAGTAAATCAAATAATAGCCGCATCGCTCTTGAGAAACTCTCTAGAGCTGTAAACTCATGGCGTAGTCGACTGTTTCCACTATCCTTAATGGGTAGGTCACTCGTGATAAACTATTTGATTACCTCGTCCATCGTTCATCTGCTAAAGTCTGAGACGTTTGATGAAGGCTTCGTAGGTCTTCTTCAAGCAAAAGCGATAGACACCTTTTGGTGCGGAAGACGATGGGTTGCTGAAAGCACGCTCTGTCTGCCAGTCAAGATAGGTGGATTAGGTCTCACTAACTTGGTTGTGAAATCAAGGTGTCTCCAAGTGCGTGCATTCCAAAGAGTGTTTTGCCAGAGAGACAGCTTGATTTCTCAACTGTGGGTGAATGTACTGGGAGGGATCGGCATAGGGGAGTATTACTACCTACTCTCTGTTCAACCACCTTATCCGCGTGACTGGCCACAGGATCTAATCTCAACGATTCAGACCTGGGGCAGAATCAGGCCAGCATTTCACCTTCAGTGGAATGCTCTAAGGTACACGCAATTCGCATCGATTCCAATCAGGTTTAATCCTGAATTAATAGATTCAGTGTTCAGTAATGCTCGGGGTTTTGAAGCTGACACGCATACACTGACAGTTCTCGGAGATATTATTGATATCTCTGGAAACTGTCGAATAAACACTAACACTGCACAACTGCACGACCTGGCTGCTTCTGCGCGGGAGAGATTTCGCCAACTTGGGACCAGTGACCCTGGCACTAAGTTGGAAGATGCTTTCGTTCTGAACAGACCACCACACACACCTTTCAGCACACTTACAACACGTGTGCTCCGTGACGTGCTTATGTCAATAAGACCTCCGGAGTATACAGGATACAACAGATGGCGAACACACCTCGGGGTGAATATGGGCGTGATGGGAGGGATAACTTGCAGAGTAGTCTACAGTTATCCTTCTAGTTACAAAGATGCTGATGTAGCATTCAAATTGCTGCATCACAGTCTTATGCATCCTAATCAGTTGTCACATATCGACCGCCGAGTTCAGAGGATTTGCACAGTTTGTGCTGGTGAGGGCACCCTGTTTCACAGGTTCTTCACTTGTCCGGCTTTGCAGGGTCTAATGGATCTCGTGCGCGGTATGTGTCAGTTGATCCACCCGAATTTCGGCATTACTAGGACATCGTTTCTATGGGGACCAAAGGTATGTAGTCGAGTGAATTGTTTGATTAGCTTTGTGTTGACACTGGCCAAATCTACAATTCACCTGTACTACATGAGAGTCGAAGCTGGGAATCAGAACACTGACCCACAACACCACGCACACGCACTTAAGCGCCACTTCGTTGACAGGTTGAAGAGACGTTTACGTCTTGAATATCTGGCAACGAACGCAGACACATTCAACTGCACATGGCAACCACTATCGTCGGTGCAGGACGGAGCTCTTGTCTTTCACTGGTGATAGCAGGCCACAGCATTTGCAACACTAGTCCACGGGGCTTCTCCTCGCTTAGGAATCGTTGCAAGTGCTGTGGGAAGGACAAGCACTCTGTTAGAGATGCTAAGCTGGAGGGATGATGAGGGCAGTTTGTAGATGTCTATGATACTACAGGCTGCCCTCGCGGGACTCTATAACGGTATCGGGTAAATTTTTTCGTTCGTTCGGTTTTTAATTTTTTATTCGGTTTCGGTCTCGGTGCAAAATTGCAAAATTTTCTGTTGAAAATTCGTTCGTTTAGGCAATTATTTTTATTAGTTTATTTTGGAAATTTGGAACTTCTTGGAACTGCCACTTACCCAATTGTCAAAATTGGGACTTTTAAATTTTTTGTCTATCTTTTAGATCCTTTTCAAAATTCTTGTAGCCGTTTTTTAGTCTCCTTTGAGAATTTTGTCTTGTTTGTTTTCCTTTTGTTTGTGTCTTTTTTCTTGTTCATTAGTTTTTCTAATTGTTTTAATTGTTTAATTGTCCCTATTGACCTTTTATAACTTTTAGATTAGCTAGCGACCTTTTGTTTACACTTTGCAGAGCCTTTTGCCACCTATTTTTAGGGAATTTTAAAAGAGCCAATGAGCCACTAAATAAAGAGCTTATACAAATAAAAAAAAATTATTATTCATTAGTCTATTTCCTTAAGTGATTATTCAAGCTGTGGTAAGTTGCATAAGCAATTATACAGTTTTTTGCTTTTGGCGATGAGACTTATGAGGACATTTCACGAAATTTGATATCAACGAGATCATACGTTGGAAGGGATGTGGCATCGGAAGACTATACATCAAGTGCTCGCAATAGCTAAAAGGTAAGTGGTGTAAGCATCCCTTTAGGACCGGATGTGTTTTGCGATATCTTTTGTTAAATGGTGTGTGACAGCGACAGGTTTTTGTGGAATTCATCCCACACTCTCCGCCCGTAGCTGAGGCGTACTAGCATGCCGCCCTGAATTGACCGCTGATCATAGAGTGAGCTATCAGCATCGGCTGATAGTCCGGACTTCACGTCCAAGCCACTCACTCATCTGCGGCCATAACAAAACATACCTTAGATGAGTGTGTCCCGAAAAGTTCACCATAACACAATGGTGTGTCGTGGTCAAAGTATAAAAACCCTCAGTCAATTTTTGATTTTAGATATAACCAAAAAATATATGCGCAAAAGTCTTAAGTTGAACAAAAGTCAATGCCAGAAGAATTTTTGTGATTTTATTTTAGTTAGTTTAGTTGGTCTATGAAAAAATGCAGAAGTTTGAAATAGACAATATTGACAATCGCTTGGAGAGGGACTATAAGCAAAGAATTCGTGTTAGTAGTTTCTATTTTCTTTAACTCCTATAATTATGGTTGTTATATCTATTGTTCTTACTTCCTCACTAAACTTCCTAAACTATATAATTGGGCCTATAATATTGGGTGGGCACGAAATTACTAGGGGAATATCACTGGTGTATTGCATCGTTTCAATGGATTATCACAGTGGGTAATTTTCTGTCACCTGAAAAGGCAATCGAACGAAAATCCCATGGTACTCTGACACAATGTGCCTTCTACCCTACATCTGAATTGCCATTAAATACACGTGTGTACATTTCTATCGTTTCAAAAAAAAATTGAAAAAAATTAATGTTCATCTTGATGATTATGATAACAATATCTACTTTCATAACCTTTGTCCGTCTACCATTTATACTTATTATTCAAGTCAATTTCAATGTAAAATTTTAAGGAATTCTCAGTTAAAATTCATACAATTGCATTTGCAGGTGTACAAGCTCTGAATTGTAATTAGAACCCTAATGTAAGAGAAAGTTGCTGCTTTTCTGGAGTTTATTTCACGCGTTTCTGGCTTCTATTTTACGTTTGAACAGCTTTCATTATAATCGTCGAGAAACATCTGCTCATAAAATGAATAAACTCTGCAGTAATTTATATTTAGCTCTATTCATGCTATAATTAAATCTTAGTGAAATTTGTTGGTTGGATTAATAGCCGGAAACATACGCCATTACGAATTGAATTTATTTGTTAAACTTATATATTTGGGGCGGTAACAAAGTACGAACCGGGACCGTTCAAAGGGAAATTCTAAATTAGAAGCTAAAAGTTGTTTTAGAATTTCGTGTTGAGAAATGATTAAGATATCTACCCAAGTATCAGTGAGATATTAATTTTATTATGGATGGCTTTAATAAAAAAACTGATTTGGATTAACTGTTTCTCTTCTCACGTTAACAGTTGGAAGTTTGTGGGCTTTATTGTATCGATTTTTTCTGTTGAGATTGTTGAGGTATTAGGTTGAGTACTGTGGGCTCTCGTGGCCTCGTTTTGTGAAAATTCCTGAGGTTCGCGTTGCGAAATTAAAATAGACGCTGCTTACTATTCAATCGTTTAATATAATTTCAAATACTTCAGGGCTTATCATAATAATGCACGTTACTTTAATTTTAAACCCTAGAGTCTTTCACGTCTTCAAGGCGCGAAGCTCGATATTAGAATGAGAAAGAGTGAAGGAGCGTTCTAGTTTTTTGTTCTGTTCTGTTGCTGAGATTTTTGATCTGCCATGTTGGCGCCTTATTTGTGTGCTACATTTGTTAGAGATTGAAATTCAAATTGGAAAATGTTAATGTGATTAAATGTAATTTGTTTAAGCATTCTTTCGTATTTTTAATAATAATAGCTAAAAAGAAAAATATAATTTTATATTCACTTCGCTGTCCGTCCGTCACCAGGTTGTATATCGTGAACGGTAGACAGTTGGAATTTTCACAGACTGTGTTTTTCTTTATTGCCGCTATAACAACAAATAATAAAAATACAATAAAATTAAAAATTAAAGAAACGGAACTTTTTCGGAATTTTTTTTCTCGTTTTATTCTCATTCATTATTCTTATTATAGGCATTTTTTTTCAAATGACAGCATTGTTACTATTTTTTCAAATGACAGCATAATTATTTCCCATGACGCCTACTCTCGCTTGAAAAAAATAAACAAAAAGTACATAGTGCTGATCTAATGCCTAAAAGTATCCATGGGATATTATAATACCCATTTTTAGGATCATTAGAGTGCTTAATGGCTGTTTTTAATTATCTATGGAAACGCTATACGCTGCCCTTGGACTGAGGGTGATACGTTGTTGTGCGTATGCGGTGGCAGCCCAAAATGTTTGACAGCTCTTTAAACAAAAGGGATTCGAATTGTTTTCCTTGATTGTTGCTGGAACGCCATATAAGAGAACCCAATTATGGATAAAGACGTTGACAATTGTTTTCGCATTGATATCCCTTTTTGGAACTGCTTCGGGCCAGTGAGTAAAACGCTGTTTGATAGTGAAGAGGTATTCGTAACCGTTTAAGGCTAAGAGGTTCTACTATAACCATGTGGTTGTGCTGAAATCTTCTGCTGTGGATTTCAAATTTTCCACGTGGTATTGAGGAGTGGCGCTGATCCTTAGATTTTTGACACGACAAACAGGCTTTGCTCCATAAGTTTTTGTCTTTATTAATTGTTGGCCAAAAGTATCGCGATGTTACTAATTTTCTAGTAGCACGGATGCCAGAGTGAGACAAAATATGTAGCAACTCGAAAATAATACACCTTATTCTTTCAGGACCGTATAGTCTGTTCGTTCCGGTGTTGATTTAATACCATACTTCAATGTTCTCGGAGGAATTGAATATTTTCTTTAGTTTGAAGGAAGAATTTGGAATAGCATGTGTTACTTTTGATAGAGCATGAGGTACAACTTGTAGATAATATGGTCGTTCTATCAACACCTCTTTTGTTTCGATTGTTGTGAAGGTCGACGAGAAGATCATATTTGAAGAGAAACTCGGCACCTATGATGGGATGATCTACACTTGCGATTATAAAGGAGTGATCGAATATTCCAGATATAAGGACAGATGTGTGTAAGGAAAGGTGGATATAGGTGTGCCATTGATAGAGATAATGTTCATACCTGAACAAAAAATAATTTCTTAATCACGTTATAATTTGCCTACTTGTTCACGTTTACTATAATATTTCCTAATTGTCTTCCGATTTCCCAAATGCAAAAGAAATTTTCACTTTGTTTTTTTTGTAGAACATTTCGTTTAACCAGGTCAAAATATAATTAAACGTAAGTTCACTTACTCATGTTCTTGCATCATTCATAAAAATATTTCACGAAAATATTTCCGCATGCATTGCCCCAATCTGCGTCAAGATTGCAAGGTAAACATGATGAACTGAAGTTATGATAATATCAAAATTTATCATGTCAGCGTAAAAATTGTATTTAAGTTCTTGTATTAGCACAATAAAAGCCAGTGTAAGTTTACAATCAGAATCGAAGTTCTCTCTGTTTCAAAGTTACCCCGCTCAGCAAGCACTTAAATTAAGTTTGAGTGTTTGTCACATGATACTTCGAGCAATTCTAAAATTAAGTTTGACTATTGCTGTATAATCATCTCCAGAAATATTCTTCAGATAACAATTCTCAAATTAAGTTTGAGTGTTATTATAGAAATCATCATCCGCAATCACCTGGAAAAACGGCGGTTCTCAAATTAGGTTTGAGTACAGTCTCCACTGTCGCCATTAAACAATTTCATCAAGTGCCTGGTCAGCTTAACAAGCACTTAAAGTAAGTTTGAGTGTTTGTTACATAGTGTTTGTTACATGTGATTACCACATCAGCCGGTTAAAAACAAGTTTAAACCATCGCTACCTGAAAACACAATTTGAAGCCACAAGCTCAAAGATGTCTCAAGAACTTTTGAAAGAGCAAAAGCAATTGGCTAAATTGATTGATGACTTGTTAATGAATATCGGAAAAGATGGATCTTCTCGAAAAACTGAGTACTACATGGTTAAAAAGAGAGCAGAGCGGAACACGCCTTGGGATAGCTTTACCAAACGGCATGAGCAATTAAAAGAGTTATTTCTATTTCTTTACTTCACTGAAGATCTATATGGAATAACTCAAGGGAAAACCAATGAAATTTTTAACTTTTTAGAAAGCTCTGGAATAAATCCAACTCCAGTAACCACTACATCTACTAAACAAACAAGCACAGCAACCTTAACACATTCTGCGTCAGGGCAGGATACCAGACAAGCTATATCCTCTGCGCCATCTTCCACACCTCGAAGTACTGATAATCAGGAAAGCACGGGCTCTAATACATTTGCTAAGAGGACTTGTGGGATCCCACACGACACCACATAAATACCAATCCATATTTGGCAGACAACAGGCAGAAAGCTGCCACCAAATAAAATTCTAAGATTCAGTGGAAATTACAAGGAAATTTTTCAGCGATATTTACATGTAGGTTATAGACCACAACCCATTTCTAATCGAAGTTGAGAAGAGGCAATACCTTCTATACCATCTAGAAGGCGACGCAAGAAAAGTAATAAGTCATCCACAATTGAATAATAACAACTATAAAACTGCCATCAAGTTAATCCAATCAAGGTTTAACAATAACAGGAAGATCATAACAGAATATATTAAAAACATCATGGATGCAAAGAAGGTTGAATATACATAGATACCATGAAGATATTATAGCCCTCTATGACATAATAAGAGAAGCCTAGAAGCATTGAAAAATCTAACCTGTTACACAGATGAATGGGGTCCTATGGTTGTCTGCATTGCAATCAGAAAACTTGATGCAGAAAGTATAAGACTGTCTGAGGAGAGCCTTGCGAACCCAAGGGAGATGCTATCTATGCCTGAATTGTTAAATATTTTAGATGAGCGCTATCAAATCCTAGACTGCATCAAGAGTAGCAAACAAACAAAGCCAGAAGCATTTACCTCCAATAAGACAAAATCTTTCAATACCACGCTAAAACGATCATATTCTGCAACAAAGAGCATAGCATTTACCAATGTATAGAATTCAAAAAGATGAGCGTGCAAGATCGTCAAGCATACATCGCAAAAAGGAATCTTTGTATCAACTACATGGCTCACAACAAATCTGAGAAATGCAAAACAAGCAAATCGTGCTTTTATTCCAAAAGAAGACACCATACGCTACTTCATCAATACGATGAGAACTCAAGAAATCAATCCAGTTCTTACATGACTACGAATACAATTGTAGAAAGCATTCCAGACGCCACGTTATATAAAGGGGTTATTACCATCCACAACAAAATCAAGGTGCCTAATCTGCTCTTACCAATTGCCATTGTAAGACTTACAAACATATTCAATCAACCAGAGCTTTTTAGAGCATTAATTGACCCAGGCTCACAGGTATCGCTTATCACGGAAGAGCAGTCCAGAATTTAAGATTGCAAAAGGAGCGCATATTAGCACCATATTAGGGGTTGGCGAGAATAAATCTGGAAAGGCATGCAGTAAGGTGAAGATACGCATTCAGCTGCAGGACAAATTACACACATATCTTTATGTAGAAGCACTTGCAACTCACCTTCATTATCAGTTGATATAGAAAAATATGAAAATATAACTTTGCCAGATCCCACACTGAACAGCCCAGGGAAAATACACCTACTACTAGGTGCGGATGTTTATGCCAGTATATTGTTAAAGGGGCTCAAACTAGAGCATCCGGCAGCTCAAAGCACAACGTTAGGTTGGATCCTATTTGGAACTATCCCCAGAACTTACCAGAGAACCAACAAAGTTTCAAGCTTTCTCTCTCTAGCAGAAATGGACGAAAAAATCGAACAGTTTTGGGAGATAGAAAACAGCGTCATATCCAATGAAGCAACTGATTATTGCACAGAGCATTTTAAGACGACACACCAAAGAGATGAAGAAGGCAGGTATATGTATGTCCGCCTGCCATTTAGACAAAAAATTTGGGAAAATTAGGACAGTCAAGACACAAGGCCATTGCTCGTCCCTTGCAAATAGAAAAGAAGCTTCAAAAAGCCCCGGAAGACATGGCGGCTTACAATGCTTTCCTGAAGGAGTATCTCGCCTTAAATCACATGAGCCCCGCTGGAGCTTACACAGGTGAGAAGTCCAAAATATACTATCTCCCTCATCATGCGGTATTTAAAAGAGACAGCACGACAACAAAATTGCGAGTAGTATTCGATGCTTCATCCAACGCGGATTCTGGATTGAGTCTTAATCACTTGCGGCATAAAGGACAAGACGTTCAACTAGATCTAAACCAAATTCTCCAAGATTAAGAAAATATCGTTACGTCAAGATCGCAAAAGACGACAGAAACTATCAAAGAATACTATGGAGGAAACTACCAACAGAACCCATTCAAGAATTCAGAAGCCACATTTTTTGCAGTCCAATTACTAAAGCAATTAGCCAAGGACGAAAGTGACCAGCTACCTTTGGCAAAAAAGGTGCTTAATGAGGACTTTTACGTAGACGACATGCTGTCAGGAGCTGATACAAAAGCTGAAGCTCGTGTACTACAAAATTAAATAACCTCTTTATTAAACATGGGGTGATTTAATCTGCGTAAATGGACTTCAAATAACGAAGCACTATTAGAGGACCTTCCTGAGGACCTATATCCTATAGGGAATATTAGAAATTGGAGAATATGAAACAATCAAAGCTCTGGGAATACATTGGAATCCCAAACAAGACGAGTTTCAGTTTAGAATACGCTTCCATAACAATGACGCAAAATTGACAAAACGAAAAATACTGTCAAGGGCTCCTACCTTTGATCCGCTAGGTTGGTTAGCACCAGTAACCAACAAATTCAACTTCTCGGATTCTGCGATGCCTTTGAGAAAGCATATGCCGCAGTAGTGTATACACGCACGGTTGATGCTTTTGGTAAAATACATAATACATTGCTAACTGCAAGAATCAAGGTAGCACCATTAAAACAGCAGATCACCGTACCACGATTAGAGCTCTGTGGTCCATTACTCTTTGCTCAGCCGCTCAAATCAAGAGTGATTCTAGCAATAACTTCACCTCAGATTTTTGCTTGGTGCGAGAGATAGCACTAGCTTGGATCGCTAAAAACCCAAACAACTGGCATTCATTTATAGCGAACCGAGTGAGCGAAATACAGAGCCCCGCTGACAAAAGAATATGGAGACACATAGACTCTCCAGAAAATCCCGCCGATATAGCTTCCAGAGGAATAAGTCCGAAGAAGGACATTTGGAAGAGATGGTCACAAGAATATCTGGCTCTACTACAACAAAGAAGCAAATGGAGAACAGACAAAAAAACCCAGTTCTCGGCGAGTTGGTTCTAGTAAAGGAAGATATCTGCCCCACAAAAGTGGCCGTTAGGACGAATCGTACACCTTCATCCTGGCGAAGATGGAATAGTGCGAGTAGTTTCTGTGCAATATAGAAACATTATCAAGAAACGGCCACTTATAAAACTGTGCCAGTTGCCTATGAGCATACATAAATCTGACCATGAAGATGCCGGCCTCAGAACTTTTACGGCACTGACCACTCTCATGAAAGCGAAAAAAGGGGGTTACTTCACATTTCAGCCGAACCTGAGCTGTGGTCGAAGCCAGAGGACTTTGATACGATTTCCACCAGTAAAGATGGAAAGGGGCCTGAACCGACTACAGCTCGACATAGCAAAAGAAGAAAAATCGCACCATGTACCTGGGCCTCAAAACTGTTACATCCCACCTTTCTGATACTTTATTGGCTGACTGTAGCATTCGCACAAGACTATGAGAACATACAGCCCAAATCCGGCCTCTACATAGAGAACCTAGGCAGAGCCAAAATAAAACGAGGAAATCTTCGATTGCAAGTGTCATTTCCAATGGTTGACATTTTTGATGACGAGAAAAATATCAACTCCACTTGGAAACAGATACAGGAAATGTGTGACAAGACTGAGAAACTCACTGAAATCGCGCGCTGCTCACAACTATTCAAATACTTATTCACAAGGAGGAAGAACCTTTTAAGATTAATGGATCAATCCGATTTATAGAACTAAGGAACAGAAGTAAAAGAGGAAGTTTATGCAAATATTGACGCATTAGAAAACAATCATTAAAATCTCCTACTTTTAACAAATCAACAAATGCTGCTCCTCAACGCGAAAGTTAATCAGTCCAATTTTATCATACTAGATAAATTGAAGCAGTTTGATGCCAGATTGGCTCAATCCATTTCTTCAATTAACGAAATGGCTACATGGCACTCAGCAGCAGATCACAATAGGCTCAGCATTGAAGTGATAGCCGCATACCTAAGTGCAGAAGATTAGTACGATGAGCTCTAGGAGAAGTATGCTTACTGGTTAAATGCCATACACAATCACGGTTATCTCTTGAATTTTATATCCTTATACGAAATCAAAACTGTTATTCAAAAGGTAGCTCAGAAAATTGGTCCCAACTTCATTATCTTACCAACACCACAGGAAAACATTCTCACTCATTGCTTTTTGATTTTGTTTGTTTTATTACAGAAGCTTTTCTATCGTCTTTTTTGTACAAACTGTCTCAATTTTTTCTTTTAACTCCTTATATTTTCTCAACAAACTAGAATATCGTTTGCGGTAGAAACATACTGTATATTTCTCTTTCATCAATATTTAATTGTTGATACGGCGGCTCAAAAACGGATTTCATAAGTTTTCCCTGATAAATTGACATGAAGACTTCCCTAATGTTCATTAATTGAAGAGATTACCAGATTCAAGAAAGATATTAAACCTATTCTAATTTTTTTTTTCCAACAAATGTTTTGAGCAGACGTATGCATTTTTTGTTGTTGGCGGGGATGCTAATTTACCATCAGAATTTCAGATCTGGGTCAGTACGTTTATGTCCTTTGCAAGTTTGATGCACACAACCCTGCCTTCAGGTTCGACGTTTTGGTATTCTTTACAAAATTAGAATTGAAATAAGAACTAAAGTCGAAAATCTAGAAAAAAAACCAAAAACAATAACTTAAGATTTACACATATCTTAACTCCATTTTTAAAATCCATACTTAAAAAATACCTAAGCAAAGCCAAAATGTAACATTTAAAGCCAATAGCGAAAATTCAAATAAAAAAAGGATAAAACAAAAAATTATTACCTAAATCATTTCCAAAATCTGATTTGACTGATTTAATGATTTAAATTTAATACCGAAATAGAAAAAAATAAGAATCCACAATAAAGAATGTTCTGAATGTTCTGAGAAATGATTAAATAAAAAATTCCAGTACAATTATTCAATGTACCCCACTAGAGGATAAAGTTCCCATTCATCATCGGCAGCCATAAAGCAGTCGATGACAATGTTGCGAAAAATATTTTGCTTGCAGTTTGTTTCCTTGCCCCTGTAAAATTTCAGCTTCATTATCGGCAAACTCACCGCATCTCTTGTGTTGCGGACCATGGCTGAGAAGTAAAGTTCGCATCGTAGTGTAGCTGGAAACTTTAATATGTTGCTTGTTGCTAAAGTGGAGGCAATCTCAGATGTCTGCAGATGCGAAATGCGTTTGGGATTTTTGTTCTAGCTGTCGCATCTTCATACGGAGTATTAAGTTATCTCTGGTTATAGTCATTTATTCTCGTGTTTTTAGAAATAATTTTTTTGTGATAATGGAAACGTCTGCTCCAGTATCGATTAAAAAGTATATTTTCAACTTTTTGTCGAAAATAAATAGGCGGCTTGACGATGTGCCTATCTTCGATGCCGCGTCCGAAGTGGCTACTCGGGGTTTTTTGGCTGATGGTTTTCCTTCCTTTCGAAGGTACAAGGTTGGATACGTTTTCTGGCGTTTTATTTGAATTTTTTGTGCAACCAGCAAATATCTTGTTTAAATTGTAATTGAGTCTTAGATCTTGGACGAAAAGGATTTAAAGAATGTGATCTATCTCTTTCTCTTCCTTGACGGGTTTCCACACTTTTTGGAAGCTAGGTTAGATCATTTAATTGATTCAATCAGTTTTTAATACCATTGTCTGAGATTACACAAACTTTTATGGACGAAGTGCAGTCAAAAATCTATTGGCGATATTAAATATTTCTTCCCGGTTGCGTGTATCTTGTATGGCTATTACACATGCTTTTATAGCAGTAGTTAATTCATTTATCGATAGCTTTGGGAAAAGAGACTTGTTGACTAGACTGTTTCCCCCTGCCAAAGATTCCATATGCCGAAAAGTTCGGAAGACTTGTAATTTCTAAGTTTTACTTTTTGTAGTAACGCGTCAAGTCTCTTTTTTCCGAATCTCGTTTTCTGTTTAAAAGAAAGGATTTTAAATTGCCGTATCTATCTATACTGGGTGGATTTGAAAGTGCATCTGGCACGATGTCCATGGTTTCAGTGGTCAAAAAAGCGACTAGGTGATCATATTTGGTATTGGATGTGCTTATGCATTTGAGGCGAAATTGAATTTCCACCTGCAAGAACCATAAGTCTGGTCGACTGTTCCAGAATGGTAGTATCTTTAGGGAATTTAGGGATAACATAGGAGAAATATTATTGACGTTGGCTAATTCGCCATATGTATTATCACTAGGCTCTTGTTCTTCTGGAAGAGTGTTGAGTCCATTATCACTTGTGCTTGTGGTGTTTTCGGTTCGCTTTCTTTGACATTTTTGCGGGGAATGTTTGTGTACTTGTTAGTTAGAATTGATTTCTTGATATGGAAATAAATGTTTATTCCTTTTTACAAATTAGGATTTAGGATTGAATGTAATACAACCTACGGCCACTGTCCCAATTAGTGTCAATTTATGACGTGGAAGCAGCCTTGACTTATTTCAACTATTTAAGAAAATATTTGGTTAATGTGCCCTAAGAGATATTTCACTTCGATTGAACTGTGCGAGCATAACGAAATGTAAAAGTCTACAAAAGTCTGACGAGCGATTGGATTTACTCTAACAAATAGAATGCTAAAAGGATGAGGTAAAACTTTCAAGCGAAGAAAAATAAAAACTCATATACTAATATGAAACTGAATAAAATACTCGATATAATCGGAATCGAACTAATACATATGACAAAACAAAGAAACAAAATTGTCCCAGGCTAACAGATGTTTCCAACCGAGACACCAAAACTCTCCGTATAGATGTGTGAATGCCCGACACAATTTGCGATTATTTTTATTTTGTCAGAAATGGGAGAGTCCTGATATTTTCCATTCAAATAATTTGTTGATTTATGTTGATATAAAAAATTATGAAGAAATCTTTCAAATTATTGAATTCGCGAAGTCAACCACATGGAGGATTTTACGAAAGAAAGGAGAAAAGGTTATGATTTTTTTTTTCTTAAGTAAAGAATGCCTTAAACACTCGATCTCATATTAAATGTCACTTAGTCACTAAGAAGCACTATATGTTTCATAAGTCTTATTGAGAATTTTAAATATGGTTCATTGTATATTGTTTATGACGTGAGAATTTATATACATAAATATATATAGCAAGTGAGATATTATTTTGGCACCCGCAATTCAAACTTTCAATTGGTTAGCAAAATTTTCCTAATTGATATATGATATGATGATATATGTATATTCTTGAAATTAATTTGTTTTGAAAATATATTTATATGTTATGTATAATAGGTTAAAATTATTGTAATATTGATAATTTCTTATGATAAGAAAAATTACTCACACCTTATTTTTTCTCTTGTCATACATGTTTTGAATTTTATTTTATTTTGTTATTTACCTTCGTTTTCCATAAAGCGTATTGTAATTATTGTTGTTGAATCAGGTACATTACCCGCATAGTATCAATCGTGCACTATATTTAGCTAAAATAGAGCAAAAAAATTTTGAGAACAAAAACTTTCTATTGGAAATTAAATGAATGATAATTCCCTAATTATTTAATATAAGTGATGCATCCGTCATTCCCTTGATGAATTGATAAGACTTGCATCGAAAATGATGCGCGTGGGTGTGTGAACTTAAATTACGTGTTTGAACTGTATTTTCTGCGACTACATTCCACATACCTATGTCACCCCCATTTACTTGTATTTTGTTTTTATACGCTAGAGGAAATCTATAGGGTATACTAAGTTTGTCATTCCATTTGTAACACCTCGAAATAATGATGGTAGAGCAAAATGGATTGGACACCCACGCATAATATTAAAAGTAATTTTGATTTTTGCATGTCCTTCCGTCCGTCTGTCCGTCCATCTGTCCATCCGTCTGTCTGGTTGTCCGTCTATCTGTCCGTCTGTGAGCACGATAACTCGAGAATGCGAATACTTAGAGAGCTGAAATTGTGTACACGGACTAAAGAAAACCAACATTAAGTTCGAAAATGAGACAAATCAGGCAAAACTCCTTCGTGGGGTTGCCATACAAAAATTTCGTTTTCCACTATATATTTGGATACTGCCTGAGAACGCGTCGACGTAGAGAGCTGAAATTTGGTACATGGTGTTGTCATTGTACTATCAAATAACATTTCAAAAATGGACTAAATGGGGCAACTAGTTCTTGGTGTTGCCTTATAAAAAATTGAGGTTTTTTGCGTATATTGTGAAAACGACCATTCCAAGACATTTCTATTGTAACAAAAATTTCTTCAGAATACAAAATCCTATAAAATTGGTTACAATTATTTTTTCTGTCCGACAAACCATTCTAGAAATATATGCGATACACCATTTCAAAAATCATACTTGCACAGATAGGAGTGACCGCATAAAATTAAGGACGGGCATTCATCTAGATATAGGGTATCATAAGAATTGGTCTTAGACAAATCCTAGCTTTTGTACTTGTTATCTGTAAATTTAATAATCGCCTGTGTAGCGAATTGTACTATCTAAATAACTAAATTACACAACAACTTTAGGCTTACTCTATTTGCATGTTCACCAAATATTAATTACTGTAATTGAACCGTAAAATTATATTTTTGACTGAGTACACAGGTATACGTCCTTGCTCAATAGTGTCAGGCACTTGATAGGAAACTTATTCAGTTATGATATAACATGAATGCTTATGCTCGTTTGGAAAGTCCTTTGGGGGTAAGTGATTGCACATATGGCTGTGATTTTGGAATTAAAACACGATGCAAAGTACCTAGTTAAATGACGAAAACGTTTTTTTATATGTTTTACATCATTTTATTTAATCTAAAAAACAATGTAGCAATAAGCTACCATTCATTTTAAATGACATAATCTACAGCAGTATCATTTTATTTCACTTCTTGATTTCAAAACTGTAGTTAAAGGCATTCCTTAGTGACATACAAATATTTGCAGACACTGTATAGTTCTCCGTGACCTGCATCTCGTTATGATGTTCTTAACACAATTTAAAGATTCTCGGTTTAGAGTATCGAAGATGATGACGAGAATGGCCTAGTCACTAATAAAAGCACTATAACTATAAAATTTTCTCACTTCATAAGGATTTTCGATTGTGAAAAGTGTTTATCACTAAGTAATTCGCACGATAAAGTGGAATTACCTCACTAATCACTTGAAGAATAGATTTGTTTTGGCCCTTAGTACTGATTTTTATAAGGAATAAGCACCTGTTTAAATTCACTAATATGCACTTTATAGAGATTTACTCTTATGAGTGAATATAACGATTGATTGTCACCTTATGGCGTCGAATTTTAATCATGAGGTGAAAATTTTAGTGGTTATCACGAAACTTGCGCTGAGGCTTAGTGACGAAACTAATTTTTCACTACGCTAAGGATTAAATGCTAGTTGGGATCACGCATCTGAAACTAAAAGACTGTTTATCAGTGGTCAAAACCAGATAGATATGTAGAAATTGGTAAGTACTGTAGCAGAGTTTGCTGATGAAAAGTGGCAGTTTAATAATTTAGGATTTAGATCATGGTTGGGTTGATCTCTACCAAAAATACTCGAATCCTTTAAACTAGCGTATAATATTTCTCGAAGGTAGGCTAGGAATCAACTGAACAACATTAAAACAATATTTTCAGAGCTTATTTTGATATTAAATCTATTGCAAATAACTTGTAAAAAGCTTTCAGCAGTTTTTAAATACTATAGTTGAAACTATAAGTGAGACGTGAAGTCATAATCAAGTATAGAAAGCTGGCCAATTTGACTCTGATTTGACTGGGAAGTCAATCGATAGATGTGCTATATTAAAATATGTTGAAAGATTATTCACAAGTGTAAAGTGTAAATATTACAAAAAGGCGACTTAGGTTATGTAGGAGGGGTGCTGATCGTAATACCTAGCCTGCTTCATTTAGACCACCAGTAGCTACATTGTGCCAGGTTTTTTTGGTAGAAGATATTAACATAAATATGGCCAACCAAAGAATGCCATTATATAAGTGTATATGAGCATAAAAACCATCTCGAACTCAAATATATTCTCTGCAGGAAAGCATTTTAGTAGAAAATATCAGAGCTGTGAAATAGGGGACTGTTATGGCAATATGAACTCACACCTCAATGCAAACAGTGAGTCCGCTCAGATTTTCAAGCTCTTAAGTGAGACCGGGAAGATTAGTCATAAAGAAGTTGTAGAAATGATGAATCTACAAAAAATCTTCCAGACAATCCAAGAGACAGGCTTTTGTAGCAAATCGGATGGTATTGAACTACGGAAGCTGCTCAGTGCTCACCCCATTTGATTCTGAGCAATAATCTGTGAGAGAAGCTGAGTGCATTAACAAATTCTAAAGGATCCGACCCATTTCTGCAGTGCACTGAACAATTTGTATATCGTACGATGATAATTCGTCATTAGCCTTATCTGAAGTAGTCCCTTTATACTTATTCTTGATTATAGCCATTTAGGGGACATGTTGCTGATGAGTACCATAAAAATAAAAAGAGAAATCGATAAATTGGTTGAAACAAGAGTATTCATAAAGGGAAGGACATGATGTGGGTCTGACTGATTAAATACATTTATATATTATATAGGTATGTAAAAAAGTAAGTACCAAAAGTAATTCATTATTTGAAAAGGGGAAGAACCCGACAGATGATATTGTAGAGCGCATCTCTATACACACAACATTTCTAATTATCATGCACACAAAAATATATAAATTGATCAGCAAAACACCCATAAGGTGATTCAGTGCATTTTATGTACATGCAGAATGCCATACAGAATAGCAGAAAAAAAATAAAAGTCATGTCCACCTGCTTATGGACAAGCGAAGTGCATTTTGCTCATATAAGTGTCATGTTTCAATGAATACACGACGGGAAAGATTTACGCTATGTTTGTGCTTTGCAATAAAAAGAAAGACAAAAGCAACAGCACATGGTACTTAGAAGAAACAATCAATGGTAAGCATTACACTATAGCTTTCTTTGTTTAGTTTTACCTGGCTTAAAGTTTGGGTAATGCCCGCTGTGCATTATTTGCATGCACAGAAAATATGATCAATTATGAATTAAGAAATGCCCGAAGGTGTGTGATTGGTCAGAATAATTGAAATAAGTAACGTCAGCGATTTTAAAAGTGTATAAATTCAGTGTGTTTTGATTATATAAATCAGAGTTAATTTTTAACTCCATGTGTTTACTTCACTTAGTGACCTAACTGTCCCTTAGCTCCGACATGGAAAAAACAAAAGGTAATTGAGCTTCGCAAGCTCTTGCCTTTGCATTACCAATAGAGCTCTTTAGCTCTGGTAATTTTTCTGGCTGTTCAAATAGTGAGCTCTATATCTCCTACCTGGATAAGCCGAGTGGCTAATAGCGAGCTCTTCAGGTCCTACCAGTCAAGCATGTTGTCTCACAGCGCTTTACGAAGCACTCCGACAATACGACAGAAAACTCAGAAAGTTCTATTCTAAGGATCTTTTGCATTTTTTAGGTAACCATTTGGGTAGTTACTCCTAGCTGTATACTGATAATATATATTATGAACATAGGATTGTTTGTTGATATTTCTTTTGGCATGGTATTTGTGATAAAAAATGCATTTTCCTCTTGGTCGGTACTTCTATTTCCGATGCGATTTGTATTGCTTCAACTAGAGTCTTGGGCCTTGACGCGAAGACTATTGTTTTGAGTGGTTCGTTTAAACCATTTATGAATGAATTTAAAGCTAATTGATCGTTCAGTTTTACGATCAGTGGCCTATTGATTTCACCTTGCTCAGTTACTTGCCAGGTGTTTAGTTGAACAACTAGACTTTCGATGTTTGTTGCAAAATCAGTGACGTTTTTATTGGACTGTACCAATCGTGATAATTCTCAGTGTATACTAAGCGGCGTTTTCTTTGGTTTAAAGAGATTTCTTTTCTTTTATATTTTGAGAAAAATGAAAAATAAATTTTAAAAAAAGTAAAGGATGTCCAAGATAAAACTTATATTGTTTCAAAAAGTAGCATGGGCTTCGGCTTCACATATTGGAGTCGAATAAATCGAAATTCCAGGGATGGCTCTTTAAATAACTTCCATTCAATAAACCGTACACATTTCCCATCTGATTACAGAGGCTTCACTTAATTTAGATTCAATTTCGGGACACAAAGTAAAATTGGAAAGATAATTTTATGCAGATTCTCGCCTATGGCATGACAGCATCGGGATATTAGCTATGATATTATATTCCACCGCGAAATGTTACAAAAACCTATAAGTAAAAGCAAAGGGCCCCGTGTAGTACAAAAAAGGCTACGACAAATGAAATTTATTCAAGTTGCTGGAATAAAATTTCCATTTTAATGAATGGAATCATCTTATTCGGTGGTGTCCTCGAAAGCAGAAGAATCTCTTTTGAAAGCACAGCGTTGCACGATACTCGTTTACATAATTTGAGCATAACGAGGCCATTAAAGATTATGCTTAGCGAAAATGTTTAACATTACTTTCGACATGACTGAGATAAATTCTTTCCTTTTTAAAGAAATTCTGACCAGTTCAAGATGAAAACATCTAAGAATCCACTGACGCAGATATCAATAATTATTATCAATCCACTTGTTTAGAGCCGTTTGGAATTGAGAAGCTTGTTCATAGTTGTAGGAATAGTTATTTTGCAAAATTATTCTTGTACAGAAGAGTATTGCTCTCTTATATTGCAAAAGGAAACGCGTATGACTTCTCAATTCTGTTCACATAAGATTTTATTTGTAATAGTAGGAAGTAGCCTTCACTGCTTCATTCTGACAATACTATCTTCTACACCCTAATATTTCTCTGCAATCTACGAGTATATATATTTAACTAATATTTATTATTTCCACATGTATAAAGATTTTCACAATAATCACTCTACATACTAACCCGCCTTAATACGACGTCACCTCCTGACTAATGGTAAATTTGTAAATTTATGATTTTGTGTGGATCTTCTTGTTCCATTTTAATAAGATGAATCATTTCATTCCCCCACCATTTTCATCTACAACAGATTTTAAAAATTAATTTACCAATTAATTGATGAACTCGTTAAACAAATCGGGAAGAAAACTGTGTAGAAACATGAATCACTTGATCTACAACGTTCAAAGCAGAAGTCCAACACTTACGATAAGAAATTTTTATCACGGTTGAAACTCTCACCTGAAACAAGTTCACACCAGAATAAAAATTGCTAAAAAGAATTAACAAAAGTTAGAATTATCTTCGTTAGCCACTACCGGCAGATAGCTTACATAATTCAACCTCTTTTTTTCTTTTAAAACTGGTTTAAAGTATTTATACTTGTAGCGTAGTTCTAATATGACAATATGACTGAAAAGTTGTTTTCTAAGTCAAAGAATTTAGTAGGCATTTTGTTTTTTAAGTTTTCATAACGAGTTGTATTTTGTTGGTGTGTTGTTTTTATTTAATTGTTCATTCAGTTTGTTTTATCACTATATGAATGATACGGATCACAGATTACGCCAAGATTTGCATGTTGCTTATAAAATGTTTTTTGAAGGGCCCAATTATCCTCAATAAAAAATAAAGCAAAATCTATTAAAAACACTTTTAAAATAAATAACTTTCGTAAATAAATTGAACTAAAAGTAAAAAATTCAATAATTTTCTCTATCTCAGTGATATACACAAAATTTTTTTATCGTATAGTAAGAAATGGTAGAATTCAGACTAAATCTTAAAAGTTTGGGCATCCATAACTATAATCACAATTGACTAACTGCATCTCATACCCAAACTTTAAGATATAATCTGAATTCTAGCATTTCTAATTTTGCAATAAAACTTTTCTTTTGTGTATCACTGAGGAAAATTTATTGTTTACATTAGATTTTAGTGCGATTTATTTATAAATATTATTTATTTTAAACGGTACATAATCTACCTGACATATGCATATTAATTCGTGATAAGTAATTTAGAAGATTACCGCACTTTGATGCAAATACTTTCAGATCAAAAAAGTGTACATGAAAACTCTGGAAACTTTTATTTCACATCACAAAACCCATATAACTGTTAATCATAGAAAATTAAAATATTCCCATGAAATATGCAAAACATTATGCTAAAGCATTTAAAAGAAAATCAGACCCGCACCAACCTACACATCCTTTGTACACAAATTCGAAAATCACGCGATTTAACGATATTCGGGTGAAAAAGTCTGTTATAAAGTTTCTTTCTTACAGAAGGAAAGCAAAATTCCATTTAATAGCACACAGAAAATTAATTTGATATCACACAGAGCCCAAATTGAACAACCGCAACGGGTGCAGTTACCACCCACACCTCAAAACCTTCAAAATTGTTATATTTTTTTTACCCCATCGGAATTCTTCATTCACTTATTCTAAATAAAAAAAACCCCATGTAAATCCATGCACGTTTACTACCTTAAAACTCTTTCGTTATGAACGTCGCCCTTTCGGAGAAAGTTATTTAGTCAAGGGTTGGTGAGTATATAAAAGTTATTTAAAATATTTCATAATCCTTGACTGTCGAATGTCGAAGTATGTGCCGCTTGCAATAATCTAGGATTCTGGAAAATTTCAAAATCCTACGTCACGTCGTTTTTGGTAAAAACGTCTTTGACAGACAGACGGACGCGCGGCGAATTTATAAGGGCTCCGTTTTATCTGTCTGAGGTCCGGAACCTGTTTGACGAACCTAAAAGACAAGAACACCAATTTATCTGGACCAAAATGAAAATAATTCAAACATCTTACCTGCACATGGAGTGTGCCATAGGTGCGAAAGTCCCTCGATGACATGAAACGAGAATAGGAGATGAATTAAAACACATGAAATAAATAAAAAAAGCAGATGAAATATAAATAAAAAATGAATATAAAATTGATGAAATGAAATTAACAATAAAAAATAAGCTATTTAACATAAAAAAAGCGTTTTTTTTTTTGTACATACAAACAATCAAAACAAACAACATAGAAGGCAGGAAATTATATGTAATTTCCATGCCATAACAAGCACATATCTAATTAAACATACAAAAAGGACAATCAACCATACAAATAAAAGTATATTCAGAAGATTGGTGGACATTTCTTGTGAGAAAACACCCAAAACAAAGCTCACCTGCACAGGTGTCCATCAATCTTAAAAACATAAAAACCACAAAAAATCTAATAAATGTTGTACCTGTAGATTATGGTATCCAGCGATGAAAAATAAGCATACACCACACAAAAACTATTAAATTAATAAAATTACTAGAAAACAAATTGCGCGCGTTTGACAGTTCGAGTTAAAACTTACACGGTGAACTTCATACTCCCAAGACATGGGATACGTCAAATTGGGGTAAAATCTTGCCGCGATTTTAATGGTCACGTTCGTTTCGCGACATTTTTCGCTCAATTCGCGTAATTCGCGATATTTATAATTCTAATACATACCAGTGAGTGTGAAAGAGATGCAAGGTGCGAGCAAGACAGAACAGCGAATTTCATGAGAGGAATTTATTGGAATGAACCGAAAAATGGAATGTCGATAAAGTAGATCAAATTTATGAAAAAATGAATTAAAATTAATAAAGTTAATATTAAATCTATATGGGAAGGATGCCAAAAAATGCAAAATGCATTTTTAAAACTCTAATAAAGTTATAAACAAATTATATTTCGCAGATTTCACTTTATGGATAATGAAATCGGGACAAATTCTTCCATAAAAGGCGCGTCATTCCTTCATTCGGTCTCTTATTTTTTCGAGTAGTTTTTTAGAAAACACATGCCAAGCATAGATTCCTAGTTCATGCAAAGTTGACATCAAGATCTTAGAGTTTTGTGGTTTTGGACTTGCAAAATTTTCATTAAATTTTTTCATCGATTCCACTTATAAATTTTGGAAGGAAGAATCTGGCTCGAAATTTCGTGCCAATTTTCGAGATTTCGGTACGGATCAGCAACAAGCTTTCAAAATCCAAATTTGAAGGAAATTTTATTTCACAAATATTTAGCAAAAAGGTATATTGTTTATTGATTTTTTTACCAATTTGTGGTTATGGGACACATGTAATCTCAATGAAGTCACAAATAACCCAAACAAATTGATTATTAATAACTAATGAAACTCCTTCCTTTTCAGAATAAATTTTAATAAATACATTAAATTGAAAATTTTATTGTTTTTTGACATTTTGTGAAAAAACATGCCTATATTATGCAAATGCTGCTCAGACAATAGAATTTGAATAGAGTAATTGTTTAAGTGAAATAATTAATTGTGTAAGTAAATATTAATTTTCCTGAACTATATAGTTAAAGAGATAAGGCTTTAATTAGAATACACGTAGAATGAACTAAAAAACACACGGGTTTTGTCATTGAATTAAAGAAATATATTTGAGTAATTTTTATATTTGTTGAAGTAAATCAATATTGAGTTGTACTAAATTTAATTTTAAGTAGAGAAAAATATAACCAAATGATATCTTTCAATCGCTACACTATCTACCACCATTTTGATTTTCAGAACAGCCTAAATTGTGGTTTGTAAACGCAACTCAACTAATGTCAATTATTGGAATTGATTGTTTACTTGCTTTATAAACGCAGCCCACTATGCGTCAATTATAGGAATTAACACATAGTGTAATTTGAGTTCGTTCGATTAAGCAGAACCATACAATTAACATAAATGTCGCTTCTATATCTATGCCAAAATACGGTGTGCATTGTAGATGATCTCTTAATTACTCTCCCCCTCTCCCTCCCTCCCTCTATCTCTATCTATCTAGCTATCTATCTCGCACTACAGCTACAAAGCGACACCCACAATTTGATCTATCGCCACCCACAATTTTATCACCTTAAAGAAGGAATAGTGTTGTATGGTACAAAATTCCATATAGTTACCAAATGCGGCTCACCATCGTAACTGTATCTGTTGTTTCCAGAGAGCTAGTCGCTAAGCTACCCCGCTTGAAAGATATCAGATTACACATACTAAAGACGTATGAAGAAAAGCTCCGAAATAGACTTCCGGTTCTGGAAAAATTACGACATAAGAATCCAGGAGTTGGAAAGTTTTGTTTGAAACAGCCGATTTAAGACACAAAACATTTTTATCCTGAACATTGCCAGAATCATGCTTGTGGGGTATAAATTTTGGCCTCTCAAAACTTGTATTGACTTACATTGATTTCAAGATAACAAATTGTAATAAGACTCCAACCACTGTCTATTTCTTGAAATACCTGTAGTTTTCTCACTATATTATTAACCATTACTTCGAAAATTGGCGATATTTCTTCAATAACGGTTATCACATTCATCTTTACTTGGAATGACTTCATGATGTTATAAAATCATAATCATAATCATCGTCATCCTTTTTCGTCACTTTTATGCATTCAGAAACGAGCATTAAGTTAAACTTAACTAATCGCATCAAATTTATTTAGTGAACCGTCTAAAACACTTGATATTGAATTTTTCGAAATCTTAAAAAATTCAATAGGATCTGAGAGTTAGTGATCTTTATTCTTTAAGATCAATGTCTCTATTCATTCATTTAAGCAACTTTTACCAACTTTTAAAGTATCATCCAGCGGTTATGCAGCGCACTTTTTATGTGCATTGCTTCGAAGGTGATATCTCAACTCTATAGGATGAAACTCGTACTTACATCCGTCACCAAATATTAAAGGTGTATCAGATGTTGAAGACCCCGATTCCAATAAATCTATAGGCGGTATTTTTTCTGAACAATCCATATTATTGGTTAGATTTATACGTTTTTTCGCTTACAATTTCAAGTCTTTTATGACTTGTAGATGACAAATTGGTGATACGTGAACGTTTAAGTAAGTATTCTAGACTGTCACCCCAGTGATAGGTGAAGTGAAGACGTCAGCCATAAATGCAGATACTTCCACGTAGTGTAAGGTGGTAACCACTGTTCGATGAGTTTGATACTGAGCAATGCGATAAACTCTGTATCCAACCCAAGTCAAGGTGGAACAGCATACGTCAAGGGCTGTGTGGCTAAGGCGGTGCTTATTCAGTAGTATGCGAAATCTGGATACAGCCTTCCTGTTGTATGGGGGATCTACTGCAGGTGAGCGATATTCCCTAGGTGCTCGTGGGAACAAAATTGTTCTTTTAAACAGAAAACCTCCGAATTAGAGAAGGCTACCTCTGTAGGTATGCAATGCAATGCTCTCGCATGGGCTAGAACAATCTGATAGTGGAAAGTCAGTGCTGATACCACCAGAACCCACGGAACAAGGTTACTATAAACAGTCCCTTAATCCATAACAACTACCTGCCATCCGAAAGCTGGAGCTCAGTAAAAAGTGCAAATTGACCGGAACGGCGAGAGAAAACGGTTAAGCAAACCTTTAGATTCAGCAGTAGATTACAGTGCTGCTCTACAGAAATCCCTAAAACCGCTGACGTCTACAGAGATTCCATTGGGCGCCAGAACGAACCGCTCGAAGAGGACTCGCCGACAGTGCAGCGCAAGAGAAAGCATGTACACGAAATGTCACCTACAAAGAAACCCTACAGGGGACTAGGCTGGCGATCATGGGCGAGACACCAATGAACACTGAACAGTTGAAGAAGGTTCATAAAGCCGTCCTGGAGGAACTAGATAGGACTCCAGAAGATGGCACTAAACTAAAATTCCTGGGCTGCTTAATAAAGCCAAGTTGGCTAACCATTAGGTGCACTAATACTGAAAGCCGTGACGGTGGCAAGGTTAACTCCTGGGTCAGGAGCTAGTTTAAAGCTCGTGGACGAAAGCCAATTTTCTAAACCAAAAATTGGAATAGTCTAAATTGAGGAAGAGGACCCCATACTAAATATATTGCATAAGCAAATCGAGGGACGGCATACCTCCGAATGGCGAGTATTCAGTGGTAAAGCACAAACACTGACATTTTCGGTTAACGAAGAGTCCTGTAAAGCCCTACAAAAGATCAATTATAGACCTCATCAGAACTGGTCGAAAGTCCAGATAAGTCTAGAAGAACGCCGCTGCAGGAAGTGAAGAGTGACGTACAGGGACCACTCAATTTCCTGGAGATAAAGTCCTAGCGGGAGCCTCCAGCATGACTTCAACCGAAAGTAAGACTCCAGTCTCTGCATATAAATTAAAGATTGTGCCAAAAGAAACAACGTTGGGAGGTAGAACTGAAAATAGCATGCAGGCTGGACCTTCGGGCCTAGGAGTCAACATAAACCCAGGCGTCAAGGGCAAAACAGTGGGCAACAAAGTTGGACAGGGGAGATAGTGTGCAGGCTATGCAATAAAGCGAAAAGAATATCGGACTGGGATGGGAAGAATACCAGCAGGCCCTGACCAAATGTTTCCGGGAAAATAGGAAATCCAAAAGATGGTCTTGGCAGAAATTTACAGAAGGTATTAGTGAAACACCTGTCAGTGCCAGAATACACAAGGTCTAGTCAAAAGGAACCCCCAATACACTCGGACTATTGGAAAAAGTTAGTGCTAGTATTAGTGCTGCTGGGAAACTTTTCTGGTGTTGGTGTATATCGTAATTTCTACCACCTCTGCTCATTATAGTGGGGAAAGATAACAAAAAAGAGAAAACCCCGTCAATTTCGATTACTGATTCAGGCTCTCAAGTTGTAACGAGAAGTGGTGTCGGTATTTCGGTATGAGCTTACGCCAGCGACTGTGAAGAAATTAACTCAGGCATTAGAAACGAGATTCATGCCCATGATCGAATTGCGCTTGCCAAAAGGCGAGGAAATAAACTCTGAAAAATTGACGACGCCATACGCACTTTCGATGCGAGAATTAAAGATTGTGAAAAGTTGGAACCGGAAGCTACACAAACCATGAAGACTCTTCAAGATCAACTTGACGATATACATAGGAATCATTGCTTCAGTGACGTAATTATACGTGGAATACCTTACCAATAAACTTAAAATCCGGTACACATTTGTAAAAATATTGCTACAGTGATCGATCATCCAATTTCGTTATACATTAATGCTTTTCGCATTAAAACAAAGTCTCTTCGCAATGGTAACCCTATCGTAGTACGTTTCTCGTGTCCATCCGAAGAAAGAGCTTTTTTATCAACATATCGCTGACGACGAGTATCCGGCTTGCTGATCTCGAAAGCTTTTCTTGAGACTCTTCAATTTATATAAATGAGAGCTTGACTCTCTCCTACGTGAAGCTTTGAAACTTCGTAAACCGGAGAAAATACATTCAGCCCACACTAAAGATGGACTGCTATATATCAAAATTCGTCGACGACCTATTCCGAATAAATACATGGGCACAGCATAATAAACTAGTCTGAAATCCAGTTAAATGGCAATACAATTGCAACTGTAACAATCGAGATTTAATCGATTTTCCCACAGTAAAGTTAAATGAATTTACGATACCCCCGTTTCAAAGTACCTAATTTAGGAATTGTGCTGAATCGGAGGTTGAATTGCTGCGACTATATCGGCTCTATGCTGGGAAAAGTCTATAGTGGCTTGCGAAGGATATGGCTTGCAGCTATTATTCTGTCAACTGGTCTCAAGCTAAAACTTCTCAAAACACTGATCTTCCCTTATTTTTTCTAATGGCAGGATATTTTTCCCATGCTAGATAGTGTCTGTCACCGCAAGGTAGATGTGGCATTACCGATTGTGTTCGTTTCAATTTTGGGCTGCGCAGATTCGACCCTGTCAAACATCTACGATCTCGCGTGCTGAAAATCTCGTTGAATGGAAGTGCACGAAGTCTGAATCAATCTGCCTGCCAATTTGCTTTCCAACAGAATAATAAGGACGCAGCTATCTGGTGAGATATTGGAGGTTCGCACCACCAGATGATGTCCCCCATGGAGGAGTACTATCTGCTTTGCTGTCGCCTATGGTAGTTGACGACCTTTTAGTTCAACTAAGCAACCAAGGTTTTGAGTCTCAAGGTTATGCTGATGACCTTGTTACCGTTATGAGTGGTAAATATGAGCGCTTGCATTGTAGAAAGCTTCAAGAAGCCCTGAGTTTTGCTCAAGACTGGTGTCCTGCACACACGCTATCAGTCAATTAAAAAAAAAGAAAAAATTAAACCCTTTACCAAAGAAGGAGAATGATGAACATAACTAGACCTATCCGCTTTGGTAAAGAGGTCTCAATGTCCATGTACTCTTAATATCTCAGGAAAACTCTTCATGATAAACTGAATTGGAATAACCGTATTGAAAAGATAGTCCAGAAAGGTACACTAATGCTGTGGAACTGCTGGAAACTAGCCGGCTCCACAAGAGGATTCAAGATAAATATCATGATTTGGCTATATAAATCAGTTGTCAGACACATGGTCACCTATGCTGCAGCAGTATGGAGAATAAATGAACTAAAATGTAACCACCAAGAAGCTTAACAGCGGTAGGAGCAGAAACGTATGGCGTTACGCCAAGAGCTAACATCTATCAAAGACTAGGAAAATATGCCCCAATATTTCAGGCAGAGGTATATGCCATGAGTAGATATGCATACGAAAATCTCAGCCGATCCTGCACTAATAAAAATATTTATATCTATACGGATAGCCAAGCAGGTTTGAGAGCAATCTGGTCACCTGAGATCAAAGCGAAGTTAGTGTGGGATTGCATCCAAGCATTAACGAACCTTGGCACATCCAATCACATAACACTTTAGTGAGTGCCAGGACACTCGGGAATTGATGGGAATGAAAATGCGGACTAGCATCCAAAAAAGGGAGAATCCATGCCCCTCACAAGACCAGAAAACTTTTGCGTTATTTCCTACAATACGGTGAAGCTTACCATGCAAAATTGGATCCAGAAATAAATGGACCAGATATGGACTTGAATGATAGGATCCAGACAAGCTAAGAGATTCATCAATAGACATTACAGGAGTCCTAAATGGATAATGTAAGCTTAACAAACACATACATCGGATAGGCATTTCACCCACTGATGTGTGTAGGCTACGTTTCAAAGAGGATGAATCATCGGAGCACGTTCTGTATGAATGCGTATACTGGCAAAAGTGCGTGACACCACTGAATATAATGTGCCTAACTCCTACACCTTCAAGGATTTCATTAATAATACACACATCTCACCAAACGATCGTTTAATCTCTTTTGATGTAACGGAACTATACACCAACATTCCGCATGACCAGCCGATCAGGAGTGTGCTAAGGCCCAAGATAAAACAAGTCACCCGTATCTCAAAATGCATGTTCAACAAGGCCCTGCAATTCTGCGTGCTGGAGAAAAATTGTTTGATGTATCAGGGTGTTTTCTACAAACAAAAACACGGGCTACCCATGGGTAGCAGCTTATCAGGCATTCTAGCGGAATTTGTGTTGGATGACCTACTGGCTGACATCATATGTGACCAACTTCACAAACCGTCTCTCATCAAAATATATGCGGATGACATCATAACAGCGTTACCTACGCATGCCATAGATGAAACTCTAAGAATTTTTAATAACAAGAATGACCGCATAAAACTCACTGTGAAGAAGAAATTCCCACCACACAAAGCATTCCTTTTTTGGACATGATGCTATGCAGAGTAAACAATAGAATCTTAACAGATTGGTACAGTAAACCTGTGGCATCAGGGCGACTATTAAATTTCTTATCGGCCCACCCCCACCGAATGAAATTTAACGTGGAACTTTCTTTTGCTAAGAGGGTAATCGCTCTGAGAAATGCAAATTACCACAATAACAACTATAGCCGGATCCATCGGATTTTGTCCTCCAACAACTATCCCAATAGCATCATTAATAAATTCATTAAAAATGTCAAATACGCTCAAAGTAACATTAACAACACAGCCGACAATACACATAACCAAAATACACAAATACCTATATACAAAAAACTTACATACATACCACACATAAGCAATAAAATCATCCCCAATTTACAAAGTAACAATACCAACATTAGATTGGGGCTCCAGCCTAAAAACCAATTAAGACTAACCTTCTACTCAGATACTAAAACAAAAATTGCAAATTCAATAAAGGGTGCTATATATGAAGTCAAGTGCCAAACAAGCAATTGCAGCAAAGTCTAAATTGGAGAGACAGGGAGAGGAGATACATAAAAATACGTATGCGGGAACATTTAAATGATTATAATAGGACATCTAAGCTCACACGAAATGACAGTCACCAACAAAAAGATGAACGTAACTACAACACAGCCTGTTTAGTGCATGCAATTAAAAACACACACACACGCGTTCGACTTTGAAAATCCAAAAATTCTAGATAAAGAGCAAAACTGGAGGAAAAGGAAAAACATAGAAACCCTCTACATACAATCAAATAAGCCCAATGCAACAAATTTCAAGATTGATACGCAATACATTCACCCGCAATACAAAAATTTAATCAATTCATGCGCACACTCAACATGATAACGATTCTTTCCCATTAGCGGGACGTACTTAATACTGTTTCCAACACGAGTCTTATCACAAGTTAAAATTGTTAGTTTCTTTCAGTCCTCAGTCTTTAGTTCCTAATCGTTATTTATTTTTATCGTCAATTATATCTCAGAAAATGTGTGACATCAATGTTAATTACTGTGATATTTTATTTTTTTGGAGTGCATGTGTTTTGCCTTTTTTTACCTTTTTTTGATCGTTCTAGTCAACTTATAGATTTGTGTTTAATTTGCTTAAGAAATTGCTAAAAAGGTTTTAAAGTTTTAAGTTTTTAAAATTTTAAGTTTTAAATATTTTTGACATGAGGTTATAAACAACCCTCAAATAAATGTTCTTCCTGAAACACCAAGTTTCTCAAGGTAAAAACACATAGTTTGTAATTAATTGTTAATTTTGCATCGATTAATTTTTGATGTGTTTTCCCCCTTTTTGTCAGCCTTGATAATGGTCTACAGCAAAGACCGAAATATTGGATCTCTAAAATAAATGATGGCTTAAAAAACCAAATGAGTTTTTCTATGAGATGAAGTAGAATACCGGGTCATATAACCCCAAAACACATCTTTATATAAAACTTAAACTATTCCAATCTGCACCGCTTGACTATTTCTCCCTTTAAATTTGCTCCGTGTTTTTATGGGTGCAGAATCCCGATATTTATACTACTCATCACTAACATTTAATCTTTTGGAAGTGTCGCGCGGTCTACGAGTACGCACCAATATTACATTCATTTTATTTTTGTTGTAAACTAATCTAGCTCTATCAGCTGCTGCTTATTCCCGGGAACGCAGCAGGCGGACAGACGAATCGGTCGCCAACTCTCCTCACTTGAGCTTGTGACCTGATATTGTAGTTTGTTGTCCCAAACACCGCACGCGCATGGTTAGAAAAATGTCATTTTCGTTTCAAAGCATAAATCAGAAAAAAAGAAAGCAGTTATTAACAATTAATAAACAGTATTGTTAGCATGAATATTTGCGTTTTTCTTATTTGTATAAAAAGTTAGGATGTCGTTCTTTAGTCATAAAAAGTTATAAAATGAACCACTTATTTTATCCTTTGAAATTTGTTATATATATTGTGGGCCCGTAGACCACATGCCACTTCCGGATGGTTAATCTACCTATACCTACTTGCACATTCCTCCATTATAATAATGTAAAAAAGTTTGTTTATGGGGACTACGTCACAATTCCTACGCAGGAGAAGACATTTCATATACCTACTGAACTGCTACTTGTGGTGCCGACAAATTGTATGCTAAAAAGAATGTTCTCGCGTCTTTCTCTATCTTAGCAATCTTTCGAGCACCGTACAAGCCGATATACCCTGAGATTTTAAGATTATATAGTGCAGTTTCCACCCCAGGTAGCTAGAGTCAATATCTATGATTATTGAACATTGGATTAGTTTCGCTGAAAAATGCCAATTGGAATTTTAACATCATTCATGCCTTTTGGTTCTGAGAGGGCGTAATTTTGAGTCAGTACTGCCGGCACCACCCTACGCTAAGCCTCAAAACTGCAGCCTGAAACAAATTAAATGCCCTTTTATACATTTATATAATAATATCCCGACCAAATCTATGTAGGTAGTTCAGAATGAGTCTGCTGTTGCAATCTATTGGACGAAATCTAAATCTGAAGTGTCTCCGTCTAGCATAATGGAGACGGACATGTTGACAACCAGCACTAAGCTGGCTTTCAGTGTGCCGAAGTCGTTAAGGAGACTTGATTTGTCATTATCTGTACTTTTTTCTTTTATATCTAACTGCGAATTAAATTTTATGAAAGCTCATAAATAAATTTTGTTTACCTATGACAATTATAAATAACCGCAACATTTCTGCACGACACAAAAAACAATTGCGAGATTAAAATATACATGAAGCACGCCTTTATAATTTTCTCCATTTACTTCAATGCATCGCTGAGCTGAAATCGATTCTAATTGTGGGGCTGAAGATATATTGGTCGTGAAATGAGCACCTCCAGATCCAAACAATATTTAAGGTATTTCTTAAATTATTACATTTTCTAAATGCTATTCCTGAATACTTACACCATTAGTTCAGCATTTACACGCAGTACACAGGTATACACAAGGGATTCCAATGAGATTTACTGCTATTGCTAGAGGTGTTGTTTGCTATATATCCATAAATACACGCCTCTCAGATAAGCCTCCCAAGATGTTCATTTTGGTTAATGAGCTTCTGATATAGTTATTTCTTTCGTAGTTATCCTGTGCGTAAATAAAGTTTTGATAGACAGAGAGAGCTTCCATTTCAGGACGGAATACTTACTCGGTACTATGTTAGTTTTATTTTTATTTTATTTTTCAACTTTTGTGTATTTATAAAACTAAGAATTGTTGTCTGGGGACTATAGTCAGGGAGGTAGCGTTGCAAATGAAAAAGTCACATTAAGACGGCTGATTTTGTTATCGATAATGGATCTCGTATAACTAATCAGTGAACCGAGCGTCAGCTGCTCAAGTTGCGGTCGGCGTAGGTACAGAAGACTGCGAAAGCGGTAAATATTTTTTATAAGTAATAGTACGCCGACTGCAACTTCTTTTTATAAACAATTGACATCATAATGAGTTGAAAAAAATCATCAGCTGCATCGTGGAAGGGGGTTATATGTCAGCTGCTCGCATGACCTTGTAAAAACAACACGTAAAATAAAGTAATTGTAACAGTCTGGGGATTCTTCGATGTAAATAGCTGACATTTAGTACATGATATTTTCATAGCAATACTAACTGTAATTTCAAAAATCGACTAAATCGGGCAACCTCTCCTTTGTGTTGCCATACAAAAGTTTGTTTTTTTACGTATACTGTGAAACCGATCAGTCATAGAAGTCTTTATTTTAGTGAAACATCCTATGATATTTGCTATAACCATTTTTGCTGTCTGACGAAGCGTGCTAGAAATATAAATGAAAAACCACTTCAAAAATCAAACTTCCACAGATGGGGTATCATAAGAATTGGTCAGACACGGATATTTGTATCATAATGCTCGGAAATTACAATTCACATTAATTCCGAGAATTCCCAAAGATTCGACAATATTACAATATTATACGAACAAGTAATAAAGCTAGAAATGGTCTAAATGGTCTCTTATGATACGATATATGAATGTCCGTATGTAATTTCGTATGATGACCTATCTGAGGAAGTTTAATTTTTGAAGTGGTTTTTCGCTTATATTTTTAGAACGGTTCACAAGAAAGCAAAAATGTTTGTACCAAATATCATAGGATTTAATATTGCGAAGAACTTTTCAGTACAATAAAGACGTCTATGATTGATCGTTTTCACAGTATACGTAAAAAACCAACTTTTTGTATGGCATCACGATCAAGAGGTTGCCCGATTTATTCCACCTTCGAAATTTTATTTACTAATGCTATGAAAATTTGATGTACCAAATTTCAGCTCTTTACCCGGACGAGTTCTCAGACTATTCCTATTCATTTATTTTACGTGTTGTTTTACAAGGTCATGCGAGCAGCTGACGCATAATCTCCCTCCACGAGCTGAAGCCTTTTTTTTCAACTTACTATGATGTGAGCTGTTTATAAAAAACAACAACTATCGGAGGATTTAAAAATAGGCTTAAAATATACGAAAAATTGAGAGGTAGCCATCAAGCTCACGATCCTCAGTTTAGACAAGCTACGAATATGGTCAAGCGGGAGAAGCAGAAACATTGTTTCAAATGCGGAGACCCTTTGCATTTTTCAGTCAACTGTCCCAGTATGTCGAAGGGTTATAAATGCTTCAAATGTGTTACATTTGGTCATCGATCTTTCCAATGTCGAAAACAAGTTATACATGAAGAGAAGTAGAAGATAGAACCAACAGTGAGTTTGGCGTATAATACACTGTGAAAAAAACACTAGTAAAAACAACTTAATACCAAGATTACTACAACTTAATGCTTGGCTTATTTTCAGCCTATCGAGCATTTGGTCATAACAACGAAGTTAGCTATGTTATTTTCTTTTAACTAAGTATATTATTTAAGGCAACGATGGCTTGTTTACATTTAAAACCAGAAAATACTTGGTTAAACGAACCAATTGACAAGTTTATATTTTTAACCAAGTTGTTGTCAAGCATTAACCCAAAGCTTGGTTACAATAACTGAGCTTTGGTTAAAATTTTACCAAAAACATGGTTAAATCAAAAAATGGTTAAACTAAAATTTCAGTTAAATTAATATGGTGCTTGATTGATTGATTTATGAAGTTTGGGACCCCTTTCAGGTCCCCCCGAACGAAGGCCATGTCAAGGCCCATTGTTCACCCTCCAGACCCATGAGCGATCGCTCATAGGTCCCAACCGGACGCCATTATAAATTTCAGTATTGGCTCCCAGCACTCCTTGCCGGCATCATGGAACTTTTCCAGGAGGTGTGAACCAAGAATTCTGTAGCGTATTCCTGAGAGTGCCGGGCAGTAACATAGAAAATGGGTCACTGTTTCGGACTCCTCTACGCAACCTCTGCATAAAGGATCGTCAACAAGTCTCATCCTGTGAAGGTGCCCCCTGAGAGAGGAATGCCCAGTGAGAATGGACACCAGAGTTTTCAGGGTTGGCTTGTTGAGTTTTAGGAGCTTATTCGTATGACTTAAGTTTGGTGTACCCCACAGTTCCTTTGTTGTCCTGCCCGTGGGATCTTCTAACCAAAGGCGACTGTGTTGACGGTCAGGCCAACTTGAAATGGTTCAGACAAGGTGTTTTGGTGCAATCCCGACTGTAGAGGCAGGTTCCTCTGAGGCAGCTCCAAGACGAGCAAGTTCGTCTGCCATTTCATTCCCGCTGATGTTGCTGTGCCCCGCCACCCACTGCACCATCACCCTGTTATTCCAAGAAAGGGAATTCAGGGTGGTGTTGCACTCCATTAATAATTTGGAGGTTATAAAGGGATTACACAAAGCTTTGACAGCTGCTTGGCTGTCCGAGCAGATGGCTATCTCCTTATTCTCAGTGTCTAAGTTAAGAAGGTGTCTTCTCGCTTCAAGGATGGCCTTGACTTCTGCCTGGAAAACCGGGGAGAGTGGTTTTCAAGGTGAATGGAGAACTCGATTTCAGGCTCTTCACAGAAAACTCCCGCTCCGGTGCCTGCATAGGAGTTAGAACCATCAGTATATATTATAATTGGGTTTGTCAATGGTTGAAATTTGGATTGTGATTCCCATTCTGCCCTGGATGGAATTCTATGTTCAAAATTGCTTTCCAGCATGGTTTCGAGGAGGTAGTCGCTATCTCTGTCAATGCCAGGTGCGATAGACTGCACGAACTCATAAATGGATTCATGTGGAACCCTTGTTTCCCAATGAAGCCAGCCGAGGTTAAGATGCAGCCTTAGCGCTGTAGTCGACGCTCTCTGCTTGATACGTATTTGCACCGGGTGTATATTGAGGATAACCTCCAGATCCCGGGTGCTAGTTGACTGCTTTCCACCATACCGCTGAACCGTAGGTTAACATGGGTCGAATGACACTAGTGTATATTCATAGAATCATCCGCGGTTTGAGTCCCCACTTCTTCCCTACTTCTCTACGGCACATTGCGAACACTCTAACAGCTTTGTCCGCTCTGTCTTCGAGGTGTGGTTTCCAGTTTAACTTTTTGCCTAGAATAATACCTAAGTATTTCACCCAGCTCTTTAATTCCAAGCCTGTGGAGCCAATCAGGGGTAGGTTTAAACTGGGGATATTCCTTTTCATGGTGAATTGGCATAAGTCAGTTTTCAGTGAATTGATGCTCAGCCCGTAATCCGTGGCCCAGCGCATGACTAGTCGGATCGCGCCTTGTACCAATCCACAGAGTACGGGTTCATAGCTTCCCGTGACTAAAATTGTCAAGTCGTCCGCGTAACATACTGCTTTGTACCCCATCCGGGTGAGTGTTAGCAGGAGATCGTCCATGATAAATACCGATAGCAAAGTTGATAGAATACCGCCTTGAGGGGTACCCCTGTGAACTTTTTTAACGCTGTTAGCCCCGCCAGATCAGCAAAGACTGTTCTATTATGCGGCATGTGTGTAATGCAATTTTTTAGAGATTGGTTCACTCCATGTTTTGTTAGTATTTCCGTGAACCTATGTAGAAGAACATTATTAAAGGTGCATTCTACATCGATGAAAACAGCCAGCGTGGATTGTTTAAAGAGGAAGCCTTTTTCAATTGATTGAATCACCTCATGGAGAGCCGTCTCGACGGACTTTTCCTTTAAGTACGCATGTTGGTGCTGTGATAGTCCGCTTTTGGGGATGGAGCATCTCAGCTCCCACTCACAGATGCGTTCGACGGTTTTAAGTAAGAAGGAAGTCAAGCTTATAGGCCTATACGCTTTTGCAGTTGAGCAGTCTACCCGACCTGCCTTTGGTATAAACACAACGCGGACTTCTTGCCACAACTTCGGTGTATAGCCCATTTTGATACATGCCCTAAAGAGAGTGGTTAGGTTGCTAATCAGAGGGTCACCTGAGTGCTGAAGGAGGGCTGGGAAAATTCCATCCTTGCTTGGGGATTTGAACGGTTTGAATGAGTCAACTGCCCATTTGACCGATTCGTCCGTGATAAAGGCAACTTCTCCGTCTCCGAAAGTGAGGGTTTCGGTACGCGGAGCTGAGAGGCTCTCGCTCGGACCATCGGGGAAGTGTTCGTCTAGCAAAATTTCCAACGATTCTCCAAAGGAGGAGGAGGCCCGAGTTCCATCGCTGTCCGTGAGGAGTTTGGGTTGAATTGGTATCTTGGATAGGAAGTTCTTATGTCTTGATGTCTCATTTACCCGTTATACGTTTTCGAAGAAGAGTTGCCATGACTTTCTTTTAGATTTTCGAATTTCATATTTATACTGGCGCAAGGTGTTTTGGTAGATTAACCATTCGTTTGCGTCGTTTGATCTTTTGGCTTTATTATATAGCCTGCGCACAATTTTGCGTTTATTCTTTAGCTCGCGCGTCAACCAAGGTTGGACAGGATTCGAATCTGCCCGTCTAATCGGACACGAGTCCTCAAAGGACGGGGTTAGTGCTGTGGTGATTTCTTCGACTCCCCTATCAATATCCGCCTTAGAAATTAATTGAGCGTCGGTTATATTGGTGAGTCTTTCAGTGAGCACATGTTCGAAAGTCTCCCAGTTGGTTCTGGTAGGGTTTCTATAGGTCACTGGGTTATCAACCGTCATATCTAAATCGAAGCATATGTAACGGTGGCCGGAGAGTGAAACTTCTCCTGAGTCCCTCCAGTTGTGGACATACGACGTTAGATGATTAGTTGCGAGACTTAGATCTAGGACCTCCCTTCGACTACGTGTTAAAAAGGTTGGTTCATCGCCTTTGTTTGTTGTTTTGCATGTTAGTGGTAACAAGAAATTCAAGAAGTGACTCACCTCTGGTATGACAGTCGGTGCTACCCCAGATTGTGTGGTGGGAGTTAGCATCGCACCCGATTAACAGCTCCAGGTTGCTGTTGTTCGCGAATACCACGATGTTTGCCATCTCCATGGATGGTGGTGGTTGATCCGAGTCGAAGGGAAGGTAAAGAGATGAGAGAATCAATCTCTTCAACCCTCTCCCACAAGATCGTGGTTGCGTCTTTGAAAGTAGCCTGTGAAATAGATATAATGTTTAAACATTTCTTTGCTATGATGCAGGTTCTGGGCCTACCTGGACCACGGCAGTAAAAGAGCTGAAGTGTCTTCCCCCATTCAGCAATCATATCATTTACAGTCCATGGTTCCTGGATAAGTGCTACATGCGCGCTGTCTGAAAAGGGCAGCTGCTGTAGGTTGACTGTTGCCGCCCTACTGCGATGAAGATTGATCTGAATCACTCTCATCGCTAGCATTGCCTCTTTTCTTCTTCCTCCAGGGTGTCCTCTGTGAGAGTTCTCTCATCCTCATCTGATGAGAAAATCTCTCCGAGAAGCTCTTTTTCCTCGTCCGAGATAGACGAATCTGCTGAGGAGTCCATCGTGAGGTTTTTCGTCGGGCCTACCGGTACACTATGACAAAATGCCATCGCCTGGTTGTCCCAAGAGAGAGGCGGCCCAGAGACGGCCACGATTGTCTCAGCTGCACCGGCGCCGGGCGATTTAACTGCGGCAGGCTTTGCGAGCCCAACCGGTATGACCTGGTGCGGGCACTCGAGCTGATTATCTTTCGACTGCTCAGTTTCGGTGTCCGTATCCATGGCCTTGCCGGGAGGTGACTCTGCCTTGCTGCCAGGTCTAAATTTATGCCTGGTCATCCTATAGTGAGCCAGGCCTTCTCTCTCATTGAGCCAACTAAGGGACTCTTGGTCGACCCCAAAAACCAGGAACAGGTAATTGTCTTCCTCCCCGCGGTGGTAAACCTCCCACAGGTCGGTTTTCGGCCGTTTTGCTTTTTCAAGCACCCAAGGATCTCCTCGTTGGCTCTAGTTTTCCATTTATTGTGACGGAGACCCTGAAGAGCTTCGGGATTTCGTCCTTCCCTACCTGTAGGTTGACACCCTCCCAAAGATTTCCGAGTCCCCTCACTTGTTCCTTGAGGAAATTAACCGTGAGGGCGTCCTCACAGGTTGCCCTGAAAAAACCCCTGTTAAAACCACTCCAGGCAAACCGAACAGGCAGACCTCCCACAGCCCCCTCCAGAGCGGTGTCGAAGGCCGCGTTCAAGGCCTCCAGGTGCGCCAGAGTCAATCACGGCCACCCTAATAAAGGTGTCGTTATTTTCTCTGATGACCCTGGCGAAGCTCTTCGGTGTTCCCACTGCCTTTTTTCTTTTAGGAACTGGAGTGGATTCCTCGTTTGATCTGCCCCTCTTGAGCTTGGTGGCATCCTTCTTTGCGGTGGTTCTCGAAGGGGTGCCTGCCAGGGACTGGGTAACTATGGTACCTGTTCCACCTGTCTCTGGCTGGCGCACCACTCGTTAAGACCTACGTGTCTGATAGTCCAGCCACAGCAGTCGATGCAATTGCACCGGAACCGGTGGTGACGTTCCTTCGGTTGCCCACCTCCATTTTATTTCCACCGGGCTTACCCATTGGGGCCCAGTTGAATTTTCTTTTAACCTTTGGAGCCGCCCCGCTCCTCACAGCCGGCTATTGCGGAATAACCTGCCCAGCCTTCAGTGAGGAGGGTTTGGCTGCATCGGTCTCTCTCCCCTCCGCCAAAGCTCGCTTGGCTTTGCGTAGCTTACGCTCTTGGGCGCCCGACATCTTGTGTCGGTGCTTGTGTTTGGGTTTGGACTGTGTTGTGGATCTCGCCCCTGCTAATGCAATGGTGGGTTCCCCAGCAGTCGATATTGATTGCCTCGCCTCCGCTGGTGCAGAGGTGGAGCCGCCAGCAATTGGAGCTGGGTTGTTAGCAGCAACTGGTGCTGAACTGTCACCTATTGTGACAGTTGAAAGTTTTTATTTAAAAAAGAATGGTTATTTATTTTTGGTCCCACGAGTATGGTTGGAAGGACGGTCCGCTACGACAGAGCCCCCATATCGGAGTAAGGCAATTGATACAATGGGGTGCGCCCGTTTCCCAAGGAGATCATTAGAGTTCAACAACCTACTTTGTTAGGCACAAATCGGTTTTCTCTTGCAGCCTTGAAATTACCACGTTTGCTGACTCCACGGTTTCTATTAAGCTATTTTGTGAGTCTTTATTACTATATTTTACTCTTGTTTTACTTGATGATATTCTTTGTGAGGGCTTAAGAAGAGCATGAAGAAGTTGCAAATAACAAACGTTTATGAAATTTGCAATGAAGAACGAATGAATATATGTTTTAAAGATTTGTTATACGTTATTTATTCTTGGTTTTTAGAAACAATTAAAGCTATCCTATTCAGTACAAATATTTTTACTATACATATGTAGCAATGGAACTCACCAACATTATCTACAGTTGCGTTCTCAAGGACGTTACAAATTAGCATCTTACTTCCAGTATCCTTCATATATTTTTTGTAGATTGGAAGGATATGTCCAATAAATATTTGCCAACTCTTGTACAGTGACTTTTAAGGGTACATATAATCGAAATCCATTTCGATCTAAAGTATTGTATACATTTTAAATATTATTATAAGTATTTATTAAGTATACTTTCCTTACCAATTCTGGTGATTTGGCATGAGTATATAATGGCCATTTCTCTACAACGGTATTAATCGAGGAATCACTACATGCCAGCATTTCATTCATTCTATTAGACCTTGTTGCCAACCATTTTTCTTCAACAAGAGCCCAAGGTTCCCTTAACTGCTTTAGAATATTCTTCTACAGCTTCTACAAAAGAAACAAAGTCAAAGCATATAGGACCAAAATGTAATTGATTTTTTTACCTGATTGTTCTGAACGGTTTGGGAACTCAACTTCCTTCTTAATGTTTTTAATTGAATTCATTCTATTCTGATAGCGATCGTATAATATACCTTTGGGAGGCCATTTACCACGCGCAATAAAATAGGTGCTCTAAAATTGTGTACAAGATACGTAAGAGTATGTGCATTTGTAAAGTCACATTTTCTTTACCTCCATTTCACTAGGAAACAGTTCCAATATTTGGTTAGTTACGTTACATTGGTAAGTGTGAAATAACGATATGTATTTGAAATTGCAATGTTAAAAAATGTTAGCTGAAAGTCCCTATCACCAACTAATTATTTCTGGTATGTACTTTGTTCCAATGAAAAGTGGTACTTACCCCAACACTTTTGTAATAAGTATTTACAGCATAGATTTCGTGACACTAAAAATAACTTTATGCTATATAAGTCGCTCCTTCGGACCTTGGATCTCTTATACGTACACTGATTGATTTTAATGCTCACCATGGAACTGGAATATACTTTAACTATCACAGCAAGTAATAACAATTCAACAATATTTTCCATGCATTGACCGTCACTGCTTCACTCATCTTTTTAAGCTGAAATTGGAAGAACGGTAGCTACACATTAACCAAGGCTAAGAAAGAAATTAACCAAAGCTTGGTTACTAAAATCAATCCCTGAGTTGAAATTAACCAAGGTACTTAGTTGAATTTAACCTGTTATATTTCTTACTTTGATCATTGACCAAACTGCAGAGGTTATATTAACAAAATTAATTGGTTTGTTCTTATTAGAGGATTTTTAACCAAGTTTTAAGTTGAGTTGTTGTACCATAGTAGAATTTACCAAGTTCTTCATTAAATTTAACTTAAAATACTTGGGCAACACAACTTAGTCGTTTTCGTTGGGATAAACATGCCAGAAATCGACTAGAATTGAATTAACAAAGTGTTTAAGTCATGCTAACATAATTTTTGTTGCAACATACATGGTTTTAGGCAAAAAAAATTAACAAAGTGCAAATGGTTGATTTTACCATTTTTATTTTTCTCAGTGTAGGAACAACATGATGAAAAATATTGTTATGCAGGGAAGTCGACGCGCCCATTGATACGGGATGTGACTTAACAATTTGTAGACCCAACGACTTTAACGAATTAGACGAATTTCAACTTGTGTCATCACTAACAATGCTGAATACTCTAGGAAATCATAAGATATCAACTTTGGGGTTTTTTATTGCTAAAATACATGTTGATGGAATTCAATATAACGTGTATTGTCAAGTTGTCGCTGAAAAAGATACACAGTAAAAAATGGTTGTTAAAATAGCACCAATTAGTTGTTAAATAGTGTCCAACCATTTGGATAACTTAAATTTGTTATCCGATCGGATTTGTCCTTTCGGGTTTACAATATTCATCCATTCAATTTTACTGGTTGTACACTTGTAAATATAAAAGTAATAATCAACTAGTGAAGATAATTAACACCATATGGATTTATCCCACTTTATCCTAAAGAACAATTTACAATATTATCCAAAGGGATAGGTATTCCTTTTGCGCGTTAAATCCAATATCCTTTTGATTATATTAGATTCATTCTTATAAATAAAAATTATCAAACAGGCTGTGCAGACATTTAATACCATTTCGATTTTTCTATTTTCAGCATACGCGTTAAATTGAAATATCTCAAAATTTGCTAATATTTATAGACGTCAAAAGGGACCTGCAATTTAATATTACTTATATAGTTACATAAATGAAAGAGTTAAAAATTATTTAACAGTGGTAGTTTATTTCAATATATGTGCATTGCAAATACATTCAATAATGATGATACATATGATACATATATGTAAGTACATAATAAGCAAAAAAAAAAAACGCATAAAAACAGAATATTTAGTTTTCATATACTAAAACATGTCTTGGAACAGTAAAAAAATTAGCACAATTTTCTCTCAAAGGGTTCCTTGAAAACGATATTTTTTATATTAATGGGTTTTACTTCCCACTGTTTTTGATTTCAATTGCATTTCAATTGAAACTATAATTTTGAGTAATTAGAACATTATAAACAAAAATTATTTCTTCTCGAACTTTTAGAATGAACTTAATTTTTAGATGGTTACATAAATTGTGAATGCAAATAATAAAATATTTTCTATATTCATAACAGTACTTGACTCCTTTTAGAAAATATGGATCGTCATTGGAATCTATTTCATTTAATGAAATTAAGTTAGAATATTCATTCATAAATGCATCAATTTTCATTAGCTTTTCAATTTTATAAATAAATTCTGGGTAAAATATTTCATCCAACCATAAAATAAAATATATTTTTTACTCACAAATTTGTCTGGATCTTGATTTACACAAAGATTTGGGAAAAGAAGTGCAGTTGCTTTAGTCCATAGAATTTTGCTTTCAGCAGATGCATAAGTCCCTTAAATTTGTATCAAGTGGTTAACCAATAAATTTATTAATTTTATCCGAAATTTTATTTTATAAGAATCTAAGATCTTTTTTCCTTCTATGTTTTTTTGAAGATACAAGCTCAATTCCTAGAAAATTAATATCATTAAAAAATATATTTAATTAAGTGTCGTTCTTACCGATTTAAGAAGATTTTCCTCAATCCTACACTTTTTTGGTAAGGAGCCAAGAAAACAGCCCTCCCGCTTTAAAGGTGAAGCAAAATACTCCTCTTCCTCTAGATTATGATCTGTTTGTGTTGATACATCTTTATATTTTTCTAAAATAATGAACAAAAACCTTGTCCGAATTATTTGAAATATGTTTTACCACTTGACTGGACTCGATTGCACTCCTTCATAAATATGTCGAAAACTGGCTGCTGGATTTCCATTCCATACTGATCAAATTTATATATCACATATTTATCCAGTGGAATATTAAAAGCATTCACCGCTAAAGTAAAAACAACAACAAATTAAAAGATTTTATTCACAAAACAGCTATAAGTTCACCTTCTTCTAAAATGTCACCACCATCCATAATGTCGCTTTAAACATTTAAATGCATACGGTAGGTGTGAATTGAGCTTTCAAAATGATGCAAAATTCGGTGAATCGGTTTCCCGTTGTAACACATGATTTAACCGATCGGGGTAATTTTCTGAAATCCATGGAGGTTAAGCAGTTTCAAAATTCTTGGAACCCGTTATTTTGTGGCGTGATCAAACATGTCACGTTGTTTCAACCGATAGGTGTAAGTTTCTTTATCTCATAGTATTTATGACCCTTATCATTTCCGAACAGTGAAAAAATAGTTATTATTTTTCCGATAAGGTACTTAAATCTCTTAACCGTAATTTGGAGTTAAATTACTCAAAGATTAACCTTAAATGGATAAAAAATCAGTAACACCGGCATATGTTTTAGAGTGTATGATATTTTCAGTTATAATTGGCAATGATATGTTACAGCAAGTAACGCTATTAATTTATCAAAGGGGCGTCCATTTTAGTAAACGAAGTGTTGTTCAAGATGAAAATACTGCTATCCAATACAACCCGAATAACTTTGACGTACAGGCAACGGAATCCATAACAAATTCTAATAGGCGTCAAGCGAATGCAGAGCAAGTTCATCAAGGCGAGATAGTTCAGCTCCAGACTGAATTTGACACTATATGCAGTTTCGCTGAATTAAAAGAAAGCTTCGAATCCACACCAAGGAGAAATTGTGATCGTTTGCCACTAAGTAAACGGAAAATATAGTTTAATTTAATCGATAGCTACAAACCACAACAGAATACCAAACCTCCTGTCGAAATGTCAATTATAGTGAAGGACGAGACACCAATCTTCGAGAGTCCTCGCCAAATGGCCAACGAGGATAAAAAGACAGAAATAGAACGCCAGATAGAATAATGGCTTCTGGATGGAATAATACAACTCAGCGACTCCGAGTTCGCAAGTCCCGTCGTTCTAGTTTCAAAAATGGATGGTTCAAGGCGATTATCTTGTGACTGTAGGAAAATTAACTCACAGATCATGAAAGACCTTCTTCGATTACCATTAGTTGATGACATACTCGATTAACTAAAGACGGCCAAGATATTTACAACAATAGATCTAGTCAATGGATTTCTTTATGTGCCCGCAGCACCTGACTCTAGGAAATATACATCGTTTATTGCACATAACGGAAAATACGTCTCCTTGAAGCTACCGTTTGGTATTTGTAATTCGCCTTCAGTATTTACCCGATTTCTCGCAGTTGTCTTTAAACAACTGATAAAAGAAGGCATTTTGCTCACATATATGGATGACTTAGTAATTCCAGCTGAAAATTACGACTAGGCGATAGAAAGTTTAGAGAGGGTGTTAGAAGTAGCAAGCAAAAGTGGACTGAAGATCAAGTGGGAAAAGTCCCTAATAATGCGAAACGAGATCGAATTCTTAGGGTATCGTATTGAAGATGGTACTATACGACCATCGCTGGACAAGACTAAAGCTGTTTGAAAATTTCCTATTCCACGAGATAGGAAATCCTTGCAAAGTTTTCTCGGATTAACGTCATATTTTTGAAGATTCATTGCAAATTATGCGACTACAGCGAAACCATTAAGTGATTTGTTAAAAAAAGATGTAGCAATTAAGATGAGAAGTGAGCAGGAAAATGCATTTCAAATATTGAAGGAAGTATTAATTAGATTTCCAGTCCTCAAACTGTTTGATCAAAATGCTTATACAGAAGTTCATGCTGGCGCTAGTAAAGATGGCTATGGAGCTATATTGTTTCAAAAGGAGCTACACCCCGTGCAATTCATTAGTCGTAAGGCTAGCCCCCCAGAACAGAGGTATATATACCTGCTTGGCAAAAGGTTTAAAACTGTAACCGACTGCAATGCATTCGCGATGACGCTGAAAAAACAAGATGTCCCGCTGACAGTACCAAGATGGGCTATGTTTTTGCAGGACTTCGACTACGAAATCGAACACAGGTCAGGTTCAAAGATGAGGCATGTAGGCGCCCTAAGCAGAAATGCAATGACAATAACAGATACGATGACTCAGCGCATTAGAGAAGCGCAGCTATAAGATGAATATTTGTAGGCAATTAGAAAGATCTTACAAAGATCTCCATACCAGGATTTTTATATAAAAAACAATATTTTGTTTAAAGACTCGAAAAAAGCAATTAATTCCAATTCCTGCTTCGATGGAAGGGGACATTATCAGATGTGCGCATCAACAAGGATACTTTTCATCAGCAAAAACATAAGAGTTGCTGGAGAAAAACTACTTCATACAGAACTTAAAACCAAAGGTAATAAGATTGGTTAAGAGCTGTAACAGTGCTTAATGGCCGAGCGTAAGGCAGGTAAACAGGAAGGGTTTTTAGAGCCCTTAGGCAAGGTAGACAGACCTCTACAGAACTATCATATAGATCAGATTGGTCACATGGAGGAGACCAGGAAGAGATATAATCATATTTTGGTGGTCGTGGGTGCTTTTTCTAAGTTTGCGTGGCTGTAGCCAACGAGAAGCACATCCAGCGAAGAAGAAGTTCTGAATCGGTTAAGGAAACAAGCTGCTATTTTCGGAAACCCAAGAAAAATTATTTCAGATCGAGGAACAGCATTTACGTCCAACTTATTCAAGAGTTTTTGGGAGGAAGAAGGAATTCAACATTTGTTGATTACTACAGGAGTATCAAGAGGTAATGGTCAAGTGGTCTCTTGAAAGGCCTCAGGTTTGGTACAAACATGTTGATCAAGTACAGCAAATCATAAATAATACGCCGACAAGGAGAACCAAGTTCTCTCCCTTCAAGATATTAACCAGGACTTGAAATGAAAGCGAGTACTCTACCAGACTTCCGGGAAATATTGGATGAAGGGTATTTATGTGAGCTAGATAAACAACGAGATGCTACCCGAGGAGAAGCTATATATAACGTAGCCAAGATCAAATGAGAAAATTATCGAACTATTAATAAAAAAAGGGCGGCACCAGCGACTTGGTTGCAATAAGGAGGACTCAATTTCGGCCTAGGGTTGAAGTTGAAACCGAAATTCCTTGGACCATATAAGCATGCCCGATTCCAGGTCTAGAAAGTCGGCAACCATGAGGGCCCGAGAACTACTACCTCCGTGATATCGTTGAAAAGGAATTATCAGAGATTAATTTAAATCCATTTGAGTGTGAAATCCTACATAAGTCAAGTACATTTCATCTGGTAAGGAAAAAAATTGTTGTATGAAGACATAAAAATGGTGTTGTAGAAGACAAACTCCTTATACATAGAGTCCTTACAAAACTATATAATATATCCAAATAATCTGTGCAGAATGTGTGAATTTAAACATCATTAGTGCTTAACAAACTTCTTATCTTTTAACTTGTTTTGCCCTTAAGTCTCTTTAAGAACTCCGTTTGGTCCCATTACTGGCCTCCTTTATTACTCTCCAACCACCAGGCTTTTGATTCTCCTTTGCATAAATAAAATCCGTGTTCCCCCAAACCGGTTCGTGATTATTTACTTCCTGGCATAAAATCTTTGCGAGTCCCTAAGCCAAAATGTAGACAAAGTTTCAGAACAATAACAAAAAGAGTCGCCCTTTAAATTTTAAGGGCCGTCAGCACAAATTAATATAAATTGCTTGAAGGTCCGCTTACAGCGCACTGTGTGCCTTTCGTAATGTTCGGTGTACAGAAAATGGCACACAAAATATACTTTAGGTATTGTGTCAGTACATAAAATTGAGTAGTTTAACTTGCGGTTTTTGAAAGCCATGCAGATTTAAATAGATTAGCAGCAATAGCGGATAACATGTGAGGATGAATATTTGGATGAATCAACTATAATTTTTTCTGCATGGGTAAATTTGTTAACAGTGGAAATTGGATTTCCCTATGTACGAATCCATCTCGTTAAGGTTAGTTTTTTTAGTGTCCACTTCCGCTCCACATACCTTTCATAACACCTTGAATATTTGTTATGCACTTTCTACATATACATATTTAATTTTTATTTGCTTAAACCCATTCCCTGTAATAGTTTCTGTTTTGGGAAATAAATATTTTTGAGTGCTTCGGACATCAGACTAGGCGTTGTAGAGAAACTTTAAATAACGAAAAAATTAAATTCACGAAAGTTAGTTTTCTTCTTACTTCTTACTTGAAAAGAAAAAAATGTTCACAAAACTGCAGATTATTGTCGCTCTTCAGCTTAATCTTATTAATATCAAGTGGTTAGTATAGCTATGTCTAAATAACTGTGCGAGTTGCCGTGAATCATAGGCCAATCTCCTTTATTAAGCTTCATCCCAAATAGGGTGGGCGACGGCAATATTTACTTCTGCTCCTCTTCTAGGACTGAGAGATTATGATATTTATGTGTGTAGGCGGGCGCGGCATGGGCTTCCAGTTGGTTCGATCTTAGGACTAAGGAAGGATTTTAATTGCCACTCACCAATTAATGATATACCAATGGGAAAAATTTATTGCAGTTTAGTTTTAGTTCCCTATCTACATATTACAACTCTGACAACTTTACAACTATTTTTAACTTGTCTGCCTAGTAACAACCACCACTAGAAGTGGGATTTGGTAACTAATTTTTAAATGTGTCTTTTGGTCGTCCGGTCAACTGGTTGGTCGGCTGTAGACTTACATAGTTATAGTCTAGTTTTCTGTTAATTTACTGAAGTGGTGGCTTGACTTGGGTAAAAAACTTACTGGTTTAGTATATCTTGACAAAGCTGTTGTCTGGACAACGGTCTAGTAAATTTATACTGGTCTTCTTCCAGAGAACGACTACCTGATCTGGTGTAACAAAGGAAATACAGTTCTGGCAGAAATTGCCTCGTTAGAGTATAATAAATGATTTATGGATCCTCCTCTATCTATGGACTAAATAAAACAAAATCGGAAAATTGTGTTCAGTAATAATTGGGTCATACATATGTACGTACTATATACATGCACGTACTAGGGAGGTAAATATGTAGATTACTCTACTATGGATTGGTGACATTGGGACGGCTCTTCAAAACGTAAAGTAAGAACTGTTTTAGAGATTATTGCGCTATAGAAAAAAAACAGTATGATATTAATCAAAATTATTTTAATTTTCCGCAATTTTGTTAATTCGTTTCCTGGATTCTAATCGCTCTTTCCTCTTAACACCTGACAAAACTTTTTAATCGCAGCCACACAAACAAAATATATTTCTATAAGTGATAATTCAGGTAAGTTCGTTGATACAATTGCTTCAAACCATTTGAAAGTTTGAGGATCATGGTCTAATGTTGTAAGATGCGGCCAAAATATTATGGATCCAGTATGGGACCGCAATCATTTCTGAAGATTCTCGGATCAGAAAGAGGGTGAGCTATTTTCGTACCACCTTATCTTCAACAGTCAAGTACTCTTTCCATAGTGCAGTTGAAAATCTCCCTGCTGTTCTGTATTTGGGACTGATATGTGAAATTCCTTTAAGAACATCTGGAACAGTTGTGCTATGGATGCTGATGCTTTGAGTTAAAAGCTCCCACATAATATTAAAGGTGGACGGGTAATATTGCTCAAGGTGGGTAGTCTGGAGGTTGCCTTTGTTCTAATTATGCTGTAAATTTGCCGCATTCAGATTTAACCTATCTTTCTGATATGTATACTGGCTGTTAAACTAGACTGGAGCTTCATAAATAATGGCAGGTACAATAGCGCATTATGTCCTGGAAGGGGGTTCTAAAAAGATTATTTTTAGATTGTTATAAGTATTCTCCTGGTTTTCATTTTGCCGAAGTGCTACAGATACCCATTGGGACGAAATATAAGACCTTCCCTAACATAATTTGGAAACTCCTTAAAAAAATATTCACTGATCTATCTAGAAAAATAAGCAAAGGTGCTTCTATAGCCATCACTTGGAAGTTCTGTAGAAGACGGATTTTTCCACTATTGTGCGGAGTAAACCATTTCATTTTCTATATAATGTTCAGAATAGTTAGAAGTAAATTGAAGTTTTCGAATATAAAAAAGAACAGAAATTGGAGATTATTAGAATATTCATCCAATTTCATAAAATTTAATACCACAAATAAACAGTAACAAACACAAGTGCCTTACAGCTGTTCTCAGGAAGCAGTATTTAAGGCCTCTTATGAGATTAAGTATTGAGTGAGCTCAATAAAGCTTTTAAACCCTTAATTACTACCTGGGGTCAAAAACGACCCCAAAAATAATTCATTTATATTTTTCTCTAAAAAATAATGAAAATTCTCATTGCTCATTGTTTTAAAAGCGTAATTAGGAAAACTGAAATTCATTCGGCGCCAATTTAAAAAAAAAATCGGTGCCATTTTCTGAAAACTATAAAGGTGCTGGGTTCGTTTACGACCCCAGAGTAGGAATAACGCATTTGGAGATTCCAAAAAAAATTTCAGGGAAAATTGACATAACCCATTACGTAAGGTAAGGGAAAAGTTTACAATGTTTTGCAATTTTTTCATATTTGTAGTATCTATACCAAAGGCGATGTGACCAATTATGTAACAAAGATAGTGTGTCAAGAAAGACATGCCGGTGGCCAATGTGTGTATTTTATGGCCTATTACATGCTGTAGGAATAAACTCGTCTTTCAAACTAAAGGAACAAAGAATGTGGTAAAAAAAGACGCATTTTTTTTTAAAAAAATTTGAGCGTACTGTTTTTATGATCATATTTGGCTTAAGGACAGGCTTGCCGGAATAATTGTAAAAGAAGGACATATTGAAGAGTTGGAGGTTCCTCGTGGAGAGAGAGCAAGGTGCGCTTACTGTCCACGATCAAAAGATAGAAAAATCAACTCGCAATGCGACAAATACCAGCGATACATCTGCTCAATACATAATAAAAAATAATGCTTTAACTGTCTTTATAAATATATTAAAATGAATAATTAAATGGCATATATACAATAATACTATTTTTAAATTATTAAATCTTGTATACTTAAACAGTGTTGAATTTCCTAGTAAAATCGGCTCATTCCACAGTGGGGTCTTTATCGACCCCAGGGTAGGAAAATCATTTCTGAAACTATGGCTGGTAATTTAGGGTTAAAAAAAGCCTTCAACGAGCTTCTTCGCCAATCATTTAGCATACCTTCTAGAGCGCTCCTCAAGAACAGCATTGAAGTGTTTGCCTCTGCGGATAACCCTATGTACAAAAGCAGTGAACTGGAGTAGAGAAAAAAAGTGCTGCGAGCCTCCAGCGAAGTTCTTAAGGAAGTTTCTTAGACCGTTTTTTTTTTCCAATGGATGTATTCTTTGAATGTGGCAATATTGTCCGCTATAGTGCTTAGATATTACGGGTGACTGTGCAGTGAAAGGATATTGCTGAAATGTACTTATTATAGGATGTAGAGCATACTTACCTCAAGTACAAATATAGTATGCCTGCATACCTCTAAAAAGAAACACGGTAGAATAACCACGCACTATTTACAAATTATTCATTTATAAAGAAACGAAATAATTCTAAAAGAAAAGCAACGTAACATGATCACCACCAGACAGCATGACTAGGTCACATAGTGATAAACGTACTCAATGATACAAACTATGACAGCATTTTGCTTCACTTTGGTACACGTGGGACCGAAAACAATTACAATATATGCATTTAAACAATTCGCAGTTTTCTTAACGGAGGTCAATGCAATTACATTTCTTTGTGATTATATCGATTTGAATTATTATTGAATAATATTAATGAGTTCAGCATTACAATTAAATATTCGTAGTCTGCTTGGGCTATCGGTCAGTTTAATATTTTAAGAAGAAAAAACCAACAAGTTTCTTTTCTCTCTCTCGTTCAGCCTGTAATCTGCCTCAACGTTTCGGTTATTGTCATTAAGCATCCTCAGGAGGTTTTGACTACAAATAGCACAATATTATGACAAAAAATTCACCTTTGTACATCCATATGAAACACAATGAGACTCACATTTTAAAAAGACTTGTTCTGCAACTAACAATTATTTTCCATGGCGTCAAGCAAAATATTAAAACTAAAATAATATTTTTTTTTTTTTTTAAACAACAAACACCGCACATTAAGGTAAATTGCGAGGTAAGCCATTTGTTAACGTCCAACCTCTTGTCTGTTCTGCGTGAAACTAGCTTCGTCGAGGGCAGCTGTCCAATATTGAACAGTATTTTAAATTAATATTGTCCGTGTCTGTCTTTCTATTAATGGTGTTATCAGTTTTATATATATGTAGAGCCTCAAGAATGTGTCGTTTAGGCCAGTTTGGTTCCCTTGTCAAAATTTTTGATTCATTAAAGTTAGGTACATGCCCTGTTGATAAGCAATATGCTGAAAGAGCTGTGCTATCTTTCTTATTATTCTTTATGTCCGATTTTTGTCCCGATATTATGTTATTCAAAGATTTTCCAGTAGTACCTATGTAGCAGGCGTCGCAAACTACGTTATCACTACCAGCACATGCAATTTTATATACTTCGTCAAAAGTTTTGTCTTTCCCGATTCTGTCTTTTAATTAACTAAAATTATTACCCACGGTCCTACTGTTCTTAAATACTAAATTGACGTTCTGATTATAATTTTTGATCATTTTATTAAATTTTTCTGAGACTCCGGCGATGTAACGAGTTGCCTTGTAAATTATTGGTTGTCTATTATTTGTATCGGTAGGTTTGTTATTGCTCACAATGTTGTATTTTTTTATATGTTCGTTTATAAGTGACCGTATGACGTTTATGGGAAAGCTGTTAGATTCAAGTATTTTAGTAATAATTCTGCTATTTTTGGAATGGTATTTCGGGCTGCTCAAGTCTAAGACTGAGTTAATAAAATTTCTCGCAGTATTCATTTTTTGAGACATAGGTTGGCATGAATGTCAATTGATCAATCTTCCCGATGAAGTCGGTTTTTGATGCCAGTCCGTGATCAGCATGTTCCCTTCTCTTATCACTCTGACATCTAGGTATGGGATCGATCCTTCGTGTTCTAATTCGGCCGTAAATTGAAGTCTGCCATGGTATTTATTAAGAATCTCTAATGTGTTATTAATATGTGTTTTAGGAATAATAGCAAAAAGATCATCCACATATTTACTCATAATTTTAGGTTGGAAATTTAGGTTAGGGATACTTTTATCAAGAACATCCTCCATAACAATATCCGCCAGAATTGGTGTGAGAGGGCTCCCCATGGGAATCCCAAAGGACTGCTTGTATGTCTGTTTATTAAATATAAAATAAAATAATTAAAAGAGACAACCTCAAACGAAACCATTGTGTCCGTGTTATCCAAATGGATATTTGTGATTCTTTCCTTGAATATCTTGGAATTCTTAACATAATATGCTGAATCTATTGTAATGTTCTTTAAGATTTTTGCTAAGAATTTTGATAGTTGGTAAGCAGGTGAGTTTACTAACGGAACAATGGGTCTAAGAGGACAATTGTCTTTATGAAGCTTTGGTAATCCATACAATTTAGGTGGTTGAGATTTGTGCGTTTTGATTTTTGTTTTGATTTTCTCTACATATTGTTCTTTGTACATTGCAACTGTTACATTACCTTTATCTGCCGAAACTATAATGATCTCCTTATGTTGTGATAGAAATTTAATTGAGTCTTTGTATATTTTATTTAAAAATTTATCGTATATATTTTTCTTTAAGTTGGAGTGAAGATTTGCATGTAAATTACATAATTTGGACCTGGCTATGTCCCTATTTGTTACGTTATCAGTCGTTTAAATACAATGCTCACCATCGGCGATAATCTGTAAAATTGGAACGTCATTCTGGCTGTGTGGGATTACAAATTTCCTTCCGAGGGACAGAAGTATATGTATGTCATTTGGAAATTCAACATTTGTGAGATTAACAAAACGTCTCTCCGATTTAGTTATATTAAATTCTGATAACACCCGTGATTTCAGTTTATCGAATTTCTGGACATGCCGTTGTTTAAGTTTGTTACTGAAATTAATGAAAGCATTCTCTTGACTCTGCAAAAAACTGTGTATAATGTCACTGGGAGTATTATTGATAATATCACGTTCAATGTTTTTCAGCTGCTGTCTACCCTGTTTAATTCATACGCACACTTCTGCAATTTTCAGGTTGAGAATCTTTAGGAGGAAATTATGTGTACATGCGTTTAAATCTTTGAAGATTTCTTGGGTGGAGTAGTAATCAAAAAGCTTACCTGTACCTAAAGTACTATTTGACAAGAATTGAGGAATAATTCCATATTCGCGGCATTGAATCAAGAAAATTCTGGATTGAGTTAAAGATGCATTCTTCTTGTGTGTCCGACTGCAGTTTTTATACTGACGACAAAGTGTGTCACCGTAGTGATTGATGTCGTATATGTGCATAAGACGCTCTCATGTTGTTGCCGGAATTTTCCCTCCAGTTCTATACTAATGTAGGAATATTTTCTTGAAAGCAGCTGAAAAATATTAAACGTGATATTATCAACAACAGTTAACTAAAAATAAATACATCACTGAACAGAAAAAATTCGGTTTGATCACGTACAAATCTCAACCACCTAAATTGTATGGATTACCAAAGATTCATAAAGACAATTGTCCTCTTAGACCCATTGTTTCGTCCCTAAACTCACCTACTTACCAACTATAATAATTCTTAGCAAAAATCTTAAAGAACATTACAATAGATTCAGCATATAATTTTAAGCATTCCAAGATTTTCAAGGAAAGAATCACAAATATCCATTTAGATAACACGGACACAATGGTTTCGTTTCATGTTGTCTCTTTGTTACCAATTTCGCTGTGCAACTAGGTCTTAGATTGGTAAATGAAAAATGGGATATGACTAAAGATCATACCAACATACCAAAAAACAAATTTTTGGAATTACTTACGTTTTGTGTCATAGATGACAGTTATTTTATATTTAATAAACAGACATACAAGCAGTAATTTGGGATTCCCATGGGGAGCCCTCTCACACCTATTCTGGCGGATTGTTATGGAGGATATTCTTGATAAAAGTATCCCTAACCTAAATTTCCAACCTAAAATTATGAGTAAATATGTGGATGATCTTTTTGCTATTATTCTAAAACACATATTAATAACACATTAGAGATTCTTAATAAATACCATGGCAGACTTCAATTTACGGCCGAATTAGAACACTAAGGATCGACCCCATACCTAGATGTCAGAGTGATAAGAGAAGGGAACATGCTGATCACGGACTGGCATCAAAAACCGACTTCATCGGGAAGATTGATCAATCCATTCATGCCAACCTATGTCTCAAAAAATGAATGCTGCGAGAAATTTTATTAACTCAGTCTTAGACTTGAGCAGCCCGAAATAACATTCCAAAAATAGCAGAATTATTACTAAAATACTTGAATCTAACAGCTTTCCCATAAACGTCATACGGTCACTTATAAACGAACATATAAAAAAATACAACATTGTGAGCAATAACAAACCTACCGATACAAATAATAGACAACCAATAATTTACAAGGCAACTCGATACATCGCCGGAGTCTCAGAAAAATTTAATCAAATGGTCAAATATTATAACCAGAACGTCAATTTAGCATTTAAGAACAGTAAGACCGTGGGTAATAATTTTAGTAAATTAAAAGACAGATTCGGGAAAGACAAAACTTTTGACGAAGTATATAAAATTGCATGTGCTGGTAGTGATAAACGTAGTTTGCGACGCCTGCTACATACGAGTAGGTACTACTGGAACTGGACAATCTTTGAAAAACAGAATATCGGGACATAAATCGGTCATAAAGAATAATAAGAAAGATAGCACAGCTCTTTCAGAATATTGCTTATCAACAGGGCATGTACCTGACTTTAATGAAACAAAAATGTTGACAAGGGAACCAAACTGGCATAAACGACACTTTCTTGAGGCTCTACATATATATAAAACTGATAACACCATTAATAGAAAGACAGACACAGACAATATTAATTTAAAATACTGTTCAATATTGGACAGCTGCCCTCGACGAAGCTAGTTTCACGCAGAACAGACAAGAGGTTGGACGTTAACAAAAGGCTTACCTCGCAATTTAACTTAAAATAATGTGCGGTGTTTGTTGTTTACAAAAAAAAATTGTTTTAATATTATGCTTGACGCCATGGAAAATAATTGTTAGTTGCAGAACAAGTCTTTTAAAATGTGAGTCTCATTGTGTTTCATATGGATGTGCAAAGGTTAATTTTTTGTCATAATATTGTGCTATTTGTAGTAAAGACCTCCTGAGGATGCTTAATGACAATAAGCGACACGTTGAGGCAGATTAAAGGCTGAACGAGAGAGAAAAAGAAACTGTTTGTTTTTTCTTCTTTAAATATTAAACTGACCGATAGCCCAAGCAGACTATGAATATTGTGTTAAAATAACGGTCAAGAAGATATTCCTACATTACAATTAATTTTATATAGATATATAGTAAGTATTTTAGTTATAGTAGAAAGTCTCAAGTGTTATTACTGCCATATATTGAACTCTTTCGCTCAAACATGGCTAGGATAAAATTAGATGATTATCAACCACGTGTTATTGGCAAATCAGCCATTACTAGACAACAACATTGTATAAAGGGGTGTGAAACCTTGTTCAGTTTAAGTGGAAACAAGTTTATTTAAGTTTTTCGGCCTAAGATTTAATCTCCAGTGCTACGAGTATTACTTCTCCGTGGCAGTATGATTGTTGGTGTGGAATTAAATTTGTGAAATAAGATCCACTAGACCTATTTTATTCAAAAATTGCTCCCTCTTTCATAGTGGTTCTTTCAAAAGATTTTCGACCTCATTGTCTATTTCATATTTAACTTTTCCTTTAAGAGGACACATTGAAAGGCTGGTATGACACTCTAATCGCTGTCCATATCTAACAGTGAGCAATTATTCTCTGTGGTAATAAAAGGACGGTGTTCTAAACACACACACACATATGTTGACAAGATTTTGTGTTCCAAAACAGAAGCAGGATACTCTGGCAGAGCGGGGACTACTGGAGATCTTCTTTGCCAGCACCTCAGAAACAACAAAAAAAACCACAAAGAATCATTGAATTTATTACCTAATTAATCTCCAAAGGTTCCATGATTTAAACAGGCAGATGTGAAATTTTCCCAACTCAGCTGTCACGTCAATATAACTATATCACACAATGTTGACAACTTAGAGAAATGAAACCCACTTTAAGATAAAATGGAAGAAAAGTACGGAGTGGAACGAAATAGTGCCATCTACATTGCACTAGAGACATCGAATCTATCACAATTCCATGGATCAATCAAATTTCCGTATTACCATGAATCAAGTTTGAGGAAGTAAATATGATTCGCAATCTTATTTGATTAAAATTCTAGTAGCATATACTGTACAAATTAATTTGTGTTCGTTGCAAGTAAGTATATTTAACAAAGCCAAAGTCATTTTGTACCATATTGATTGAAATTAATATAAATTAGTTTAAATTATTTTTTAAAGATATTTACAAAAAAAAACAGCTTGATAGCAGCAATGACTAAAATGGTAACACTGTATAAACATATGATGACTTGCAGTTGCTATGCTGGGTTATTGTTGCTATGCTAGGTTATTGTTACTATGCCAATTATTGTTGCCATGCGCCTTTGAGTACCGTTCTTTGGTGCCGTGTGCAAACCATGGCTATATAAACAGCAATTTAACTTAACTCGATCTCTTTTTCAGTTTGGCAGTGGAGTGAGTGACTTGATATTTTTTTCTTAGTGATATTTCCTAGTGTTGTGAATTTTTATTAGCAGTCTAACACTTCGTTTCGTTGACAATTGAAATAAATTTTTCTTATTCTGGGTTGCGACTAGATTAGGAGATGTATTTGGATAGATACTAAATAAAGATTCTTATTACGCGTAACGACTGTAATAAGAAATTTTACTAACATTAAACACTTTATTGTGGGTAACGACTACAATAAAAATTCTTATTACGGGTAACGACTGTAATAAGATATTTTACTAACACTAAACACTTTATTGTGGGTAACGACTGCAATAAAGATTCTTATTGCGGGTAACTACAGTAATAATAAATTTTGCTAACACTAAGCACTTTATTGTGGGTAACGACTACAATAAAGATTCTTATTACGGGTAACGACTGTAATAAGAAAACTATTAACATTAAACACTTTATTGTGGGTAACGACTACAATAAAGATTCTTATTACGGGTAACGACTGTAAGAAGAAAATTACTAACAAAACACTTTATTGTGGGTAACGACTACGATAAAGATTCATATTACGGGTAACGACTGTAATAAGAAAATTACTAATAAAACACTTTATTGTGGGTAACGACTACAAAAAAGAATGTTATTACGGGTAACGACTGTAATAAGAAAATTACTAACAAAACACTCTATTGTGGGTAACGACTACAATAAAGAATCTTATTACGGGTAACGACTGTAATAAGAAAATTACTAATAAAACAATTTGTTGTGGGTAACGACTGCAATAAAGATTCTGTGGGTTTAGACTGCAGTAAGAACTACTCACCTCACTTTACTCTGTGTATTGACCAGAATAAAGACTATCCCAATCAAAGCCTCAATTAAAATTATTGAAATCAAGTCAATCAACTGCCAAACATAGATCAGGTGAGTAGAAAGTTTATTGCAACAACATTATTATATTTTTTATATATCTTATATTTTCCGTTTATTGAAATTTGATAAAGTGAGCTATAAGTATTTTATATTTAGCGAGTATTAAAGCTCTAGTTTAACAGTGAAATGTATAATTTATAGACAAACAATTAAAACCACTAACTTTATACCAGTGGCATCAATTTTCACCACATTATTCATTTTTGCATGTACGCTCTGACTACGGGCAGTACATTTTATGGTCCTTCGTACCCAAATTTAAAGTCTAGTGCTAAATATTATTTATCTTTCAAACATGACTTCACTTCAAAAACGTTTCGCTAACCAAGTCACCTCTGCACAAATATTCCAAAAATCGTTCAATAACTACAAAAATACTGATATAGAAAAACGAACGAAAGGACTTATTTCTGAGCGGTTAATCGCCCTAAACGTAATTTGGTCCGACTACAACAATACGCATTATATGATTCTCCAAGCTACTCAGGCTTTAGAAGGTAGCGAATTGCAAAAATACGATTATTTTGCAGAAGATCAGTTTGCAAGCGTAGAAGATAAATACTACACGTTTCGAGGTATTCTCAGAGATGCCCTAGATCCATTCGAAACAAAAGTAGATTCAAAGCCAACCAAGGAGAATGAATCTTCTTAATTTCTGAGGTTACCTAGCATCACAATCCCAAGGTTCTCAGGGTTATATGAGTCATGGAGGTCGTTTCGCGATCTATTCCAGTCACTGGTTCATAAAAATTCTGCGTTATCTCCAGTGCAGAAATTGCATTATTTAAAATCTAATATTTCTGGAGAAGCAGAACATTTGTTGCGTCAGCTTCCAATGACTAATGCGAGTTACGACAACGCATGGAAGATGTTGCTCAATAGGTATGACAATAAGGAAGTGTTAATTAATGCTCAGCTAAAGATTCTATTCAATCTACCTAGAGCGACACGCGAGTCAGCCAAGGCAATAAAAACTGTGCTAGACAAATCGTCAGAATGTATTTATGAGCTCGAAGCATTAGAAGTCCCAACTAAACACTGGGATACAATCCTGATTTACATGCAAGTGTAATGTTTGCCAGCAGAGACGTATCGCTTATGGGAACAAGAAGTGAATAGTACAAATGAACTTCCTATCCTAGAATCTCTAAAGGCTTTTCTAGAAACGAGATTCCGAACTCTAGAAGCAATTTCAGACCCAAATCCAAATCCAGCCAATAAATCAGCTCAAATACCAAGTGCATCAACTCACTTTACATCATCTGGCGACAGATGCATAATGTGTAAAGAGCAGCATCGATTATTTATATGCCCCAAATTTATCAAATTGGACGTCGATTCAAAATTCAAAATTGTCACGTCGAATTGATTGTGCATTAACTGCCTTTCAAAAAGCCACAATACAAAATATTGCGCTAGTAAGTTTACGTGCCATCAATGTGGAAGGAATCATCATTCCTTACTTCATAGGAATATTACAAATCCACAGGGTTCGCCTAAACAATCAGACAACCCACACGTACAAGTACAACCTTATAACTCGCCTTCCACATCCAACGGATCAATTAAAACGCTTCACGCTAATCAAACAATGCGAACAACACAAGCCTTGCTTGCCACAGCATTGCTTAAAGTTCCATCAAAAAAGGGCACCATGCTCACGTTACGACCTTTGATTGACTCAGGCTCTCAAGTCACGTTCATAACAAAGGCTACTGCATGCAAACTGCAATTGACCACTATGAACACATCGATGCAAATCACTGGCTTAGGAAAGTCAGAATCTATGAGTGTTAGCAAACAAGCATCAGTAATCATTCATTCTTATTCAACCTCGAATAAGATAACCACGATAAATGCTCTTATCGTGAACACCATCACGGACATACTGCCTCCGTCCACCATTCCAAGCAAGGAATGGAGCCACGTACATGGCCTGCAACTCGCAGATCCACTCTTTTTCCAGCAAGGAAAAGTCGACCTGCTCTTAGGAGCAGATGTTTATGGAGAAGTCCTTTTAGAAGGGTTGCGAAAAGGCCGTCCAGGTACACCTATTGCACAAAACAGCACCCTGGGTTGGATCCTTTTCGTCAAGTTAACAGACACTCACACAATCTCCACAGCGTCCACCTTAACAGTAAATGCTCATTACGAGGAAGAGTCTTCTCTCGATAAACTTCTGCGGCGGTTCTGGGAAACCGAAGAAGTTACTCCAAGAAGACAACTGTCTAAGGTGGACCGCGATTGTGAAGAGTTTTATCAAAAATCTCAACATTGAAACGCAACGGCCCGTTACGAAGTCCGCTTGCCCTTTATTAATGAAATTCCCAGTTTAGGTGATTCTCGTGGCATGGCTCTACGAAGATTTTGTTGCCTAGAGCACAAATTGCAACAAAATACAGAGCTTAGTCAGGAATACAAGGCTTGCATCAACGAATATAAATCATTAGGGCACATGATACTGGCTGATAAAGAAGCCAGTAGTGATAAATGTTATTATCTTCCTCACCACGCCGTCATCAGGGATAGCACTACGACCAAGGTTCGAGTCGTCTTTGATGCCTCGGCTAAGTCCACTAATGGGAAAAGTTTAAATGAACAGTTGCATACGAGTCTAGTACTGCAATCTGAGCTTTTCTCAACATTACTGCGATGGCGAAAATATAAATACGCTATGTCAGCCGACATAGAAAAAATGTATCGAATGATCAACATTCCACCCCTAGATCAAAATTTTCAACGGATAGTCTGGAGAAATAATCCCAGCGAAAGCATCAGAGACCATAAGTTAACCACGGTCACATTTCGCACAACGCCAGCTCCATATTTAGCCATCAAGACCCTTCACCAATTAGCAACGGATGAAGGTGCAAAATATCCTATAACTGCCAAAATTATACCGCGTGATTTTTATGTTGATGATCTGCTCACTGGAGCTGATTCCATCGATGAAGCCTTGGAAATACAAGCGCAGATGATTACCATTTTGTCCTAAGCAGGCTTTAACCTAAGGAAATGGGTAAGCAATTCATCGGATCTCCTATCAAACATTCCGGAAGAATATAGGGAAGTACAGCTTCCATTACGGTTAGCAAGTGATGAATCTGTAAAAACCCTGGGAATACATTGGCACCCAGGAACTGACCATTTCACCTTGCAATATAAACAATTCGCAGATCGGATTTCAACAAAGCGTTCTGTGTTGTCAGAAATAGCTACACTTTTTGACCCACTAGGTTGGATATCTCCGATCATAGTTACACCCAAAACTCTGATGCAAACCTTATGGCTTTCGGGATGCTCATGCGACTAGCCGACACCTACACATATCGACATGCACTGGCGACAATTCAAAGAAAAGCTATTTCACATTAGCTCAATCCATATACCACGGTGGATATTCACCACTAGTGATTTATCAATGTGCCAGATACACGGATTTTCCGACGCGCCCAATCACGCGGATTCGGTGGCAGTATATATCAGGGCTACAGATCAAGAGGGAAACGTGAACGTTAATTTACTTATTGCAAAATCCAAAATAGCACCTGTCAAACCTATCACGCTTCCTCGCCCCGAGATATGTGGTGCAGTACTTTTAGTTCGACTCTTTGATCGATTTAGAACCGATCTAAATCTTAATAAAATCCCCATATGTGCTTGGACAGATTCCTCTATTGTTCTATCATGGATCCGCAATCATCCGAACAAGTATAAAACCTTTGTTGCGAATAGGATTGCAGAAATCCAAAATTTAACTGATATACATCATGGCATCACGTACGTTGTAATGAGAATCCGGCTGACTGCAACTCCAGGGGATTTGAACCTGGTTCATTAATCTCCCACCAACTGTGGTGGCATGGACCTCAGTGGCTGATGGATCCTGAAGAAAAGTTGCCTCAATCATTACCTGTTACGGAAAGCAACATAGAATGTGAACAAAAGCGAGTAAGCTGTTTATCCACTACTCAGTCAAAAACTCATGAACTTTTTAGTAAATCCTCAACGTTTGTTAAATTGCAACGAGTCATTGTTTACTGTCTCAGGTTTATCAACCACTGCCGCAAAATCGTTCCCAAAACTTACCGCAATAGTTCCATACTCCAACGTGTTGAGATGAATCAGGCAAAACAATTGCTAATCAAGCTAGCTCAAAACGATGCATTTGAAAGTGAAATTAAACACTTACAAGCAGGGACTCTATTATCCTCCAAAACAAAGTTTTGTCTCTCAACCCATTTCTGGATAATCATGGACTATTGCGTGTGGGTGGTCGTCTGCAAAATGCCGATATTCCCTTCAATCAAAAACACCCGATCATATTGCCGAGAGAACACAACTCAACATCATTAATAATCAATCACTTCCATAATAAAACTTGCATGGAAGTCTGCAATTGGTCTTATCAACAATGCGAAATGAATTCTGGGTTCCACAAGGACGAAAAACAGTCAAAGCTGTATTGCACAAAAGCATAATTTGCTTCAAACAATCCGCCACAATTAGGAATCAAATCATGGGGAATCTACCTGCCTTAAGAGTTAACATATCAAGACCGTTTCAACAAACTGGGGTGGATTATGCTGGTCCCATTAGCTTAAAAATGTCCAAGCATAGGGGAAATCGGTTCTATAAGTGCTATATTTGCATTTTCATCTGCATGGCCACGGAGGCCATCCACATAGAGCCTCTATCAGATCTCATCACAGCAGCCTTTATAGCAGCATTTCGACGATTTTCTAGTCGACGAGCACTATGTACGGATATATACTCCGATTGCGGAACAAACTTCTTTGGAGCTGACAGAGTTTTACAAAAGGTCACTAAGATTGCCATACAATAAGCAAATCAAGAATTAGCAACAAAGGTAGTACAAGACGGAATACGGTGGCATTTTAACCAGCCTTCAGCACCACATTTTGCAAGTCTCTGGGAAGCAGGAGTTAAGTCAATCAAGCATCATCTTAGGCGCATATTAGGAAATTCATCGTTAACTTTCGAAGAATTGGCAACCGTCTTAGCACAGATTGAAGCCTGCTTAAACTCCAGGCCATTATGTCCCGTCTCAGATAACCCAGATGATCTTACTACGTTAACACCTGGACATTTTTTGATAGGCAGTGCATTGATCTCTCCTCCAGAACCTATAAATGAGAAAAAAATTTCATCATCATAACGAGATGGAATCATGTACAATCATTACACCAACAGTTTTGGAATAAATTGTGCAATGACTATTTGCATTCCTTGCAAAACAGGCCAAAATGGCAAACTCCAGTCTCCAATCCTAAAATAGGAGACCTAGTCGTCATAGAAGAACCCAATATGCCAGCATGTCATTGGATACTGGGACATTTTATCGATACACATCCAGGAGCAGACGAACTAGTAAGAGTCGTAAGCATTAAAACTCAAAACGGGGTTTTAAAAAGCCCAATAACTAAATTCGCCATACTTTTCCTAGCTTAAAGAACGTTTCAAAATGACTTCCTTTTCAACTTAGTATGTTATTCCCAAATATTTATTCTTCACCCAAATTAGCATCCTAATCAAAGTACATATTGATGTATGCATTTTGCCATATCATTAAAAGCTTCAAAACTATTTACATTAATTTCATATAAGTGCATAAAATTCCTATACAGTAATCATAAAAAAAAACAAATGTTGTCATTTATGCATATCATGGTAAAATTACATTCAATTTCATGTATCCATGTACATACAAAAAAAAAACAAAAAACAGAAAAACAATACCACATTCCGCTTCAAATGCACAAAATACATTCTTGCTACTATGCATTCCAATGTATTGTTCAAAACAATAGCAAATCTGTCTCGATACAAATTTGTCTAATTACAATTGAAACGAGGAAACAAGAGGACCGTTAGGTCTCTTTAAATGTAGAATACTGTGTGATACAAGTCACAGTCAATTTTTCGAGCTAGTAGCGCTGGCATCTTCTATTCAGTATAATAAAAATCTGCCATCAACCCCAGGAAGAACTATTGAGCAGGAGGTACGAGAAATCTGGAACCTGGAAAGGCAGTTACACATGCTGCAGACAGCATCCCAAGTTAACAAACTTGGCAGACGACTCCGTTATGTGCAACTGGAGGACCCGGATATAGTTGAGATTATGGACTCACCACTATCCTCTCCAAGGTACCAATATCAGGAACGTCCAGAACCCTCCAGTGTAAGAGCTATAGCGGGGACTCCAGATTCCCATGTTAATGGACCTGCATCATCGTCGCAGAGCCACATGCAACAGGAAGTGCCAAGACAATCCCGTGCAGAAGCTACAGTGGATAGTCCAGATTCCAACATTAATGGTTCGCCACCATTGCTTGAAGGTTGTAATCGACAAGACGTGTCAGGACCATCCAGGGTAGGAACGTCATCAGGAATTCCAGATCCCAAGACTAAAATCTTGGAAGACCTAATGTTACTGCCGGCCACAGCACAGAGCAATGATCTGTACCTGACACTGATCAATCCTTCGGGGACCAGTGAAACCATCACCGTATCTTGGGATGCTCTCCGAAAATCGGAGAAGCGCAAGCAGCGATTCACCACCCAAGATGGGACACGGTACAACGTACGCCTAATGAAGGATGGCACCATTAAAGTGTTAAGCAAATAAGATTCCAAATAAAACGTTATAAAATAAAAGTTTTCTTTCTGTTCTCATGAAACATATTTCCTGGTCTGCGTTGTTAATAGGGGCTTTCTTATTTCATGACTAGCTGTCATTGTGAGAACATCACGTCACGAGATAGCCGGAGTTTTCGACATCCAAAAAACTATGCCCACTTAAATCTAGTGCTCTCTGGCAGTACCAAATTTCGAAAATACCCGTTATATTCAAATACAAATAAGGTCAGAATCGGCCAAAATTTACTTCAGTTTTGAAAGTTGTTCAGTTTCAATTATGGAAGAATTGCTGGAAATTTTTAACTGCGAGTCTTTAGACTCAGTAGATGGAGGCCTCGCACCTACATCTCCGGAACTATAAGCACCTCATAAGCCAATCAGGCCAGTAAGTCCACTGCCACCAACTCCGAAAAAAGGTCGAAAAATTCGATCAACAATCGTGCGATCTCTACACGATATTCTAACCTATAAAGAAGTTTGCCAGGCCTTTCGAATCTAGACCGGCCGCGTCTTATATAAAAAAGCTTCAAAGGCCACCCAAAACAAGCGATAACCTCAACTTTAAGCCAAGGCCCAGAGAACACCATCCAGGAATTTGTGCCCAAACACAGCCTAGGCTACCTGCAGTACCACGATCCACTCCATTAGCTATGCCGGTGTTGGATACAATAAATAATAACAAACACAGAATTACTCCAAGGCAGAAGGAACACTACCTATAGGTTCACGTCCCAACAACGTCACGATCTGCAAAGAAAAAACCTGCAACAACTATAGCACCCGAGTCTGCCAGAAGACATGGAGTCATTAATATCCATTACTGAATCAGGACCACCTGTGTCCACACAGAGTGCTACAGGACCAGAACCATTGATCATCGCAATACGCAACAACAGCCCATCACCTCAGACGATAATCATTGATACACCGAGTCGACTTATGGACTCCCCAGATAGCCTACCAGCACAACTTTCATACCCGCCGATTACTCCCCCAGTTCCAAAATTCCGCATCGAGTAGTAAAAAACCAGGTGACCAAAATTCAGGAATTCCAAAGGATCTAATTGGAAAAATTATAGCCACGCCAATTGTCACTAAGTAGCTGGAGGCTACAAATACACCTTGGGAAAAAATTAGGAAGGCAAAAAAATTCATTAAATAGAGTCTTCCTGGAGGCGTGGAGAAGAAAAATGAAAAAATGTACATATTCCAACAACCAAACGTAAGTTTAGTTTAACAATAAATAAAATTTTATAATTTTTTTGGTCCGGAAGGATGTAAACCCCATCGACATTCCTAATCCTTCCCACGACGTAATATTTCCTCCTAAAGAAAAGAGAAAGAAAACACAAAGAATACAATACTAAAATAAATTAAAAGAAAAACCACTTATCTGATTGTTGGGAACTTCCTTCCTTTGGCCTAGCGACGTCCAAACACTCCAATAAATAGATTCAACACCTAAAACATGCAAAATTATTATTATTTATAACAAACTTCTATAAAAGTCTCATCAACTTATCTAAAGTGTACATCCCTCTCGTATATTTACATTTCGTAATATCACATCGTGACATTACTTCAAATCATTTTGATTTCGCCTCAGTCATTAAATTCAACAAACGTCGCTAGGGCAACACCGAGAGGCGAGAGCTCATAACTGGATGCGGCGGCTATATAAAGCCGATGAGCCGCAGCACAAAATCATTCTTGGTCCAGAGCTCATCTGGTTTAGAGACTAATCTAAGTACAAGAATTTTCCCAACCTCATTATAGAAGATTAATTCTATATTTCAGAGATTAATCTGAAAATCCTATCGTTTCAAAGTTTCCTGCCTACACCTAAGCAGAAGATTAATTCTGCGCAGAGATTAATCTGCAATATTCCTATCCACATGTAAGCAGAAGAATAATTCTGCGCAGAGATTAATCTGCAATACTCCTGCCCACACCTAAGCAGACGAATAATTCTGCGCAGAGATTAATCTGCAATACTCCTACCCACACCTAAGCAGAAGAATAATTCTGCGCAGAGATTAATCTGCAACATCTGCTTTCCATATCTAAACAGAAGAATAATTCTGCTGCAGAGATTAATCTGCGCTTTTTTTAAAGTAGAATATTGCTACAGCTCTGCGCACGCCCAAAATACAGTCAGAGACTAATCTGACTCGCTTTTCCAACTATAGCACTTTGCTACCCTGGTGTCCTTACGAACAAACAGATGTATTTAGCTGTCTTTTGCCCTCACGCACTAACAGCACCAACTTTTCTTTGTTTCTTTCAGCCCGATGAAAAATAATTAATTCTGGTCTTCTTCTCTCTTTATTTCAGAAGGAATAAACCCAGAGCAGGACTCATCTAATTGAATTTTTAATTTGAATTTCTTAATTTATCTTCCCTGAAGTTTCTCTTGTTGAATTGTATAGTAGTTTGTAGGTTAGTTTTAATTTTGAATTGTAAATTTTACGTCCGAGACTAGCTCTCACATTAGGTATTAAGTTTTACTGAATTTATTGAATTTTAACTTAGTATTAAGTCTGAATTGAAAGTGAATTGTGATATTAGAGATAAGAATGAAAATAGTACGAATGTAGGAATAAAATTTTATATTTTTGAGCTATAAACAGTTGTCGTCTTAAAACTGGCACCCCTCCTCACGTAGACTAGTACACTACTACAGAGAATTTTAAAAGAGCTTATTCTAAAACGATGTGCAAATTCATTGAAAATGAATTTCTTCTGCCTTTTTGCGAGTTTTAGACATTTAGTAGTGCACGAAGACATGCCCTTAAAAGTGCTACTTCATCAATAATCAAAGTGTTCCTAATATTTAAAATTTTACACACAAACTGTTGTTCCGAAATTAAGAGAATCTGTGTGATTGGTGATAACCACTACGTATAAGATTGACGAATTTGATAGTTCCTTAAATTGTTAAAAAGACTGAATGTCATGCGCTTCTTCACTTGGTACAAAAAACCATATCTATCTTATGTAATAAATAAGGAAATATGTATTTTAGTGCATTACACTTTAGCAGAAACAGAGAGTGAAATATCATTTTTTTTTTATTTTCTTTATTTTTTATTACGGTAAGATGGTGGAAATTATAACTATAATTTCAACCATCTTACCGTAAGTACAAAGTTTTTAATTGTCATGCATACATGCGCATATGTTTTGTAAGGATTTTATGAAAAATTTCTTTATACTTTGAGTTTAATGAATTAATAAAAAAGAAATAAAAAAAATGTAGTTCTAATTTTCTAGTTTTAGTCATAGCAATGTATTTTTTTTTATTCTGATTTTGAATACGTGGATGGTATCGTTTTTTAATAAAAATATGATATATAAAATTGCTTATTTTAAATTAGTTCAAATATTAAAGGTTACTATTTCATATATTTGAATTTAATATTTAATTTATTACATTATTATATAAGTTAGCGTGAAATTCATTAGCTGAAAATATTTAATTGTAATTGACAACGCCGCACCGGCCGTCGGTCTTCAGTCCAAGTAATCTAAGCAGACCCTAGATCATAAAACGAACGGATAGGCTACCTTGTATAAAATTCATGTACGTGTGATAAGCAATTCTTTTTTTCGACACGGGAGGGAAATGACAAGAGGGCTGGGGTTTTATTTTTTGTCAGTTCGATATTTCTGACATTTCTCATTTGTCATTTCTTAGGTCGGGTGTTTTTTTTAGCGATTTGTGAGTTAAAAGATTAATAAAAGTGTTTCATAATTTTGTGATATTGAAAAACTGGTAGAAATAATTTTTCTGTGCAAGAGATTTGTTATAATCGAGACTCCGGAGTATATAATTATGGTGGTGAAATGCGCTGTGTTGTGCTGCAGAAACAAGCGGCGTTATTGTCGTGGAAAAGCATTCTTCAAGTAAGCTTAATAGCTTTACTAATTAATTATTGTGTTCGAAAAAAAATAAAAGTGAAATATTAATAAAAATAAACAGCCGTGGTAAAAAAATTAACGTTTTCCAATGCCGCTTTGTTTGCTTACAATTGAATTGTCATTGGGGCTCTTGTTTGATGTCAGTCAAGCAAAGGCAACGACAAGATATATTATCAGCAAATAAATGGGGCACTAGGAAAACTCTTAAAAATGTAATAAGTTATAAAAGAATTATAAAATTATAAAATGAAAAAACGATACGAATCGCGCTGACAGGAAATTATAAAATTTGTTCAATATTTGATTAACTTTCAACCATTAAATTATGTGCCCGCTCAGAAAATATCGTAGTTTACGACTTCCATGACTAAACAAATACATCGATGCGATCTACTACATCAAGAAAAATGCTTAAGTTTTTCTTCCTCATAGCCTATCCTTTCGTTTTATGATCTAAGAAGCAGACGTACATAATTCCTATCTTAACGAGAAAGATAAGTGACAGGTACTGGAGCAACTTAAAAACTTTGATTCTCCAAACTAAATTTTTATAAAAACAATCTGTGCATTGTGAAAAAATAGTAGAATTTAAATAAAGACAGGGATTTCTGGTGAGGTTCTTGAGAAGTAAATTTTGTTGACGATTATCTATTGTAAATACATGTAATAGTGGAATAAATATTTAAAAAAAAAGGGCGTGTCGGGAATTTCGATAAATAAGAAAGATTCAGGTGCGGTAACTGTGTGCTTGAACAGTAATAGACTGTATTAAAAAGTAATATAGTAAAATGTATTTCTTTTTAATTAGGATGTTATTAAAAGTACGTGTTAATATCTTCAGAAAATTACAATCTAAAATTTTGGGTGTTGTCATATATACAATACCAGAAATAGAAAAGTTTATTCCCAAATTTTCAACCGTGTAGGATAGAGCAAGATATTATAAATATGTGTGATATCCATTCTTATTAGTCGGACGATTTTATTCTCCAAAATACCGAAAGAGCTCTTTATTAAAAATGTTGTCGCCGAGAACTTTTCGTTATATTTTCTTTTCTCTTTCCTCTGAATGCCTGCGGGAAATCAAAGGTATTCTCTTATTGCATACGCTGCATCTCTAAGAATATGAGATCTTCCCTCTCAAATTGCTTATAGTTTCTCATGTATTGGATATGGTTTGAATAATCTGACATAATTTTACTAAGTGCTTTGGGAGAAGCGTCTAAAGCTTTCATTTTGGTTCACGATTTGTTTGGAGAGTGACAGAAATCTGTTTATGCCTATTCACATATATTGATCGTATTCTATGAGCAGGTATCCTTATGGGTGTGTAACTATCATCGATGTATCCTACGTCGCCAAAAAACCTGCCAAGTTAAATAAAAACGTTGTTACTTTGGGATAACGAAATAGAACAGCAGCGAAGCGCTTGCCTCTGTGGTCATGCCTGTAAAAAGGCAATAAACTGGGACAGAGAAAGCGCTTGGATAGATACGCTCCTGAGATCGCTGAGAGAAAATAGGGTTCTTTAGATAAGGTACTCAGAAATAAAAGTGTACGAGATCTATATATAAGTAATAGTAAGGCTACTGGATGGTCCCAAAGCCGTGGGCCAATAACTTTGTTATAATAGACTTAAGTTAGTCTTAAGGTTACGCAATGAAGTAATTTTTACATTTCAATTTAGGATAGACTCTTCTTTTCTTTAATTTCAATTGAGAAAGTTTTCTAATGGATGACGTCAAGCAAATTCACCATCCTCAACTCTACTAGTTGAGTTTATACGTTTCTGTATATACTAGTTGAGAAAGGTGTGGTGAGTTGTTTTGGGATTGGAAGGAACCTTTGATTTTGAAATAGAAATTAAGAAATAAGATATTTCAAAATCTGCTCTTTTATTGCATGCTGTCTTGTTAGTTATTCGCAATTATTATTGTGCAGTCTTTCGAATACAATAATAAGTGAACGTTATTTTGTATACTTTTTATAATAAGTAAATATGGCCAATATATTCGTGCTATTACACGAAAATATTTACGATCAAAGAAATATGCTAGGGGTCCATCGGGGTAATTTAAAAGATGCAACAGATCCCTTGTTTAGATTTATCGGCTTACCAAAGGCAGAGTAATGCACTTACGAAACGAATTAAGTCCATATATTAGGAATTCAATTAGAACCACATATCTTCCCAAATATATAAGGATGTCTGCTGCATTATGTTATTATGGCACCGTTTCATTTTTAAGGGATTGCCGGCAAGATTTCATCAGGCAAATTAGCAAGACGATGATGTGCTGCGTTGTCCATAAAATTGGACAAACTTATGAAAAAGTGTATAAAGCTTCCAACTACACAGCCGAAACAAAACCAAATTAAAGACGGTAATTTCTGTAATTCCGTTAATTTTCAATTTTTTTGTAGAAATTCTCTCAACTGATAGTGAAGCGAAACTATACTCGAGGCATTACAGAAACCCTTCTAGTTGTGTATTCAAATGGTGAATTGAGTTCTGTATTAGGAATAAGAGAATATAGTAGGCTTTCATACAGAAACATAGTGGTGGAGAATGACATCAAAGTGACGTGAAATAGAGAATTGGAGTAGAGATCTTTGCAGCGTCCTACATAAGAGTATTTATATGATTATAATATAATAAAAGAAAATCGAAAAACTTTGAAAATGGAAACTGAGCAGTAGCATAAGCAATAACACTCTAGTCAATACAAATAAAAAAATGAATGTTTCAAATTAAGAATAAATTATCGTAGAATACACAAATGTATTTGAAATCTTAATGTGGTTAAAATAATATATATATAGAAATGTCATATTATAAATTATTTAGTTGTATTCATTCATGTCACTACGGCTACAAAGAATTGTAAATAAAATAAAAACTCATTACATGCAAAAATTAGATGAAAACAGTAAAATAAAAGGAATAAATTTAAATAAAATAAAAATATATACATCATTTTTATCCTTAAAGTGTTGGGTAAAAGGAGTTTTTTCCCTTTGGAAAATATTTTAGAATTCACAGCCTGTTGAGAGCGGAACCATCCGCCAGTTGGAAATAGGTGAAACCGTTAATCTTCAAATTTAGTAAAATCAAATCTTCGAGGAAGAAGAAGGGCCTCTATGTTGGTGGAATAACTGAAGTAAGTTAAAGATGTTTTATAATGTTAAACTTTAAATGCGTGCTGCGGTGCTCTAAATTTTAAACGGATAATCCGATTCACAGGAACACAATTGAGAGGATATTCAAATTGCGGAGGGAGCCATAGGGAAACGATTTTTGTCAAAAATTGATTTAGGAATAGATATTTGTCTATTGAAAAAAAAAGGTTTTTTTAGAGGTCTTTTTGAGAATGAAAACCGGTAATGCCCCCCAAATTTCATCTAGTTTAATAACTCTCAACCCTATTTGTTTCAGATGAACATGCAGCTTTGGAGCGCCCTCTTCGATTTTCTTTTTATATATAAGTTTGGAATTTACTCTCCACTTATAGAGAAATAAAATACGTTAAAACGAATTTCCAAAAGCATTTATTTTATGTATAAAAAAATTCCTAAAATTCATGCATTTCTCATGCTTCTCGACGGTAACCACCCCTAAAAATAAATAAAAACTATGTAGAATAATGGATAATTAACAATATTTTTTTATTCCTGTTTGGAGCTCAGCTATACACCATGCACATCAATTAAATTATATGCATTACTTATGAAATTTCATAGTCCATTCAGTCATTTAGAATTAATTACTATTTTTATATTCTTAATTAAATCATTCATTGTGAATTCTCATTTCTCTATTGTTAATTTGCTCACTGTAAAATCATCAAATATGGGTTAGTAGATCAAACTGATAAGAGCGAGTCCAGTTAACCGGACAGTAGTGAAACAGATGTTATACAAAGCGGTCGGAATAAAGAATTCATCTAAGTAATAACACGGTGTCTTTTAATTACTTTCGCCCCAATCTGTTGTATAGCCATCTACTATTCCTTTCAAGTAAAATATAAATAAAAATAAATATTCTTCTTCCCCATATAGGAGAAATACCATCATAATGAAAAATTATTACCATCTATTAACAAGCGATATCAAGGAAAGCATAGCTTGAACATCAATTCAATTAATCTTCTCTATTTGACTGTTACAGGAACGATTGTTGTGACTCAGGTACTTACGTCGGGAATCACTACCATAAGAACAATGCATCAATATATTGTCCTATACAATATATTGATGTATTGAAAATTTGACCCGGAAAAATAAAATTTATTTAATCTAAATTCATTTAAATTTAGAAATACACTTAAAAATGCATTCCCATGTTGTATCAAAATGTAATTAAGCATAAATTGCATTTTGTTATGAGGTATACCTTCAGTCATGCGGTATACATACTTACCTACATGAAGTGTAAATCAAATTTTATATCTTTTTTCTTTTTTGCATGTACAGTACACACGTACATACATTACTTAATTCCTCCGAACTAAATTGCATGTACATTCGTATATGTATACATTATTCTCGCCAACTTAAAATTAATATCTTAAGTCAAGCGCATAACTGCATATCAGATTACAGTTTTTGTCATGCAAATTATACTGCATGAAAACTTTTAGCATTTTCTCGAATATGACTTTTCAATGTCATGAGAAAGTGGAAAAGGAATAATAGAGTTTTTATAAATATGATGGGCACCTGGGGCAGCAAGCTCAAACATCCGGGAGACGAGATAACACGCGGAGATTTGTTTTTTTGCTTATGAAAAAATGGTTCTAACCAAGTTTACCTGAATAAGGAAACTGAAAAAAAATCAAAAATTGTGTTAAAACCATTTTTTTTTTGCAAAAATCAAACAATTTGTGTTAAAACCAAAAAATTGTGTTAAAACCTATTGTACATAAAATAATGAAAATTGTATTAAAACCCAAGTACTGTTTCAATAAAGTTACTTTTTGATTTTTATTAAAATCAATAAAGTTAGTTAATCGTCGTAATTAATATCCTAATTCCTTCTCCGTACTATTCTTCAAGGAAGCACGAGAAGAGATCGGCTACACACATATAACACGATCTCCAGAATGGTTCTTAGAGTGCTCTGTTTTTCAATTGGAAATTATGCACTATATTTTAAACAGTACAAAATATGTAACTAAAAGAGTACAACAAACTTACACAATAAAAACTTTCAGTTAAGATTCCTTCTCTTAATAGCTCTCAGGAAAATGAAGAATTTTTGGCAATGAAAATCAGGTATAACATGACATTATTAAATAGCTTGAAAGTTGAAGATTCTGATATTCCAAATAAATGTGCGAATTCCCTAGTGATGCCGTTATTTTCGGCGTACCTATTTTAAATCATTTGTTATTATTTGTGGTAATTTTTATTACTATACAAAAAGTTAAAACTAAAAGTATTAGTATGAATTGACTATCCGGATGGATTCTCCCAAGCCAAGCATTTTTTGGAAATTCATCAGCTCAGATTTCATTCGATTCTATTATGAGATATAGGAATATATTGAAATTTTAGCTGACGACCTCTGATGACCGTAGCGTTGTGTTTCCCGCTTCATAATTTATAAAATCTCTTCTGAGTTTTTCAAACTTGTCATCTCCACTCGAAATTGTCTTAAATATTGTTGTGACTCAGATGCCCAATGCCCCGAATCACAATCATTAGGTCAATACACCAAAAGATTGTCCTATACAATATATTAATGTACCGCATAAAAGACCCTGATAATGAAAAATTATTTCATTTTAGAATCTCAATCAAAATATAAAAAGCGTTTAAAAATGCATTCCCATGTTATAACAAAGTGCAATTTAGCTTAAATTGCATTTTGTTATCAGACACACATTCCAATCACACCATATGCAAACTTACCTACATACAGTGTCTTCTTTCTTTTTTCCGTATCTACACTCTACTGAATTCTTTAAATCTAATTGTATGTACGTGTTTTCAACGTCGTCAGAAAGCAATAAAATTATAAAAAGGTTTTAAATAAATCGTGAGTACCGGAGTCATCAAGCCCAAACCTCGGGTAGTTTGTTTAAAATCCGTCGAGAGATAAGACCGGGATTCGCTGATAGAAAATACTCGGATTTGAAAATATATCTAAAAGATTTTTTTTTTTTTTTTGCAAAGATTGCAAAAACTGAAGTGGTAAGATTATTGGATCCTAGTGCGGATAAAAGAATTGCAAATCTGTTAAAATATTCTATAAATAAAATAAATCCAAGAGTTTTTTTTTTTGAAAAATTTGTAAAAACCGAAATGGTAAACTTATTGGATCCAAGTGCAAAAAGAAATCTAATTTTATTGAAAGATTTTATAAATCAAATAAATCTAAAAGATTTTTTTTTTATAAAAGTGCAAATTATGTGTTTGAGTGTTTAATTCCCTTCTTATATTCTACAGGAGGCTGCTCTCTTCATAGAAGTATGGAGCAGCCCCATAACAATACGAAAATATTATAATAAGAGTTAGCAAATATTAGGCAACAAATTACTTGTCTTTTTGTATAGTTTTCTACAACATTTTCTACGAAGCTCTACATTTTACGCGACTTTTTTTGCTGATTCATTCGAAGAGGAGGAATCACTCTTGTTTCCAAATGAATTTAAAACTAGTGCCCTTTTAACATATTTCTGCATTATAGTTTTAATAAATAGTTAAGTAACTTTAATAATATAATTTCTTTTCGTGACAAAAGGTCCGCACATGGATACTTTGATTACAAAGAATTTCAATTGACGTGCATGTCCAAACCATAACCACATATTTACATGCAGTATGGAAGTTTAAAACTGGTGCAGAAACTGAACACAGAGACGCTGTGAAAAAAAATTTACTTTCGGAAACATCATCATGAATCAGTGTGGTGAAAAAACTAGTTAGGTTTATGAACCGAAATTGTGACAGTTCAGTTCAGCCGAAAAAATTTCAGCATTAGTTTAAGGAATGGTTGTAATATTCAACTTAATTTATTTTATTATACCGCTCTATCGGGACGAGCTTCACATCACGTCAGATAAACTTCAGACAACAAGCGTTCAAATTCAAATTCTTTTATTATATATAAAGGCAAGAGGGAATTCAGCTGCATTTAATGTCTTTGACTCATCAATACCTTTTGTAACAAAAACACATACGTTCACGTGCTGCAGCTCAGCGTTATTACTCCAACAAAACTGAGAAGTTTTCGGGGAATAATAAAACAGGCATACCTACTACATACGTGTATGACTAGGTACAAGTAATACTTTACCGAAATCTTGGAGGCTTTTCGAGAGCTACAACTCCACCCTCGTAAGAAAGGTCTTCGCATTTCAATCGGCTCCAGATTTGTGCGAGCGCACGCAAAAATTAAATACTTTAAACGGAATTAAATCACATTGCTTCAAAAAATCAGAGCAGGCATTTCCAATGACTTGCTGAGAGTTTTACTATAAAAAGCCTGTGAAGCAAGGGGATTTTTGTCAGTCTCGTTTGATCACTGGAGTGCAACACATTAAATTGCATTCTTAAAAACCACAGTCTAACGCATTAATTTGCGACTGTCATACCATTCAAACCACAATAAATTACAGTTGAGAAGTACAGTTCAATAACCTGATACTATCTCAGAAGTACAGCACAATAAACTGATACTATCTGTCTATGCATGCTATATTAAGGCAAAAAATTATCATATACATAAGTATAAAAAGCTGCAGTAAAGTTTATTATATTTGTATATTCCTGCACTACAGTAAAGTTCATACCGCACCTTTTCCCGTTACAGCACGTCCAACAATCCAAATGTAAAGAACGTTGAAATTTTACCATTAGATACAAATATTACTGTTGTTCTAGCTAAATTACTTTGTTCAGTATTCTTGTTCATTATCATTGCTGAAGAATAAAGCACGTATTTAAAACTGTGCAATTGATCTATTATAATTTATTGACCCGGCACCCCCTATTTATCAGTTGTGACAGACCAAGAGTTTGTACAAAATACATAATATTCTCCCATTACACCCAAATTTTTAAGGTGATACTTCAGCAAAGTACACAATAAGGTGACGTGTTATTAGCATTGCTTCTTGTTTATACTGAGGCTGTGATATGTAGTCTTATTTCGCTGGCCTGAATGGACATTTCTAAGTTTTTTTTTGTCCAGGAACATTGCCCACTTTTAGGTAACTCTTTTTAGTTCAACAAAAGTTCAAATCTTCCAATATAATGGAGACTGTATTGTACAGTGATGCCTTGGTTCAACCATGGAGTAACTCTACCACGCACTATGAATAAAAGGAACAAAATTGCTTTGAAAAAGGACACACCACTTGGTATGTAGCTAAGATCACCAAAATCATAAGTAAAGTTCATTCACGGAAGAACGCTTCAGGGCACTTGAATAATAAGCAATGGAAGAAAATATCCTCTTATGCCAGTGCTCCCAAAAAGCAAGGTAAACAGAACCCAAAATTAGGTGTAGCGCCAGTAGTGGCACAGCGTACACAATCCCCGAAATTTTTAATTATCGCATAAACAAAAGCCCTGATGGTGCTTCTGTAAAAGGAAACTTCGAGTAATTTTCAGCACAAATAGCAAATTTCCTGCCTGCTTTTTGTTGGGTAAAATTATCCTTCTTCATAATTCAACTACAGTTTATTTATAAACCTCAAGGGAAGAGACGTAGCGGCATAGCATGGCTCCAACATTCTAACGCTTCGCAACAGTCGCCAACATTAGATCTTCTATCTGGAAATGAAAATGGGTAGGTGTTTCTGATGTCAGAGTGATTTTCTTTAGGAAAGGCTTCATTTTGGTAATTTGAATTAGTATAGTCTACGAGTTGGGGCTGTGTGATGCGAATTTTGCTTCGCCCTTATTGGTAAAATTTGTATTATTTGTGATGGGATTTTAAGGGTTGTATACTTTGACTATCGAATAATCTAAAAATAGAGAACATAGATATTTTATCAGATATCGAGTCATGTGATAAAATAGGTTACACTACTGTTCTTAGTTGGTCACATTGTTTACTGCCAATTAAGGCATGTTGTTTTTAATTTAATTGTTCAAGATGTGTTGAGCATTGGATAAAAGTATTAATTTATGCATTATAGAAAGATCGTGTTTACTTTGGTGTTTAATACTACTTGCGTGATTATTTAGATAAGGATGTGCTCCTTGTTAGTACGGAGCAGGGTGAGAATGTTAGTTGCACTCGCATTAAAATCATTGAAATTTCTGTTTACTGCAGTAGGGTACCGATTTTAAAGAATAACTCAGTTTTTCAAGTTCAAGGATATAAAGTTTTTTTAGTAAGTGCTATACTTCTAATATCACAAATACAGACTTAATACTATCTTAAAAATTTAAATAAAATTAAATAAAATTTTAATCGGTAACAAGTTCAATTACAAAACTTCATTTTTTTAAAATTCATAAACAAAATTCTAGAAGTGTAGCTGCGGGTCCCTTGCCACTTCTCTGGTTACCTTCTTACTACTGTGAAGAAGAAGAATGTGTCTAGATATAATTTTCCGTGAAAGTGTGCATAAAACTATATACTGCTGAAAGTGGTATATACTGCTACGTATATTTGAAAATATGGGATCCCTGCAATACGCTGGTATGTGCGGGCAATACGGGCAACACTGCTGAACTGGGCCGATATGGTCGGATAGCGATTTGTATTGCTACTGCGTCTGCCTTAGAAAAAGTGTACAGGGATGAGTAGCAGTCGGATGCAGTTTGTTTGTGTGGAAGAGATGGAGCAATATTGAATTTGCCCTTGTGAGTTGCGTACTACAGCGTATGTGTAGGAGGCTAGCAACTGTGACGTTTATCGTGTGCGTACCTTTAGATGCAACAAATGGACTGCTGCTACGGGTGGGACTGCCGTAATGGCATTCTTGACGTCTGTTATGTGCGCCTTTATGAGTGCAGCGCATTAAGCTACATGTGGGTTGGTGAATTACCTTCTGCAAATATTTGTCGCAGTGTTAACCTCTGGTAGTAGATCCGGACTAACCTTTGTATAAAGTTAGCCTAGATTCTGAATTGTTTAGGATTGGCTCCTATGTCAACCTGAATTTGTGAAATGCTTAGGATAAATTCCTAGTTAAATAATTCAATAATTTGTTTAATGTATACAACAAGATGATATCTTTTGATTATGCATACGAGATATAAAATGGGAGAATTAAATGAAAAAGAAAAAAAATGTAACTTATCTTACAACTATGTGCTTACAATTATCAAACTAATATAAATATGAAGAATAAGAAAAAGAAAAGAAAAAGAATAGAAAGATGAAGATATTTTAAAAATCAACCTACAGTTGTAAATATTGAATTAATTTCTCTCTGAAAATTCTCGTCGAGCCAATCGTTCTAATATCATTGGGAAGAAAGTTCCTTTTACGTGAAATATGGACAAAGTAAGAGCTTTGCCCAACTAGTGTGCGGAATCAGGGTATAAGTACGCTGAAGTGTCGGTGCGATTGCAAGAAACCCAGGTGTTCGAATAAGTACAATGGTGAACGTGTGTTTATTAGACGATGTAAGATACTTAGGGCAGTGACGTCACGATAAGTATTCAACGAATACCCTAGAACTGAGGGAATATATTGTGTTACATGATCAAAGCGACGTAGTCCATAAACAAAACGCACACAAGCGTTGAATGCTACATTAAGCTTACGATTACAAGCTGCATCGCGTGAAGAGAAGATAGTGCTGCAGTAAAGAAAATGAGGGACAAGCAGAGCTTTGACCAGTTTGAGTAGCAGACCAACTGACAATAACCTCCCTGAGAGCCATAACCTGCGGAGGCCACCATAGATATTTCGGACTATGCTACAAACTTGAGCGCAGCAGGTTAGTTTGCTGTTAAGGGCAACTCCAAGGCTAGTAACCTTTTCGGAGGAAGGTATTATCTCAGTATTCAGCAGTATGGGAGGCAATAACTCCGTGTCTAGTACCCCACTATAGAAGGCTTAGTAGGTCGACTTATTCGGATTGAGCAAGAGCCGATTAGATTCAGCCCAAGCGGATATTCGACTTAGATCGGCATTAATGCGAGCAACACAGTCCTCCTGCAATCCAATAGGTCTAGTCAGATAGAGTTGCACGTCATCAGCATGTATATGCAAATTCGCATCCATTACCACATGCGGAAGATCATTTATAAATAATGTAAAGAGTAGAGGACCTATAATGGATCCTTGTAGAACTCCAGAATCGATGGGAAGGAAGTTAGATTTAACTCCATCAACTAGGACTTGTTGGAAGCGATTGTATAAAAATTCGCTGATCAGTATAATTGCAGTTCGGGAGAAAAAGAAGAGCTGAAAAACATATCCATGAGTGAAGGATTGTTGCAGTTAAAATAGTTAGCCTCAGTAGTATTTACCAAGATAAGATGGAGTGACTCGAGAAGATGTAAAAATGAGTCCACGTTTCGATCTCTACGTAGTATATTTACATTAAAATCTCCACCCAAGATTACGTTAGAATACTGATGGGAGAATTTCGGTGAATATCTCTTCTAGCTCTATAGTGTTCTCGGGGCAGAATTTGTTAGGAAGACAATAGATACAAGCCAATAGTAAATTGTCGGAGCCGCAGCCAACTTCCACACAAATAAATTCAATTTCGTTAATGCTAGAGTGTTTTATAACTCTAGATTTAAGCTCATCCTTTATGTAGACCGCCACACGCTCCCAACACTATCTTTTCGATCGTTACGATAAAGTTTGAATCCTGGGATGTTTACCATACTGAAAGGAATATGCTTGTTTAGCCAACTTTCAGAAACTAATAGAGCGTGCAATTTTGTGTCGTGAAATATTTGATTCATTTCAAACATCTTAGCTCTTACACTACGCGCATTTAGATGACAAATGTTCAAACCATTCGATCTGGAGGAATCGCTCTAACACTTTCCAAACTTGTCATATTATTGATACTTTAAGTGAACTTATGAACTCAGACGAGGATCCATAGAGATCAAGCATCAATAGAACTCTCAAAAAAAGTAACATGCATGAATAAGTTAAGTCCAGACAGAATAAAGATAAAGAGGCAACTAGTATGCGTTTGACAACCGGGCTGAAAATAAAGTATTTAAAGATACTAAAAACTAAAAAATCAAAAGAAAAGTTACATTAACATAGAAACTCAATAGATAATTTAGTCCAGTTAAGAAAAAAATAAATGAAAAACAAACATAAACAAAAATAAAATCAAAACAAATCCTAGAGTAATGTCGTTGTGTATGCATCATTGATAATAGCAAGCCCTGATGACGTTAACTTGTACTAATTTCACTCAGCTGTTCCCAATAGGTCAATTTAAGAGCGGGACGAGATTCATCTGGTTTAATGTACACAAAACCATTCCTAGCGCGTACAGAAAGCAGTTTGCCCTGACGGCGCAGATTTAGAGCCGATTGCAGAATTTTGTTGTTTTTAGGCGATAAACTCTCGAAACAATACATCCGACTATCTGTAGTGAAACCGCTATCGATGGTATTCAGCTTCAAACCACCATGATTACTGAATTTCACCATGAATGAACGACGTTCGATAGCGGTAGGGAATTTAACGATTAACGATGTTGCCCTTTTATGATCGAGATTGTAATTTGGACGAAAAACCTCAGTATAAGATGATACAATGTGCCCAATTTTAGCACACATTTTATTTAGAATTTCAGACGGTTTAATTTCCTTAGAGTTAGGTATGCCTGTCACCACCATATCATTGAGACGTTGTATACGACGAAGATCATCATTATCCCGTTCAAGTTGGTTACACCTACTTTCTAGACTGGAGCACTTCGCAACTAATGTGTTTACTTGCAGTTCAAGGTTAGAGAATAAATCTTGCATTTGTGAAGATAAACGATTTTCAAGTTACTGCAATTTTCTGTCAAGTAAAGATGAAAGCAAGCTTTGTGATGAGATTGACTTCACTGTTGTTAGGCAAATTTAATTTAGCATCACCAGATTCATTGCTTACGATTGGCTCCCTTAATGCTGATTTAGCTCGAGTCTGTGCTGATGTAACGGTTGCACTATCCGAATTCTTTCTAGTGCGCTCAGCACAATGCTGACCTCGAGATGGTTTTTTGATTGACATAACTGAAGAGGTTATTGACTCGAAAATTGAACAAATGCACACTAACTTAATGTTTTATCACGTAAACCAAGATGAAAATCAATAATGTTTTAGCGGACTAAAACATAAAAAAAAACACGAAAACAAAACGATCTGCAACTGCATGAAATGTAATCGATTTGGAAAAAAATACAGGAGCTATTGCAAACACGTCTACTCACTATCGCACATCGATCACTACTCCCCTTGTTGAAATAATTTGAGTCAACCTCAATTTATGTAGTGTATATGATCAACTCCTGTATGTGTGACTTGAGTCAACCTCAACTAAGGATGTCCAGAATCAACTTCAGTATTGGGGATTGTATTACACTCCAATTATTGGGTACCCAGATTCACCTTCTGTTTTAGGTTGGAGTCAACCTCAAATGACCAAAATCAACTTTCGCTTATGGGATTCAGAATCAACTTCTCTTTTTAGGATTCAGAATTAACTTCTGATTTAGGTTGAGATTTTGCTCAGAACAGACTCCAAGCCTTAGAACTTTATTAGATACCCTCTGATTTGGAAATAGATGATTTCACTATGGCTCGTTGCCTTTTTATAGCTGCCGAGGCCGATCATATCCTGTACTTCAATCGGTGTTGCCCTAGTCCTAACGCTTCTGCCAATTACTGCTGCGAAAAAAAGCGTCTGACTGACTTAATGTCAATTTGCAGACAACCCAATTGGAAACATACACGGAGGTATGTGTATTTAAGGTGGGTTGTTGTCCATTTTATCCTTTTAAATGGTTTTAAATGATTTTTTTTTTTTTTTAGATTATAGACCTCTTCAGGACAGTCGCTGGATGTCGTATTGTAAATTTGTTCACCTTTGGAAATGAGAAGGCTGGATGCATCGAGAGAAGAATGGTCAGTCTGTGGACAAATTGGAAACTGTAACAGGAGTTTTCCTATTCATTCTGCAAAAAATTGCCGTCCAACGTGCGGTAGCCATCTTACGCGTTACGTCCTGAACCGCTCTCATGGGACTAAATATTTGAAAGTCACAAAGCGATAGCAACACTAACTTAAGACAAGTTAGGAAACAGGAAGAAATTTCCGACTATTTTGGTTTTAAATGTTAACAACTAGAAAGGGAAACGAAGATAAAGAAAAATTAACAAATTAAAAAACAAACTCATTTGCAAATTCCACGGATAAGGACAAAAATGTGAAAGCGCAGATCGCATGCGACGAAAAAGGGTGACAAATGCTTAATTCTCGAAAACTAATGAGAAGGGGAATTTTGAGATTCTACCCTCAATTTTCCCAAGCTTTTGGAAGCACATTTTTACTGAAATATTTAAAGCTGCCGCCAGAGTTGGACGAAAAGTTGTTGTTGTTGTTATCCTCTGATATTTGAACAGAACGTACTCCTCTTTACATTACCTTTGCTCTAAAGAGATTAAGTTGCTGTAACAACTCATACTGGTTTCGCTGATGGTTTTGGGAAAAATGAGAATATTATTTTACAAAAATTTTACATCTCCTTTCAGAGCGTTGAGCAAAGCGAAATTTATCTTTTTCTTTAAAAATTGAAGTAGTCTGACTGGATGTATGAAAAATTCATTATTATGGTTGTATCATTCGGGTAATCCTACATTCTGTCATTTTCTGTTTTTATTTTGTTATCTCAGTCGCAATAGGAAAATGCATAGTTAATTTCCTATTACCCATAAATGCAAAAGATAAAAGCATATGGGATATGTTTCCTTCTTTGTTGAGGAGTTTTTCTAATTTTGTTCGGCGGTTTTGTAACTTCTTATTAGATGAACTTTGGAGAAAGCTATACTTTTCATACTTGTCATATATGGATAGCTTTTAATATTGCGATGGAAATTAATTTAAACACAAAGGTTGGAAATAGAATCAAAGATAGACTTATCTGAAGAAGCAGAAGAAAAGTCCCAGAAAAGATAAAGTTCAGAACACCTTTAATTAACCACGAGAAAGCAAATGAATCTATTCTTTTTGGCTTTGGCTTCTCTTTCTCCTTTCTCACTCTTCGGTCTCTATATATATCCCTCTATCTATTTATTTCTCCACCCTATTTACCGCATTCTCTTTTTCTCCCTATCTCTCTATCACTTTCTCTCTCTTTCTCTCTCGCGCTCTCTCTCTCCCTCTCTGTCTCTCTATTTCATCTGTATTCTTTTTTCTCCCCCTCTCTCTATATATGCATTAATGATATATGTACACTCAGAAAAATTTTTATGGTCGTTCATAACAATTTTTCTTGTTATTTTTAACTATTTTGCTAATATACCGTAAACTAGTTAAAAATAACCACAATATAGTCAATATTGACTAAATTTTTAATAAAATTGCTACTTTTGACAACATATAAATAGTCAGTTTTGGCTAGATTATAGTTAGGTTTAAGTAATTTTAAGCACTTTTTTGTCATTTTGTAGCAATTTGAAGAAATGACTATAAATTACTATTTTCTAGTCGGAAATGACTATGCCATATAGTCATATCGGTTCAGCGTTGAACATTTTTTCTAGTCACTTGTGACTATTTGCTGGTCATTGGTAAATATGGTCTAGTCACATGCGACTATAACCTATTCTGGAGTGAACATAAAAATAGTCATCTGTAACTAGAATGTAGTCGAAGAAAAGAAAACTGACTATACAATAGTCACCGTTTACCAAAAATAATCACGAATGACTATTTTCTGGTTGTGTTTAACTAGAATACAAATACTGCAACACGTTTAGTGGTATAGTCTCCAATGAACGTATTGCAGAGTTTGTATTCTATTCCAACGCAACCAGAAAATAGTCAATCGTGATTATTTTGTGGTAAAAAGTGACTATTGTATAGTCAGCTTTCGTCTCTTCGACTACATTCTAGTTATAAATGACTATATAGGTTATAGTCGTATGTGACTAGATCATAGTTACCAATTACCAATAAGTCATTAAATTGAGCGTCTCATTTCGTGTTCTTGTGCCTAACTGGAAAGTTGATTGCGAAGGAATAACTGTGTTATTTAGGTTTTGTGCAAAATCGTTTTTATAGTAAACATCATGGGCAGCCCAACGATGAGTGAAAGTGCAATGTTTGTTAATTAGTATGAGGAAGTTAGTGTTTAGTGGTGTTTTTCTGAAAATAAGGTGAATAACGTGTTTTTAGCTTACACAGGAAGCAGAAGACATTCCTTTACAAGGCAATACATTTGCAGAAGGCAACTTTTCCACGGAAACTAGCAACGAAATATTATTGATCATTCCACAAGCAGAAGTAGTAATAACGGATCCTTTGGATTAGTTGCTAAAAAATTGGAATTTGGATCATCTTTATTACAGATTTCAAGGTAAGTTGACGGAAAAATATTCTGTTATAATACAAATATTTTTGTAGTAAACGTGTGATTTATTGAATTTAATTTTCATATTATATTTTAAGAACTTAACATCGATTATGGATCCCTTCAATATTTGAATTAAAAGGATTTGCTTAAAATCACGGCTACAGAAGATAGCGCATATGGTACTTTTATAAAGCTTAGAGGTAAACTGGACAAATGGAAGAGATCTCAGGTAAAAACCATTATCTGTTATTTTGGCTTTATTTTTATAACTGCACAACTCTTTTTTAAGGTTGTTGATGTACCATCAAAATTGTTCAGCGATTCGCCTTGAACTAGCAGTAAAGTGGTTACCTGGTTAAATAACGTAGATAAAACATCTAGCATCTCAGGACGTGGATCATCAGCAAATACACTAAATTTGGTAAATAAATAAGCGTTAAAGGTTTTGCATTTAATTATTTAAGTATTTCAATTTAGAAGCTTAGTGAAATTTTACATGAAGACATTGGAAATAGCATAAAAGACTACAACAAAGCTCACGGGAAATTCGATGAAAACAATAGAACAAAACTGATAAATTTAATCACTGAATACGTTTTCAAAAATAAAATAAAGTTGAAGGTGTCTGATATAGACTATATTTCGGATGAAATCGTGAAGGAATTTCCAAATGAAAAAAAGTATGTTACTAGTACGTTCGTATTATACCAACGGAGCTTGCCCTATAATTAATTTTTTCTTACCTTATTCCGTAAAATTGTATGTAATTTATTCTGCCTTTGCTTTGTGTTGCATAAACGAATTTCACATAGAATTGATTTTACTTATAATGACTTTAAAAATCTTTAAGAATATAGAAATTTAAATGGGCAAAATGTTCCGATGAAATTTAAGGTAATTTGCAATAAATGTGTTTTTTGTAATTGACAGAAGTCAATATTTCTCCGCACGCACCGACGGTTTACCTGCTAAAGGAAAACTTTACGATCGTTACAATAACAAGCTTAAGCGCTTAAGACAGAAATGTCTTTTTCCAAAACCGTGTACAACAAAGAATCATAAAGCAGCTATCCAAGAAAAACCTTTTGTTGATGCAGATGATAATTACGGTAAGGAAGTTGGTTTGACTTAGCGACATGAACTTTTCTAATTATTTTTTTCTTATAGAAAGTCAAATAGAAACAGATAAAAATTTCATGCACACATGTGCTGATGATTGGACCGCTTGCTTAGTTAAATGGGATCGAACATATAAGAATCGTTCAACTTTCATTACATCAACTGAAGACACGAACATTTCTCTAATTCTTAAAGATTGGCCCCTTTTTCGCCACAATCTGGGCCACACTTTGATAAGCTCTTTATAGTAAAATTTTTATACCTTTTTAAGTACTCACAAGGTTGATTATAGATTAACAGGGATTTTGAAACAAGATTTGGAGAAGATGTCTCAATGGGTTTGATAAATAAATGGCCAATATTTATACTTAATTTTGAAAAGTATAACGACAACATTAAAGATAAATATTCCCAACATTTGATTGCTCATTTTTCAAAAATGGATGCATCGGATGGTAAGTTCTTTTGCAAGAAATTAGAAATCGAAATTTCGTACATTTTCAATTTTTACAGCATCTAAGGATATTATAGCATCTTTAATTCTATACGTGGTATTAAAGCCTATCCGACGTATAGCAATAAAAACAAAGGACGGAAAATCCCACAGGAAACCAGGTATTCAAGCTTCGCAAGACAGCTTCTTCATTTTAGTGGTAAACGAAGCTGATGTCTTAGCAACAGTTGAGAAAAGATCCAAGTTTTATTGAGATTTAGGATTAAGTTGCCAACCTTATATGATAGGCGTTGGATCCTCCCTTCAAGAGGTAACTGATTTCTTTGTCGTACTTGATAACATATTTTATAAGTTCAAAGACTTCTTAAAATGTATCGATATTTGTTTTAAAACGCATTACGTTTTTAATTTGCAATACGCTCGCGAACGTGAGCAAGTTTGGATTTTTAATGAAAAATATTTTTACAATTTATCATTCACGAAGAACTTACCTACTTCTGTAAATTGTTATATTAGTGATATAAGCATTTAAAGAATATTTGTTAGGCTTAACTAAAAATTACGTTTCAATATGTTCAGATGTTTGCATTGTAAAGATCTCTTACATTCGTGTGATTTGTTAGTTAATCATTTGAAATATGTTCATAATATTAACTCAAGCTCTACCTGCGTACTAGAATGTGGGCAAAACTGTCCTCAAACTTTTCGAAGTTTCAACTCGTTTAAAAAACATATTCGTAGCTTAGGGGAAGATTGGCACCCTCGTACACGGGGCACATACGTACAGTAGCCATTACCTAAGAACGATGTGGAATAGAGATCCTCTCTATCAGTGTATACATAGTTCTCATAGTCTGGCACGCGCCGACGTAATTCGACGACAGTGCGCCCGCAACAAGCGTAGCAGCGAGACCAAATTTGTTTCGGCAGTGCTTGACTAATTTTATTTACGTAGTTTGCTGGTCTTTAAAACCATCTTACATGTTCGTTACCAACACAAATTTGTGTTTTTGAGTAAGTGTTAATTGTAAATAATATTTTGTAATAGCCAGTTTTAACCTATGTGTAAAGGACTTTTTTTTATTTACATGTGACATATAATTTGTAAGATTGGGGAGGATTCGTTACAAATTATGGGGCAGATTCGTACATGTACGAATATGCCTCGTAAATATATGGAATTAATTCTTATTTCTTTTCAGAGACATGGTGCGAATATATAAGAAGAAGGAGACAAGAAGCGGTGAAGTGGATGAAAAGGCCATGTCCTCAGCTATAAAATAAGTACTTGAGGGAAAGAAATCTTATAGAAAATCTGCAAATAAATACGGTATTAAGCCATCAACCTTGCAAAGTCGCATTAAAAAAATTCGAGGTGGAACTTCTCGTGTAGACGAAACTCATCGTACATTCAGCTCTAAGTATACGTCTAGTCAGGTATTTTCAGCTGAGGAGGAGAGCCTTTTGAATAAGTACATTGCGGATTGTTCTAAGATGTATTATGGATTAACCATAATACAAGTTAGGAAGCTTGCGTATGATTTTGCAAGAAAGAAAAATATAAAATACCCATCAAAATGGGATGATAATGAGATCGCCGGTATCGATTGGATGCATGGCTTTCGGAAACGTAATACTAACCTAAGTTTACGGAATCCTGAGAACACTAGTGCTGCCAGGTCATTTGCTTTTAATAAGACTGCTGTTTCTGAGTTCTATGAAAACCTTGAGACGCTGTACGGTCGATATAAGATTACTGCAGATCGAATTTTCAATTTCGATGAATCTGGGATATCGACAGAGCTAAGCACTCCAAAAATCCTAGCAGAAAAAACTCAAAAACAAATTGGCCAGTTTGTTTCTGCCGAAAGAGGGGAACTCGTTACATTTGGTGGAATTATATCTGCAAGTGAAAACACGGTTCCTCCATTATTTGTGTTTCCCCGAGTTTTTTACAAAGATCACTTCTTGGAAGGTGCTCCTGAAGGCAGTATGGGGGTTGCTACTTGGAGTGGCTGGATTAATTCCCATATATTTTTAGATGTCCTAAAACATATACAAAACTTGACATTTTACTCCAAAGACAACCCTATTTTATTATTGTGCGATAATCATGAAAGTCATGTGACATTAGAAGCCATCAACTATAGCCGTGAAAATGTCATTATTTATCTGTCATTTCCACCACACACGTCACATCGTTTCCAACCCTTAGACGTTGGGGTATTTGGCCCTTTTAAGTCAAAGCTGAAGACGGCATTTAATGACTGGTACCTCTCCAATCCGGGTAAAACTGTTAGCATCTAAAATATTCCGAAAATTGCTAAAATAGCATATTTTGAAACATTTACAACAAAAAATATTGTAAGTGGGTTCACAAAGCCAGGAATATGCCCTTTTAACAAACTGGCTTTCAGTGAAGAAGAGTTTGCTCCTGCACAAGTTTATCAATCTCCTGAGTTTCAATCCGGTACCGCAGAGAGCAATATTTCTGTGGGCCTAATTATAGGGGAAATTACAACAGAAATTTCTATACAATCTCAATGCAATTTACCTCCAAGTGTTTCTCCATCATTTAATGATCCTGCATCCTTAGGAGCAACCAGTGTTAAAACTCCACCATATTTAAAAGCATCAACATCCAAAGCAATAATAACATCAGAAATGGTTCGTCCATATTCGAAGATAGTACGAAAAAGACAAACGAAGAAAGGAAGACAGCGAGGAAAGTCAAGAATCTACACAGACACTCCTGAAAAAAATAGACTTGAAGAGTTGCAAAAATGCATAGAAATTAAGAGAATTGAGCAAGAAAGCAGGCTTAAAGCTAAAGAAATTAAGCGTGCTTTGAGTCTCTTCACTGAAACAGGTTTCAAAAGACCAAAGAAAAGTCCCAAGAAGACAGAAACAAGGCCGAACGGTAATTCGAGCAATAGTATTAATTTAAATGAGGGTTCTACTTCAAATTCCGACAAATTTGAAGAGAATGAAAAGGGAAACGAAAAATGACATTACTCCTGACAATATAAAGCATAACACTTTTATATTAGTAAAATTTGAAAAAAAAGTCTACATTATATAATGTGGCGCAAGTGATAAGTCATTTCAGCAAGACAGCATATAAGGTCTCATTCTTGAGAAAAAAAACCAGGTGCATGGATATTTGTCTTTCCGAATATTATTGATGAAGCGATGGTTTATATTAGTTATCTGGTTTTGATACTGCCAAATCCTATATCACCTACGACAGCGAGGACATCTAATATGCTCAATTTTTCAGTAGATCTAACTTCGTATAATGTGCAATAACAACTCGTCGACCCAAAGTTAACTTTTGATCTCATGTAGACTAACTTAGGATAGAGAATACTTGTATTTGTAACAACACTTTTCAAGCCATTAAGTTGCTATTATTTTGTTAAATTTTTTTGATCACGAAGAAGACTATATTTTGTTCTGTTTTTTATAATTTTCATAACGAATAAATGTTTGGTGCTATAACTGTTGTGTTTGAAACTTATGACCGAAACTGCCTTATAGCGTACTTAGGTACCCCTTATCATGAATGAAAATGCCCCCCCCCCCCTCGTGGGGCACATTCATACATTCTCCATCTTTTAAAAAACATTGTCCTAGTCAGATTTCAGAAAGTTTTAACAACTTATTCTGGTGATATACTTAAGCTAATTACATTTACTATTGCCTAAATTAAAATTAAATACTATTAAAGAATTTATCATATCTTTATAACGAAAAGAACAAAAACTGTACGAAAGGTACCGATCTTCCCCTACACCCAAATGGTATTGGAATACCTTTCCCCAAAAATTCAATTTGAATATTAGAAAAATGTAGAGGAGCCAGCCATTGTAGTGAGATGCAATTAGATAATCAAAATGAACAATCAAGTGTTATTTTAAAACAGTCTTTATCAAATAATGAATCGAACAAAGCACTCTTAAGGGGGGTTACCACTGAAATCTTAAAAAACATGAAAAGTTAATACAAATTTACTGCAAATCTGATAAAAATTGCTCATGGTTAGAGAAAATGCATAAACTTAGCTACTGACGTGTCAAAAATAAAGTTTCCGGGGTTTTATATGTATGTAATTAGCTTTATAAAACTCTCGAATTTATGAAATTTGCAAAGTTTGGTACAAAACAACGTAATAATGCTACATCAAGTAGATAAATTTATACTTGAAGATCGAAGATCTTGAAGTGGAAGAGGAGGTGACGGAGAGAAAGCTAGTAACAAAGTTTTGGTTACTAATATATTTTGGTTTGAAAGTTGCTATTTTCACAGACGAATAACCATCACAATTATGATATTATTTCAAAGAAAGTTCAATTTGTAACAAAGATCGAACCTTTTTCTGTTTATTTTGAAAAATTCAAATCTTTTAGTGCAATGATAAAGAAAATAAAGTCAATAATGTTAACCATGGTAACGGCAAAAACTTCTTGTTTTTATATATTTTGCATACAATTTGGCGTTTTCAATTCATTATATTATCGTCAGATGGAGTAATGTGCTTTTGGAAGGCTTTCATTTGTTTTGAAAGCTCAGCAGGCTGTAGCTGCATGCTTGAAGAGTGTGTGCAGTTATTTTCTGCATTTGGTATATGTATGTGTGTAGATTTCCCGGAATGTTTTAATTTTTATCATTGGTAATTTGTTCATTTTTGCTTTTGAGGCGAGAAATTTTTTGCCAGTTCTATTTTTGTTATAGGTAACGAATTGTGAGTAACTTGTATTTAATCATGGGGCGTATTAGTAAAATTCGGGCCAATAATTATGGAATAAAGAAGAGAAAACTGAATATTGTTAGGTATGTAAATCTGTGTATATGAAAAGGAAATAATCCTATAAATGTGCAAACAAATTTGTGAATTGTGAATTTGAATTTGTGAAATGTGAATGATTTTGATGAAATTTTGGAGTAAGGTTGGCTAAATTATAAATAGTCATTTTTTGTTGCGTTCCATTTATGACCGCGTTTTAGTCAAGCTGTAGAAGGACAAAATGGAACTTTTTAAAGTTTTGAAGAGTTGTTTTTCGAATATATGTATGTGGTAATCCTATATCCAAACAAAAAACCAATTGAAGGAATATACTACGCTCTGGCAACACCATGAAAACAATATAAGCAACGTCAGATCACACAGTAGCTTATCTGAAAATATTAGTTATCTATCCGTGGACGTGGACATACGTAAAAAGAACAGTGATTAATCGGTAGCCGGTAGAACATTTTAGCCTTAGTGTGATCGGAATTGTAATCTATATCTAAAAACCCTTTTGCTATTTATATTCCATAATTTTGAATTCGCGTAAATCGTTTATAACCCTCGAATTTTCTTTCGTTTAATAAATGAATTATTTCAATTAAATCTGGCGTTCTTAATCAAAATCCCACAAATTGGGGGCTCAACCGGGATACGAGTGCCAGTTAGAATGGAAGAAAATTAAAGCAATAGGATTTGCACGCCGCCGGTCTTGTTAGAGATAATCGTAATAAGATTTCAAAGGAAAAAGTGAATAAAACAGTGACAGTTTTCTTATAAAGTTTTAAAGAAAAAAAGAGTGAATCTGAAAAGAGAAGTGAAGCATTAAAAGTTTGTGCATATTTAAAGGCCATTCGAAATATAAATTAATAACTATAAAATCGCGCGTCTCTTAAAATTGGAATTCGATTATAACGGTATAACGTCAAGTACAAAAGTTTTATCATGTTTGGTGCATATTCTCACACACTAATCAATGTTGTCATCACAGTTTGAAAGCGGTGCATTGTCAGTATTGTGGTTAATGAATAGTCGCTGAGGATACCGCAGTATGCGAAAACTACTACGAAGTGATATAAGTATTTGATCCCGTACTAATAACTGAAACAGAAGAGAAGTAAGCAACAAAGCTTTGCTGTTTCTGTCATACATCTCTCGTTTTGTGTAGTGAAACATATGGAAACAGAAGTGTAGACAGTGCTTTCAAAACTTCTGAAGTAATAAATTAAAACAAAAACAAAAATCTCAGGGAATGAAAAATTTCTTATCAGAAGTAAGCGCACAAATTAAATATTTTTTCAAAAAGAAATTTTTAACATAAGGTAAGCTTTCTTTTATTATCCTAATAAATCCATTGCAAAGCAATTTTAAAGATAAAAGTGAACAAAGGCGAACAATAGTGTGGTATAAGAAATTACGATAATTGATTAATGCTGTAAAGATAAAAGTGTAAACCGATACTCAAAAGAACGGTAACAAATCACTAAAATATTATTATAAAAGTGCCATGGGTTCAAGAAGGCGGAGAACACAACAAAGCAGTAACAGCGTAGTAGACTTCCAAATTGATGACGGCGAATCGACGAGAATGTTTGCAGCAAATGAAATGGTAGTGAAACTCAATTTTTCGGACTTAGACGGTATAATTCGAAAATTTTACGGTGATAACTCGGTTAGTATAAAACAGTGGCTGGACGAATTTGAAGCTTACGCCAACACGTTTAGGTGGAATGAGTTACAGAAGTATATTTTTGTAAACGGTTGCTTGCCGGAGCTGCTAAACTTTTCGCGGAATTCGAAAGCAAAGCGTTGACATACAGAGACTTAAAGAGTGCGTTGTTTACGGAATTCCAATCGAGATTAAATGCGGCAGATATACATAAACAACTACGTGAAAGAACAAAAAAAACCCACTGAAACGGTACGCGAATATCTATATAAGATGATAAATATCGCAACGCAGGCTAACGTTGACGAAGCCTCGGTAGTAAGTTACGTGATAGATGGTATAAAAGATTCCATGGTGAATAAATCGATTCTATACGGGGCAAAGAAAATAAACGATCTGAAAGAAAACTTGCTGATTTATGAGAAAATTCACGGTACTACTAATAATCTATCTGAACGCGAACAGGGTAAACAGCCGAAACCTCTCTCGAAAGGTGTTAAGAGAACTACACCGAGAGACAATAAGAGAAAACGATATTGCTTCAACTGTGGATCGCAAGATCACGAGTTTTATACATGTCCTGAAAAGGCAAGAGGACCCAAGTGTTTTAAGTGCGATCAATTCGGGCATAAAAGAGTGGATTGTAATAAAATGTCTGAATCGAACGTAAGCATGGTAAGAAAAAACGATGTACGACGCCGTACGACGTAAAGGTTAATCAAGCAGAACTCGAAGCCCTAATTGATACTGGGAGTGAAATTTGCCTATTAAAAAAATCGTTATTAAGAGATGTTAAACCAAAATACTTTTTGAAGCAGCACACCATCTCAATAGCTGGAATAGGCGCTAACATAAATACCAAGGGATCCTGTATAGCGAACGTGGAGATAGATGAAACAATATTCGAAAATATTGAACTACATGTTCTAGAGGACACATACCTAAAATTCGACATAATAATTGGAATGAATTTGCTAAGTAAAGCTACAGTAACCATTACCGCTGGAACTATTAAAATAACAAACGAATGCGAGCAGCAATACAACATAAGCGAAGAGATTGCCAAGGAAGAAGAGACCTTTGCCAAATGTTTTTTAACTATGGTGGATTCGGCCGTGAGCGAAGGATACAACAAAAATTCACCTGATTTAGCGTACTTATCAGACAAATACACCGTCGCTAATGTCGAAGGGTTAATAACCAATTATTCACCTGTAGATCCACCGGAATCTTCAATCACAATGAAGATAATACCACTTGATGAAGAACTCATATACAGAACGCCGCGTAGATACCCACCTTATGAGAGGAAAATAATTAAAGATCAAATACAGGAATGGCTAGAAAACAAAATAGTTAGAGAAAGCTCGTCAGATTACTCCAGTCAAGTAGTCTTAGTAAAAAAAAGAGATAACTCATATAGGTTGTGCGTTGACTACCGGGCAGTTAACAAAAAAATACACAAGGACAGATACCCGATTCCAAATATAGAGGATCAGATAGACAGACTTGAAGGCGCAGCTTTTTTTACGACTTTGGATCTAGAAAATGGATTTTTCCATGTCAGTGTAGAAGAGGGAAGTAGAAAATTCACTTCTTTTGTTACCCAAGACGGCCAGTACGAATTTCTGCGAGTTCCGTTCGGACTCTGCAACTCACCGAGCGTGTTCCAAAAATACGTAAACTACGTCTTTAGGCAATTAATAAATGAAGGTGTAGTTATCATTTATATTGATGATATTGTTATCCCGTCGGCGTCAGTCGAAAAAGGACTAGAAAAATTAAGTAGAGTTCTGAAGGAGGCCGCTACAAACGGACTCCGGATAAAATGGCCAAAGTGTCAGTTTCTTAAATCAGAAGTGGAGTACTTAGGTCACCGGATAGGGGCAGGTAAGGTTTCACCATCAAGCGAAAAGACGAAAGCAGTGCTGAAGTTCCCTATTCCCAATACGATAAGACGAGTACAAAGTTTCCTGGGATTAGCCGGATATTTTCGTAAATTTATTCCAAATTTCGCAATAAAGGCAAAACCATTAACGAAACTATTAAAGAAAAGAGAAAAGTTCCGTTTCGAAGAAGAACAGCATTTATCATTTAAAACTCTGAAGAAATCGCTTGCCAGTCAACCAGTTCTCAAGATATTTAAATATGGAGCCTTCACAGAACTGCATACGGATGCATCTAAGTACGGATATGGCGCAGTATTGCTGCAGAAGGATGAAGAAGACAAGCAATTACACCCAATCTACTATATGAGCAGAACTACATCTACAGCGGAGCAGAATTACAGTAGCTACGAACTGGAAGTCCTAGCCGTGGTCGAGGCAATTAAGAAATTTCATGTTTATCTCCTTGGGCAAGAGTTCAAGCTCGTCCCAGATTGCAAGGCATTCGAAGGAACTATAAAGAAGAAGGACCTGACCACAAGAGTGGCGCGATGGGCACTTGTATTGGAAGAAATTAACTTCAAGGTTGAGCACCGAGCAGGTACCAGACTTAAGCACGTCGACGCACTAAGCCGTAACCCCATTACTATGATTGTTAGTGAGAACAACGAATTTTTGAAAAAATTACAGGAAGCGCAGGGAAAAGACGACAGGTTATGTGCTATTATCGAACTACTCAGAAAAGGACCTTTCAAAGATTAAGTAATGCAACATAACATCCTTTACAAAAATGTCAATGGCAGTTTATTATTTGTACTCCCAGATGGTATGAAAAGCCAGATAATCAAGGACGTTCATGAAAGAGGACACTTTCACGCCCAGAAGATGAAAGAAATAATAAACAAAGAGTACTATATACCTGATTTAAACAGAAGAATAGAGAGGCAGATCACAAATTGCGTAAAATGTATCCTAGCAGAACGTAAGCGAGGGAAACAGGAGGGATTGCTGCAACCCATCCCGAAAGGAGAGAAACCATTGGATACTTTTCACATTGATCATTTAGGACCCCTACAAGCTACAAACAAGGGCTATAAGTATATTTTTGCAATTGTGGATGGATTTACGAAGTATTGTTGGTTATTCCCAAGAAAAACCCTAAATGCCGACGAGGTTATACAGAAATTGGAGATAGTAGCTGAGTCGTTCGGTTACCCGAGAAGGATTATTGCAGATCGTGGAGGAGCCTTTACCTCTAAGCAGTTTCAGGAATATTGCACAAGTCACAATACGACACTTCAATTTATAACAGCAGGCGTCCCACGAGGCAACGGCCAGATAGAACGGCTACATTCGGTTGTGATAGCTGGACTGACCAAGTTATCTTTAGATAACCCTGACAAATGGTTCGCCCAGGTAAAACCTTTCCAAAGGATATTAAACTCGACATTTCATAGAGCGATCGGAACAACTCCATTTCAACTTTTAGTAGGAGTTCAAATGAAAACGGAACAAGATAATACGATTCTTAACGCTATCGAAGATAAATATCAAAACACATTCGAAGAAGAAAGATATCAATTACGAGAAAGCGCGAAACTAGAAATTGGGAGAATACAAGAAGAAAACAGAAGAACATACAACCGGAAGAGACAAGTAGCCACAAAATATTTAGTAGGTGATATGGTAGCCGTGGAAAGGACACAAGTAGGAGTAGGTCTAAAAATAAGACCCAAATTCTTTCGTCCCTACCGCATCATCGCCATTAAAGGATCCGATAGATACGCGGTCGAGAAGGTGGGCGATCACGAAGGTCCCAGAACAACTTCAACGAGCGCTGACAAAATGAAACGTTGGGCCGTTGACGAAGAAAGTGACGACCACAATGACACAAACGAATGTGAACAATCGCCAGTAGAGCAGCAGTCATCTGGGTCAGATGACTAGTAGGATGGCCGAATGTGGTAATCCTATATCCAAACAAAAAACCAATTGAAGGAATATAATACGCTCTGGCAACACCATGAAAACAATATAAGCAACGCCAGATCACACAGTAGCTTATCTGAAAATATTAGTTATCTATCCGTGGACGTGGACATACGTAAAAAGAACAGTGATTAATCGGTAGCCGGTAGAAAATTTTAGCCTTAGTGTGATCGGAATTGTAATCTATATCTAAAAACCCTTTTGCTATTTATATTCCATAATTTTGAATTCGCGTAAATCGTTTATAACCCTCGAATTTTCTTTCGTTTAATAAATGAATTATTTCAATTAAATCTGGCGTTCTTAATAAAAATCCCACATGTATGTAATTTAGAAAACTGAACGAAAATTGATGAGGTGTAGTGAGTTGTCAGATTTTATATAGTTTGTACCAATTTTTTGACTACAATCGATTATCTTTCTAGCGACTATAATTACTACTACTATTAATTTATGTATAAATTGTTTTCAAAATGCGATTTTCGAAGATGAAGCATTTCTACAAATTACAAAGGACTTGTGTCGACCAATAAAAGTATCGACTTTGTACCAATCACATCTTTCTTTTGAAATTATTTTTTTAATTATTTTTTTATGTAAGAGGGAATCTGACGAATATTTACGCGATATTTCAGTCAAAAGCAACTTCTTTCTTATAAATGTTTTAATTGAGCTCATTGCATGAAAATTATTATGCGGATTATATGGATCGCTCTCAGGTACTTGCAATGCCCATTTGATCGGGTTATCCATCCTCTTTATATAGCGATTATACCTTTCGATTAGCCCGTCCCCTCTAAAAGTTCGAGCTGCTGTCATTATGTGATAAATCTTTTTATCAATGCAGTATCGGTATCGCCTAAGTTCATTTAAAGAAAGATCAGTTCTTCTGTAAGTACTGCAATAAATAGCTAATTCATCCAAAGCCTTTATAACGGGACCAGTTTATACTCCCTTTAGAATGGGCTCGCCGCTTGCTTCTTAGAGCTGTTTTTGGTAGATTTATTCGCCGTATTTTACGCATGCTTTGAAGTAATTTTTGACTCTACTGCCTCCTTCAATAGGTAAACTAGCTGACCGTTCTGGCAACCAAAGATCTTCACGGAGTAACTCTAGCATTTTTTCGAAATCGACTACTGTGGCTCTCGCAGCGAATTTCTGCCGCAAAGAATCTATTAATTTTTTGAATACCACGTCCCGCGTCCTATTTTATGAAATGGGTAGAAATAAGAACGTTGTGGCCCAGAGCAAAAATTTGCCTTTGGGAGACACTTTCTCAAGAAGAAGACTGTCGTAGATTTTTCAATCTGATTGCTTTCTCTATTTACTGTACCTACGCTTAGTGGTACTACCCATCGCGAATTTCTATGAAATATCTCCTAGCGGTTTGATGGTTTGTTCTGATCTTCTCTTCGTCTCCCTGTCTACAGGATATATTTATACTGCATTGACATATCGACTACGACAACACTATTTTGTATACCATTATTGTGTTTGAGATCTCTACAGGAAAGCACAAAAGAAAATTTAACCGCACTGCAAAGAAATTTTTGCTAATACTAATGAAGAAAGCCCAAATATTGAGGATTATAGCGAAGTAGATTCGTTCACAATTCTGATAGAAAAAGAAAATCTGGATGAAGAAATGAACGAATATACCATGGAGGGATTTCGATTGGTAGATTTAAGGTACTTTTGGAATGAATTGCAAATCCTAAATGAACATTGCAGTGCACAGGGTTGCACAATAAGCAATATGATACCAATAAAAGAAGACAAAAAGGGGTTCATTTCAAAAATTTACTTTAGATGTAATATGTGCAATGTTACGCTTTCGATGAAAACATCAAAATCCGATGAAATAAATTCAATAAATTATGACGCAGTACTTGGTACTTTAAGTGGGGAATCTGGATATAGTCAACTTAAAGAATTCACATCAACATGCAACATTCCCTGCATTTCAAGCACATCTTATAATAATTATTAAAGAATAGTTGGTGAGGCATGGCTAGAAGCTGCTAAAGAATTAATGAAAGCGGCTGTTCAGGAAGAAATTGAGTTTGCAAAACAAGACGGCGATATAGACGAAGATGGAACTCCCTTACTTACAGTTGTTGTGGATGGATTTTGGGCGAAGCGATCATATAAGAGTAAATATTCATCTCTCTCGGGTGCTGCTTCTATCGTTGGCTTTCATTCAAAAAATATGTATGGATGAATGTCAAAAATAAATTTTGTTTTGTATGCGCTCGGGCATTTTCGAAATGTGTTGACCCTCGAGATCATGACTGTAACGCCAACTATTCTGGCTCATCCACACGTATGGAAGCCAAGATAATTTTAGAAGGCTTCCAACAAAGTGAGGAGCTTTTTGGGGGTACGCTTCCATAAGTTTATCGCCGATGGAGGCAGTAACGTATATAAGACTTTATTAGCAGCAAATCCTTATGGAAACCGCTTACAAATCCAAAAGGTGGAATGCAAAAATTATTTATATCGTAACCTCAGGAGTAAGCTCTTTGACTTAAGTAAAAACACAAAGTTCAGCTCAGCATCAAGAAAATTGCTTACTGCTGCTAAATCTCGATTGCAAATTGGAGTAAAAAAGGCAGTTCAGTATAGAATAGAGCAATCATCGTCATTTGAAACGAAGGTTTCAGAGTTGAGTGATGATATAAAAAACACTCCGATGCACGTTTTCGGTGAACATGCACATTGTGCTTCTTACTTTTGCAACGGTGGGGAAGAATCGTCTATTTCGAAACTAGTTACACTGCAAAATGATACTCTTTTTGAAACACTGGAAACCATTTGCTTGAATCTTTCTCGACATTTAAGAAGTTTAGTCCAAGACAAAAACTGAAATATTGTTGAACAGTATCACTCTATTGTTGCAAAGTTTGTGGGTGGGAAACGAATTAACTATTCTCTTGGACAATCTTATACTTACAGATGTCACGCTGCCCTTGTGCAACATAACAGTAGTCATGCCGTTTCCGAACTTTATCATAAGCATTTAAATAGAAGTCCGAATATGGCTGTAAAACGACTTGAAGAAGAGAGGATCAAGCGTCAAAAGACCAAGAGAACTGCAATAAAACGCAAGTTCAATTGAATTGGGAATGACAATTACTATGGCGCTGATAGTTGTCAGAAGCCAGATATGACAGATACTGAATACTGAATGACAAGAAGCAAAGACAAGGTTACTACTGAAATTGTCCGAAAATCAGAAAAATCCGCGAAGCATCGAGGAACAGACACGGGATCAAAGTAATAGTAACAAGTGGTTACAAATAAGGAGAAATCTTCTTACGAGTTCGAATTTTTACAACTGAATTACAACTCAGAATTCTCGGAAGAGTTTTATTTGATGACCGACTTCAGTAAAATAAAATTGCCCAAGCAATAAATAGTGCCAGACAAATTACATGGAAAAATGTCTGATCAACAGCACAGAGCGCATACATTTCGTTCACTCCTGGCCTGCTCGTCAACAAAATTCTAAGAAAATCCGACAGCCAAATTTAAAATTTCGTCGTGCCTATGCAATTCTACCCACTGATTTAGGAGTTAGTGATTCTACCCTACTGCTGTGCAGATGCCCGAAATGCTTTGGAGTATAATACAGACGAATATCACAGCATCGCATAGCTTTGCATGTACATATAGTGACTTGTTTCAATTTTCAAATTGCATACTTTTATGCGTTTATGTTCACTAAGCTTTTGGGAACAGAAATCGTGAGCTTTTTTTTGGTGGTAACCCCCCTTAACGTTTTAAACAAAACTACATGCACAAAGGAATTTGTCTAGAAAAACGGTTACTGAAATAATTAGCGATATAAAAGTGTATGTCCTCGACCCCTTATTTTCAAAGCTTGCCACCATCAGTTCAAGTTCTGATTATAATACAAAGATAGCTACTGAAGAGTTCATTAAAAAAAATGAATCAGTTTTTTTAGGTCTAAATAGTGAGTATAAGTTGTTAACGAAGTTGGAGAAGGAGAAACTTTTGCAGCTCCCAAGACAGTTCTCCATTAGTAATGAAATTGACAGGATAATTTGCCATGGCAGACCCACCCTTGATGGAAAAAACTGTACTGGAACAATTATGCCCCTAAAATTTCAATTCAAACAGTTCTTTGAAAATCCTGGAGTACTTGAAAAAACTATTGGGAATATGTTAGCTTTAAAAGGAATTGAAGAGGGAAAATTTGCGACTTCATCAATGGAACTTTATAGAAAGACATATTTAGATATAACGAAAGCAAAACAATAATTCCTTATTTTCTTTATATTGATGACTTTGAAATCAATAACCCTCTCGGCTCTCATAATGGGACCCATTCACTCTCAGCAGTTTACTATTAATTTCCCACCATACCAAAAGAATTTCTCGCTGGTTTGGAAAACGTGCAAGTAGCAATGCTATTTAAATCAGTAGATAACAAAACTTTTGGAAATTGTGCTTGCTTCAAGGATTTAATTGAAGAAATTAACTCGTTAGCAGATGAAGGTATCGTTATCAACACTCAAAAGTTTACTGGTAGGATACATTTCATATTTTCACTACTACTGGGAGATAACTCAGGTATAAATTCTGCTTTAGGCTTCATAAGATCCTTTTCTTCCAACTTTTAGTGTAGGTTTTGCAAGCTGCATAAATCCAATTTACAAAAGCTTTGTAAAGAAAGTGTTGAACATATTCGCAGCACAGAAAATTATTCCGGTGATATTGAAGTTAGTGAGAAAAAACATACAGGAATTGTCGAAAATTCTATATTTAATAAAATTCACGTCACAAGAAATTTTGCAGTTGACGTTATGCACGATCTTTTCGAGGGTGTGTGTCATAATAATTTGTCTAAAGTATTAACATATTTCATTGAAGATACTAACATTTTTTCTCTTCAAAATTTAAATAATAGAGTTCAGCTCTTTTGTTATGGTGAAACGGATATTGGAAACTGTCCCCCAATTATACAGATTGAACATTTAATGAATTCAAAATTTCGTATGTCCGCTCGAGAAATGTGGTGTTTCGTTCACCATCTACCAATCGTAATCGGAGACCTTGTTCCAGTAGGAAATGATGTTTGGACTTTCTTTTTGAAACTCTTAAAAATAATAGATTTGGTTGATTTACCTTCTTTTGATGATTCAATATTGGAACTATTAACGATTACAATAAAAGAAATGAATGAAATGTACATTCATTTGTTCTCAGAAAAGCTCAAGCCTAAACACCATATTTTAACGCACTACTCAACTGTTATTAAAAATAGTGGTCCGGTTAAATATTTAAGTTGTTTCCGATTCGAAGCAAAGCATCGTTCATTAAAATTATATACAAACAATGTAACTAGCAGGGTTAATATACAATGTTCATTAGGAATTAAGCTTCAGTATTGTAATGGTTATCGATCTCTTCAGTTTAAAGGTTTTGAAACAAGAATAGATAATACTTATCTCAAAGAGACAAAATTACTTGATGTTTATTTAGATATGAACATAGAACCATCTGGTTCAGTAGACTTGGAGGAAATAGTCTTAAGAGGTGATGAAATTAGTTTTAATGGGTTGAAATATAAAAAAGGTTTCATTTTAACAATCTCTCGAGATAATCTCCTTGTACATGAAATTGGAAAAATTATAAAAACCAAAGATGATATCATATTCCAATGTTTTGAATTTAAAATTGTACTTTTTGATGAAAATCTCGAAGCGTTTATAGTTGAAAATAAGTCTAGTATTGTAGAGCATGTATATGCAAGAAGTTTAACGAATCCTCCTATTCATTTATTAAGATCTGCTAATAATAAGCTGATAATAAGATTGAAAAGCTATTAATACTATATTTTGTGAAGTATTGTTTTAATAACATTTTGAAATAAATAAATCATATATTATTTTCTCAGTTAATTGTTTCATTTTATCAAAATTTGACTCCTTTACACGTAAATAGAAGCAGATGGGATGGGTGATATAAGTTGACCTATTATCTTTTGCAAAATTATAAAAAATATTTGTTATATGTTCATATATATAGCTTTTTATGCATGTATGTATATATGTATATATATATATATGAAATTTATACTATAATCTATAGTTAAAAATGACTATAAATCGTTCAGAATTGACTAGGAGTATAGTAAACCTACCAACATAGTCACATGCTCGACTATAAACATAGTCACTTTTTAAGTTAACTAAATTCTGGTCACTTATGACTATGTATGTTGTTAAAATTGACCTTTTGTATAGTCAAAATATTTTGAACCTAATCTTATGATCAAAAGTGACCATAAGTTACTATTTTTCTATTCGTCCCAATCCGGACCATAAATGTAGTCACTTTATAGTTACTTTTGACCATAAATTTTTCTGGGTGTACGTTTATGCCAAACTGAGTACTTTTGAGCAATTTTCACATCGTTGAAGTACAGCAATAATGTACCATTATTCAACTTTTTTCTTAACTAATAATAGGAGACTCTGGAGCTGGGTATTGGCAATTGGCCGGTCACAAACCAGCGTGGCTAGGATCTATATTATATGTGTTGGTTATGGTTGGCTTTCCTTTCAAATCGGCAGCGAACATAATAAGAAATATACGGATTTCTTTATCCCTCACAAGACATAGGATGTATCGGTGCCATCTTCTTATCGGATCTTTGTGCTTATTTGCCTTCCGTGAGTATGGTTCTCGTCCCAGTAGCTCTAAAATTTGTTATGCGACGTTTTCCTTGTAGGTTACAGTCCAAGGCCTGGATTTGCATTGTTAAAATATAATTTAAATTTATTTATTTAAATACCTTTGTCCGCTTAGTTTAAATATATTACCTGCGGAATGTGCTAGATTGTATTCACGTGATTGCATTGTCCATTGTTAAGGAACAGTTTGATAGCATTTCAACTCTGTATACATAGTTGCAAAATTAATTTACTGTTTGATATATCCTTAATCATATATCAATTTATGAATCCTGTTCCATGAATCCCATAAATATCAATTCAAGTGAAATTTCTACTAGAAATTTCAGTAATGCGCACAGATTTCTATTGAAAAGACAGATTGAATTGAATCTGTATTGACATTTATAGTGTCATACGTACATACACATGTGTATTATTTAATGTGGGACAATTGATGACAATTTAATAATATTTGGACATAAACATGCCTTTGCATATGATGAATATAGGACAGATGCTTATGCGTAATGATCAGATGTAATTAATTTATATGAGCAAATATCGAAACTTATAAACGCCAAGGTGAGTATTTGTTTTAAAGTCAATAGATTTAAGAAAGATATAAATTTGTCAAAAAAATTTATTATTTTGAATTAATATGTAAATCCAATGCGGTTAATGCCGAGTTAACATGAGATGCTATAAACTGTGATCCGAAAGAATGGTAAAAGTAATTGTCGGAAGTATAGTTTGTTCGATTCAGCATACAAATCATAACACATACTTTAAATTAATTGTTATAGATGATTTTTTTGTGGGTAATGGATATTACAAATTGACTTCCGTCTACAATATGCAACAAGCAGGAATATCGAATTAGAAGCCAAAACTATTTTCTAGTGCAATAGTGTTGGTTTATATAACCCATAAGAATCATTGCTGTCTCCGAGTATAATTATTATAAATTAATGAAAAATATCTTATGCGCTATGTCTTTAATACCTTTAAATTATTATCTTTTTAAAAATCGAATATATTTCCTTCATTCAATAGCTCTTCCCTAGATGGACCCTTAGGGTATGCTAAAACCAAGGTTACATATTGCAGTTTTTGTATTGCAACTTATAGGTTGCTATTGCAGCGTTTTTTAGATGTTGTAGCAGTTTCTAGTGCATGCAATTTATAAGTTTCGACCTTTATATAGTCTGCATTCGTGCTTCGAGGCGTTGGGTTGCCAAAATATTCGCGACTGTAATTGAAGAAGGGTGTTTCATAATTTGTGTGCATAACTAAAGGGTTTGATAACTAAGGTGAAGATAAGCAAAAATTTATATGGTGAAGGGAAGGACAAGACGCGTCTTTTCGTCCGAAGGGGTGGGTGGGCGGAGGGGGCTAAGATTTTTAGTACTTTTTTCAATTTACACACTGCAAATTTCTTGACATACACCTTAAGTTTTCCAGTGCATGTCCAATCAGTCTTCCTGTCACATTCCTTCGGAAGTTGTAGGAAGTCAAAATAAAATAATTTGAAAAAAATTCCAACTTTTTCAAATTTTCCCGCCAAATTCATGATAACTATACAGTTTTTTTACAAGTTTCGGAACCCCGGAATGTTGCTTTTAATTTGACTATGCAGTTCTACCTAAATACAACCGTTTTTGAGATATTCCAGTTCCTACGATTCATTATATCATTAATTTTGCTTCTCACGATGGTAATCGCGCCTGCTATTATATGCAATTCCATGCAAAATTTGGCAAAAATATTTACTGCAAATAATGAAATTATCACTTTCTAAAACTTTTATAACTAAACAAACACACATTTCACACAAGTAAGTATAAATTTCCATAGGAGAGTGCAGTAGCACAATTATCTGCGGAATACCTGAAAGTTTCCCATAAAAAAATTAGCCTATAAAAGTTTGTTATTCAACTTCATATTTGCTCTCTATTCCAATGTCGTGATTGAATTTTCTTTATCAGATGAATGTGCCAGAGATAGCTTAAGAAAAACAAAAAAAAATCCAATACATCCTGATTTGTTCAATAATCTTGACAGCAAGGGCAGCAGGAGAACACCATCAATTGAAATAAATGTAATGGCAGTCAACGATACAAAATTGGACTTAAGATTATTAAGGCATCAATATAGATGCCTAGGCATAATTATGAATACAGTTAAGATGTGTGGCGAAACGTTTGTTCCGTTTGATGGATTGATTGAGTGTACATTCGAGGGATTGCAAGCACCGCTGTAATCGCTGTTTTAAAATTCTAGTCAAATATACTTTGAGATACCTTGCTGAGGACAAAAAGGCTTTAGCTTGGAAGCTCACAACAAAGTTTGTAAACAAAAAATGAATTTGTAAAAATATTCGTCAAATTTTATGAGAAAATTTAATAAACAAAGAAATAACAAGTAAAAGAGCTAGAATTGGTCTAAGACCAATTCTTACGATACCCTAGATGAATGGCTGTATGAAATTTCGTATGGTCACGCATTTGAGCAATTTTGATTTTTGCCGTTGTTTTTCGCATATATTTCTCGAACGGTTCTTCGGACAGAAAAAATGATTTTTAATACAATAAAAATCTCTAGGACTGATCTTTTAACAATCTGCGTAAAAAAAAAAACCAAAATTGTATATGGCAACGTCAAGAAAGGGTTGCCGGATTTATTCCACTTTTAATATTTTATTTGCAATTACTATGAAAACACCATGTAGCAAGTTTCAGCTCACTATTTTAATGCATTCTAAGGCAGTGTCCAAATATATACTGGAAAACGAAATTTTTATATGGCAACCCCACGAAGGAGTTGCCCGATTTGCCTCATTTTCGAAGTTTATTTTAATTTTTTTTAAAGCCCGTGTACAAAACTTCAGCTTTCTAAGTGAATGCCTTCTCGAGTTATCATGCGCACGGATGGACGGAGATGCAAAAATCAAAATGACTTTGAATTGTATGCGTGGGTGTCCAATCCATTTTGCGGTTCCATCACTATTTCTGTGCGTTACAAATGGAATAAAAAACTTATTATACCCTATAGATTTCATCTAGGGTATAAAAATATATGCTTACGTATATGCACAGCAATAGTTTTTTGAAACTCATTGTGACAAAATAAATAACATTATTTACAGATTTTTTAGTAAGTCATAATAAAGTTTTCTTGGATTACGAAAGAGAACTTTGTGCTGTGGTACCATATTCCTCAACGTCGAAGCCATGGGATGCTAGAGATACACCGTTTCTGTTAGTATATTGTAAATCATAACCTCAGACAATAATAGTAAACGAAAATAAACGTAAACATAAACAAATAAAAATAAACTAGAAGAATTTGCAAGAGACGCAAGTACTGCATAAATTTTGATGGTGATAATTCCCATGCCTGAGGTCATCGCTCTACCGAATATCATTGATACGAATGATACGATCAATATGAATCACTGAAAATTGTAAATAATTGCTGACTTAGCAGTGAAAATTCTGTGAGCATAATATTGCAATTTCAGCAACTATTACGATCGAATAATGTTAATAGTGATTGCATATGACAGAAATTTTGTATAGAAAGCCCATGCATAGATCAAAAAAATCAGAATTTGTCAGTCATTCGAACTGGTTTATTCTTTGTAAAACATCAGCATACGCTGCCATCGGCATCCGGCATACTCATCCATCGTCTAGTAAACATCGGCATGCTCTGCCATCATCTGCCTTACATCGCCCTTCGCTGCCATAACTTATATCTATCGTCATATTCTGCGATTGTCTTTTTCTACATCGACATACTCTGCCATTCACTACAGATGCCCATCAGAGCCATTAGAAATTACATCGGCAGTAAGTACGGCAGCTTTCTGTCAAAGTGTTATTTAAACTTAAAAATCAATACTTCAAATAAAAATGTCCAGCAGTAATCATCAACAATCATTGTCCCAGCATATCACAATATGTTCAAGTGTGTTGAGTGCCAGTTTTTGGATTATGGAAGGAAGTTTGCTTCCAGATTATTTTAGTGAAGCTTTTTGATCAACCACAACTTCTTGCTCCTGTAAGAATGTTCCGTACTCTTCCTAAGTACTTTTCCTACTAGTGCTACGATACCAGAAAAACTTTTACAAGAAAGCAAGTCCAATTCAACCAGTTTTTTGCCATGTAGGAGGGCAAGATTTTGTAATAGTGAACATTGAAGGCTCGCCATTTGGCACAACATTAAAACCATAACTATTGCAGTCTTGGTATTCTATTTGCCACCTAGTCACCAACTACGCTGCTAAGTATTATCAGCCCTGATATCAGCTATTAGAATCTCCAATTTAATTTCCCTTGGTAAGTCATTTACTGTATATGAATAAAATTCATCCCGATCTCATTTCCCAATTTTGTTCTCACAAAATTTTGTTCAATGTTTCGAGGAGCTTAATTCAACAAGATTAGGACAGTCGCAGGTAGTATAACTGGAAAATTCTGAAGGTGACACAGATGGCGCTACCATCGCTAGGTAGCTTGAGCCCATACTAAATGTGGGGTTATGTCTTGACTGTATTGGTTTATGCCTTGGATGCCCTTTGGGTCTTGCTTACTGGTTGATGTCTTGGATGCACCATTGAGTCTTGACTGGCTTATGTATTGGATGTGTCGTTTGGTCATGACTGCACCCTAGCGGCATTAGCCGGTACTACCAGCATGCTCCGGTAATACGGATTTCTTAGATAGATATGTGGTGCACCTAAATGTAGGCTTTTGGTTTCGAACTAATATTAGTAATTATTAAAGTTCACGCTAGGAAATTTTTGTTCATGCCAATGGATTCTATATGGTTGGACGGTTGGGGGTATTATAATCTAGGGTTGGGAGGGGGGAATGAAATTTTCATCAGAAATCCTCTACGGGCTCTGGTTTTCGAGATATTAGCGTATTATTAATTCAAGATATTTTTGTTCATGCCAATGGATTCTAGGTGGTGTTGGGGTGGGAGAGGAGACGAAATTTTCATCAGAAATCCTCTACAGTTGGCTTAATGTTATGTTAGCAAATTATTATCGTTTCTAGGGTATGTGTATTGAAAAGTCTTATGTTTTATAAATATTTGTTATTCTTTCCAATAAAAATTCTTTTTACAAAAGCATTTCTTATTATCGGGTCTAAAGCATGTGTATTGAATAGACTTATGTTTTATAAATATTTGTTTTTATTTCCAATAAGATTTTTTATTACAAAAGTATTTCTTGTAGCACATTTCCCAATATGAACTGGGCAAGATGGCGCATTTGTGTTAATCTCTATTAGTTTTCCACAGTTGTATTCATCTTCGACGTTGATAATGATTTCATCCACTCCAACTATCTTCTGAATCCAATGAACTTTTTTCAGGTTCCTTTACATATATGGTTTTGTTTCGAAGCAGTGGTTCAACAATAGTGTACCAGCGGAATCCATGAAAATTGTGTTGAAGCCATTTTACTTGTCTCTTTTTTGCTGAAGTCAAATCTTTGTATCTGAACGGGGGTTGAAATATAAAGTGCTGCATCTGCTTTATATTGGTTAAAATTGCCAATTCTTTAGTGATAGATTCATTGAGGTTTGTTTTGAATCCTTGGACGTCTACGATGACAGCCATCTTCTTAATTTAACTTTCTAACTTCACTTGTCAGCGGACTGTATTCCACTATTCGATCGGGGTGTAATGGGTCAAATTAAAGAGAAGAGTCCACAGTTTATGGTTTTTATTAAAAAAAGTTATCTTTTTCAAAAATAATAAAGATTAAATTAAAAAAAAAAGGTAAGAAAATCCGAAATTTTTAGTTTAGATAACCATAATCCTTGTCGAAGGACGGGAGTGGTGCTGATTGAGCAGTCGTTGGAAAGGCCATGAAGTTTTGCATACAATGAGCTCTTAACTGTGACCGAACACCCTGTAGTTTTTAAGATACTGGGTGTTTTGTGAAAAACTAGCTTATTTTCTTAATCACCCTGTAACTCCTAAACGGTTGATATGCCCCCCCCCCCTGCCTTACAATTTTTGGTTCGTCTAGGTGAGTACTCACCTCCCGCTCTGTTGACCTCCTAGTGGGAAACACCCTGCATACATCTCATACAGCAACGCGTACCTATTCAAATCAAATTTCAAATTCAAATCATCAGACGGAAATGATTCTGAGTTCAAATGAACTGTAACATCAGTGAGTTTGCAGTGATCAAACTTTCTAGCACCTTTGGTTTTATCGCTCCTTCGTAATGCTAAGATGATAAATCCAGCTTTCTCCAGTTGAGTGGAAGTCTTAATTGACCAGGTTTGATGCGTAGATACCGACAGTACTGGATACTCATATATATCCCAGCTACGGAATGGTATTTCTATCGAGCGACCTATCCCGATAATTTTAAATAGTTGCAGCTTTTCTTCATCGGATACTGTAACATGTGAAATGCTTCATTGAAGTTTGGTAATTTCAATTTTCACCACATCTGTGGGTGATATAATGGCATTATCGTCTGTCCTGCTCCGGATCAATATGAGTTCATGTTTGGATTTATAAGAATTTTCTTGTAATCTTCAGAGAATCCCAATAAATATTTCAGAGGTACACAATAGTTGAACAGACCAGCCAATGGGGATGAATATGGCGACCAGCTGCCGTTGAGTAGTATCCTACTTACATTTGCATTTAGCGATACGTACTTTTTTAATGTTGTTGCAATCCCAAGATTTCTTTATCAGATGAATGTGCCAGAGATAGCTTAATAAAAACAAAAAAAAATCCAATACATCCTGATTTGTTCAATAATCTTGACAGCAAGGGCAGCAGGAGAACACCATCAATTGAAATAAATGTAATGGCAGTCAACGATACAAAATTGGACTTAAGATTATTAAGGCATCAATATAGATCCCTAGGCATAATTATGAATACAGTTAAGATGTGTGGCGAAACGTTTGTTCCGTTTGATTGATTGATTGAGTGTACATTCGAGGGATTGCAAGCACCGCTGTAATCGCTGTTTTAAAATTCTAGTCAAATATACTTTGAGATACCTTGCTGAGGACAAAAAGGCTTTAGCTTGGAAGCTCACAACAAAGTTTGTAAACAAAAAATGAATTTGTAAAAATAGTTGTCAAATTTTATGAGAAAATTTAATAAACAAAGAAATAACAAGTAAAAGAGCTAGAATTGGTCTAAGACCAATTCTTACGATACCCTAGATGAATGGCTGTATGAAATTTCGTATGGTCACGCATTTGAGCAATTTTGATTTTTGCCGTTGTTTTTCGCATATATTTCTAGAACGGTTCTTCGGACAGAAAAATTGATTTTTAATACAATAAAAATCTCTAGGACTGATCTTTTAACAATCTGCGTAAAAAAAAAAAACCAAAATTGTATATGGCAACGTCAAGAAAGGGTTGCCGGATTTATTCCACTTTTAATATTTTATTTGCAATTACTATGAAAACACCATGTAGCAAGTTTCAGCTCACTATTTTAATGCATTCTCAGGCAGTGTCCAAATATATACTGGAAAACAAAATTTTTATATGGCAACCCCACGAAGGAGTTGCCCGATTTGCCTCATTTTCGAAGTTTATTTTAATTTTTTTTAAAGCCCGTGTACAAAACTTCAGCTTTCTAAGTGAATGCCTTCTCGAGTTATCATGCGCACGGATGGACGGAGATGCAAAAATCAAAATGACTTAGAATTGTATGCGTGGGTGTCCAATCCATTTTGCGGTTCCATCACTATTTCTGTGCGTTACAAATGGAATAAAAAACTTATTATACCCTATAGATTTCATCTAGGGTATAAAAATATATGCTTACGTATATGCACAGCAATAGTTTTTTGAAACTCATTGTGACAAAATAAATAACATTATTTACAGATATTTTAGTAAGTCATAATAAAGTTATCTTGGATTACGAAAGAGAACTTTGTGCTGTGGTACCATATTCCTCAACGTCGAAGCCATGGGATGCTAGAGATACACCGTTTCTGTTAGTATATTGTAAATCATGACCTCAGACAATAATAGTAAACGAAAATAAACGTAAACATAAACAAATAAAAATAAACTAGAAGAATTTGCAAGAGACGCAAGTACTGCATAAATTTTGATGGTGATAATTCCCATGCCTGAGGTCATCGCTCTACCGAATATCATTGATACGAATGATACGATCAATATGAATCACTGAAAATTGTAAATAATTGCTGACTTAGCAGTGAAAATTCTGTGAGCATAATATTGCAATTTCAGCAACTATTACGATCGAATAATGTTAATAGTGATTGCATATGACAGAAATTTTGTATAGAAAGCCCATGCATAGATCAAAAAAATCAGAATTTGTCAGTCATTCGAACTGGTTTATTCTTTGTAAAACATCAGCATACACTGCCATCGGCATCCGGCATACTCATCCATCGTCTAGTAAACATCGGCATGCTCTCCCATCATCTGCCTTACATCGCCCTTCGCTGCCATAACTTATATCTATCGTCATATTCTGCGATTGTCTTTTTCTACATCGACATACTCTGCCATTCACTACAGATGCCCATCAGAGCTATTAGAAATTACATCGGCAGTAAGTACGGCAGCTTTCTGTCAAAGTGTTATTTAAACTTAAAAATCAATACTTCAAATAAAAATGTCCAGCAGTAATCATCAACAATAATTGTCCCAGCATATCACAATATGTTCAAGTGTGTTGAGTGCCAGTTTTTGGATTATGGAAGGAAGTTTGCTTCCAGATTATTTTAGTGAAGCTTTTTGATCAACCACAACTTCTTGCTCCTGTAAGAATGTTCCGTACCACAGAATAACACTCTTCCTAAGTACTTTTCCTACTAGTGCTACGATACCAGAAAAACTTTTACAAGAAAGCAAGTCCAATTCAACCAGTTTTTTGCCATATAGGAGGGCAAGATTTTGTAATAGTGAACATTGAAGGCTCGCCATTTGGCACAACATTAAAACCACAACTATTGCAGTCTTGGTATTCTATTTGCCACCTAGTCACCAACTACGCTGCTAAGTATTATCAGCCCTGATATCAGCTATTAGAATCTCCAATTTAATTTCCCTTGGTAAATCATTTACTGTATATGAATAAAATTCATCCCGATCTCATTTCTCAATTTTGTTCTCATAAAATTTTGTTCAATGTTTCGAGGAGCCTAATTCAACAAGATTAGGACAGTCGGAGGTAATGTAACTGGAAAATTCTGAAGGTGACACTGATGGCGCTACCATTGTTAGGTAGCTTGAGCCCATACTAAATGTTGGGTTATGTCTTGACTGTATTGGTTTATGCCTTGGATGCCCTTTGGGTCTTGCTTACTGGTTGATGTCTTGGATGCACCATTGAGTCTTGACTGGCTTATGTATTGGATGTGTCGTTTGGTCATGACTGCACCCTAGCGGCATTAGCCGGTACTACCAGCATGCTCCGGTAATACGGATTTCTTAGATAGATATGTGGTGCACCTAAATGTAGGCTTTTGGTTTCGAACTAATATTAGTAATTATTAAAGTTCACGCTAGGAAATTTTTGTTCAAGCCAATGGTTGGACGGTTGGGGGTATTATAATCTAGGGTTGGGAGGGGGGAATGAAATTTTCATCAGAAATCCTGTACGGGCTCTGGTTTTCGAGATTATTATTAATTCAAGATATTTTTGTTCATGCCAATGGATTCTAGGTGGTGTGGGGTGGGAGAGGAGACGAAATTTTCATCAGAAATCCTCTACAGTTGGCTGAATGTTATGTTAGCAAATTATTATCGGGTCTAGGGTATGTGTATTGAAAAGTCTTATGTTTTATAAATATTTGTTATTCTTTCCAATAAAATTTCTTTTTACAAAAGCATTTCTTATTATCGGGTCTAAAGTATGTGTATTGAATAGACTTATGTTTTATAAATATTTGTTTTTATTTCCAATAAGATTTTTTATTACAAAAGTATTTCTTGTAGCACATTTCCCAATATGAACTGGCCAAGATGGCGCATTTGTGTTAATCTCTATTAGTTTTCCACAGTTGTATTCATCTTCGACGTTGATAATGATTTCATCCACTCCAACTATCTTCTGAATCCAATGAACTTTTTTCAGGTTCCTTTACATATATGGTTTTGTTTCGAAGCAGTGGTTCAACTATAGTGTACCAGCGGAATCCATGAAAATTGTGTTGAAGCCATTTTACTTGTCTCTTTTTTGCTGAAGTCAAATCTTTGTATCTGAACGGGGGTTGAAATATAAAGTGCTGCATCTGGTTTATATTGGTTAAAATTGCCAATTCTTTAGTGATAGATTCATTGAGGTTTGTTTTGAATCCTTGGACGTCTACGACGACAGCCATCTTCTTAATTTAACTTTCTAACTTCACTTGTCAGCGGACTGTATTCCACTATTCGATCGGGGTGTAATGGGTCAAATTAAAGAGAAGAGTCCACAGTTTATGGTTTTTATTAAAAAAAGTTATCTTTTTCAAAAATAATAGAGATTAAATTAAAAAAAAAAGGTAAGAAAATCCGAAATTTTTAGTTTAGATAACCATAATCCTTGTCAAAGGACGGGAGTGGTGCTGATTGAGCAGTCGTTGGAAAGGCCATGAAGTTTTGCATACAATGAGCTCTTAACTGTGACCGAACACCCTGTAGTTTTTAAGATACTGGGTGTTTTGTGAAAAACTAGCTTATTTTCTTAATCACCCTGTAACTCCTAAACGGTTGATATGCCCCCCCCCCCCTGCCTTACAATTTTTGGTTCGTCTAGGTGAGTACTCACCTCCCGCTCTGTTGACCTCCTAGTGGGAAACACCCTGCATACATCTCATACAGCAACGCGTACCTATTCAAATCAAATTTCAAATTCAAATCATCAGACGGATATGATTCTGAGTTCAAATGAACTGTAACATCAGTGAGTTTGCAGTGATCAAACTTTCTAGCATCTTTGGTTTTATCGCTCCTTCGTAATGCTAAGATGATAAATCGAGCTTTCTCCAGTTGAGTGGAAGTCTTAATTGACCAGGTTTGATGCGTAGATACCGGCAGTACTGGATACTCATATATATCCCAGCTACGGAATGGTATTTCTATCGAGCGACCTATCCCGATAATTTTAAATAGTTGCAGCTTTTCTTCATCGGATACTGTAACATGTGAAATGCTTCATTGAAGTTTGGTAATTTCAATTTTCACCACATCTGTGGGTGATATAATGGCATTATCGTCTGTCCTGCTACGGATCAATATGAGTTCATGTTTGGAATTTATAAGAATTTTCTTGTAATCTTCAGCGAATCCCAATAAATATTTCAGAGGTACACAATAGTTGAACAGACCAGCCAATGGGGATGAATATGGCGACTAGCTGCCGTTGAGTAGTATCCTACTTACATTTGCATTTAGCGATACGTACTTTTTTAATGTTGTTGCAATCCCAAGATTTCTTTATCAGATGAATGTGCCAGAGATAGCTTAAGAAAAACAAAAAAATTCCAATACATCCTGATTTGTTCAATAATCTTGACAGCAAGGGCAGCAGGAGAACACCATCAATTGAAATAAATGTAATGGCAGTCAACGATACAAAATTGGACTTAAGATTATTAAGGCATCAATATAGATGCCTAGGCATAATTATGAATACAGTTAAGATGTGTGGCGAAACGTTTGTTCCGTTTGATTGATTGATTGAGTGTACATTCGAGGGATTGCAAGCACCGCTGTAATCGCTGTTTTAAAATTCTAGTCAAATATACTTTGAGATACCTTGCTGAGGACAAAAAGGCTTTAGCTTGGAAGCTCACAACAAAGTTTGTAAACAAAAAATGAATTTGTAAAAATAGTTGTCAAATTTTATGAGAAAATTTAATAAACAAAGAAATAACAAGTAAAAGAGCTAGAATTGGTCTAAGACCAATTCTTACGATACCCTAGATGAATGGCTGTATGAAATTTCGTATGGTCACGCATTTGAGCAATTTTGATTTTTGCCGTTGTTTTTCGCATATATTTCTAGAACGGTTCTTCGGACAGAAAAAATGATTTTTAATACAATAAAAATCTCTAGGACTGATCCTTTTAATAATCTGCGTAAAAAAAAAAACCAAAATTGTATATGGCAACGTCAAGAAAGGGTTGCCGGATTTATTCCACTTTTAATATTTTATTTGCAATTACTATGAAAACACCATGTAGCAAGTTTCAGCTCACTATTTTAATGCATTCTCAGGCAGTGTCCAAATATATACTGGAAAACAAAATTTTTATATGGCAACCCCACGAAGGAGTTGCCCGATTTGCCTCATTTTCGAAGTTTATTTTAATTTTTTTTAAAGCCCGTGTACAAAACTTCAGCTTTCTAAGTGAATGCCTTCTCGAGTTATCATGCGCACGGATGGACGGAGATGCAAAAATCAAAATGACTTAGAATTGTATGCGTGGGTGTCCAATCCATTTTGCGGTTCCATCACTATTTCTGTGCGTTACAAATGGAATAAAAAACTTATTATACCCTATAGATTTCATCTAGGGTATAAAAATATATGCTTACGTATATGCACAGCAATAGTTTTTTGAAACTCATTGTGACAAAATAAATAACATTATTTACAGATATTTTAGTAAGTCATAATAAAGTTATCTTGGATTACGAAAGAGAACTTTGTGCTGTGGTACCATATTCCTCAACGTCGAAGCCATGGGATGCTAGAGATACACCGTTTCTGTTAGTATATTGTAAATCATGACCTCAGACAATAATAGTAAACGAAAATAAACGTAAACATAAACAAATAAAAATAAACTAGAAGAATTTGCAAGAGACGCAAGTACTGCATAAATTTTGATGGTGATAATTCCCATGCCTGAGGTCATCGCTCTACCGAATATCATTGATACGAATGATACGATCAATATGAATCACTGAAAATTGTAAATAATTGCTGACTTAGCAGTGAAAATTCTGTGAGCATAATATTGCAATTTCAGCAACTATTACGATCGAATAATGTTAATAGTGATTGCATATGACAGAAATTTTGTATAGAAAGCCCATGCATAGATCAAAAAAATCAGAATTTGTCAGTCATTCGAACTGGTTTATTCTTTGTAAAACATCAGCATACGCTGCCATCGGCATCCGGCATACTCATCCATCGTCTAGTAAACATCGGCATGCTCTGCCATCATCTGCCTTACATCGCCCTTCGCTGCCATAACTTATATCTATCGTCATATTCTGCGATTGTCTTTTTCTACATCGACATACTCTGCCATTCACTACAGATGCCCATCAGAGCCATTAGAAATTACATCGGCAGTAAGTACGGCAGCTTTCTGTCAAAGTGTTATTTAAACTTAAAAATCAATACTACAAATAAAAATGTCCAGCAGTAATCATCAACAATCATTGTCCCAGCATATCACAATATGTTCAAGTGTGTTGAGTGCCAGTTTTTGGATTATGGAAGGAAGTTTGCTTCCAGATGATTTTAGTGAAGCTTTTTGATCAACCACAACTTCTTGCTCCTGTAAGAATGTTCCGTACCACAGAATAACACTCTTCCTAAGTACTTTTCCTACTAGTGCTACGATACCAGAAAAACTTTTACGAGAAAGCAAGTCCAATTCAACCAGTTTTTTGCCATATAGGAGGGCAAGATTTTGTAATAGTGAACATTGAAGGCTCGCCATTTGGCACAACATTAAAACCATAACTATTGCAGTCTTGGTATTCTATTTGCCACCTAGTCACCAACTACGCTGCTAAGTACTATCAGCCCTGATATCAGCTATTAGAATCTCCAATTTAATTTCCCTTGGTAAGTCATTTACTGTATATGAATAAAATTCATCCCGATCTCATTTCTCAATTTTGTTCTCATAAAATTTTGTTCAATGTTTCGAGGAGCCTAATTCAACAAGATTAGGACAGTCGGAGGTAGTATAACTGGAAAATTCTGAAGGTGACACAGATGGCGCTACCATCGCTAGGTAGCTTGAGCCCATACTAAATGTGGGGTTATGTCTTGACTGTATTGGTTTATGCCTTGGATGCCCTTTGGGTCTTGCTTACTGGTTGATGTCTTGGATGCACCATTGAGTCTTGACTGGCTTATGTATTGTATGTGTCGTTTGGTCATGACTGCACCCTAGCGTCATTAGCCGGTACTACCAGCATGCTCCGGTAATACGGATTTCTTAGATAGATATGTGGTGCACCTAAATGTAGGCTTTTGGTTTCGAACTAATATTAGTAATTATTAAAGTTCACGCTAGGAAATTTTTGTTCATGCCAATGGATTCTATATGGTTGGACGGTTGGGAGTATTATAATCTAGGGTTGGGAGGGGGGAATGAAATTTTCATCAGAAATCCTGTACGGGCTCTGGTTTTCGAGATATTAGCGTATTATTAATTCAAGATATTTTTGTTCATGCCAATGGATTCTAGGTGGTGTGGGGTGGGAGAGGAGACGAAATTTTCATCAGAAATCCTCTACAGTTGGCTGAATGTTATGTTAGCAAATTATTATCGGGTCTAGGGTATGTGTATTGAAAAGTCTTATGTTTTATAAATATTTGTCATTCTTTCCAATAAAATTTCTTTTTACAAAAGCATTTCTTATTATCGGGTCTAAAGTATGTGTATTGAATAGACTTATGTTTTATAAATATTTGTTTTTATTTCCAATAAGATTTTTTATTACAAAAGTATTTCTTGTAGCACATTTCCCAATATGAACTGGCCAAGATGGCGCATTTGTGTTAATCTCTATTAGTTTTCCACAGTTGTATTCATCTTCGACGTTGATAATGATTTCATCCACTCCAACTATCTTCTGAATCCAATGAACTTTTTTCAGGTTCCTTTACATATATGGTTTTGTTTCGAAGCAGTGGTTCAACAATAGTGTACCAGCGGAATCCATGAAAATTGTGTTGAAGCCATTTTACTTGTCTCTTTTTTGCTGAAGTCAAATCTTTGTATCTGAACGGGGGTTGAAATATAAAGTGCTGCATCTGGTTTATATTGGTTAAAATTGCCAATTCTTTAGTGATAGATTCATTGAGGTGTGTTTTGAATCCTTGGACGTCTACGATGACAGCCATCTTCTTAATTTAACTTTCTAACTTCACTTGTCAGCGGACTGTATTCCACTATTCGATCGGGGTGTAATGGGTCAAATTAAAGAGAAGAGTCCACAGTTTATGGTTTTTATTAAAAAAAGTTATCTTTTTCAAAAATAATAGAGATTAAATTAAAAAAAAGGTAAGAAAATCCGAAATTTTTAGTTTAGATAACCATAATCCTTGTCGGAGGACGGGAGTGGTGCTGATTGAGCAGTCGTTGGAAAGGCCATGAAGTTTTGCATACAATGAGCTCTTAACTGTGACCGAACACCCTGTAGTTTTTAAGATACAGGGTGTTTTGTGAAAAACTAGCTTATTTTCTTAATCACCCTGTAACTCCTAAACGGTTGATATGCCCCCCCCCCCCCTGCCTTACAATTTTTGGTTCGTCTAGGTGAGTACTCACCTCCCGCTCTGTTGACCTCCTAGTGGGAAACACCCTGCATACATCTCATACAGCAACGCGTACCTATTCAAATCAAATTTCAAATTCAAATCATCAGACGGATATGATTCTGAGTTCAAATGAACTGTAACATCAGTGAGTTTGCAGTGATCAAACTTTCTAGCATCTTTGGTTTTATCGCTCCTTCCTAATGCTAAGATGATAAATCGAGCTTTCTCCAGTTGAGTGGAAGTCTTAATTGACCAAGTTTGATGCGTAGATACCGGCAGTACTGGATACTCATATATATCCCAGCTACGGAATGGTATTTCTATCGAGCGACCTATCCCGATAATTTTAAATAGTTGCAGCTTTTCTTCATCGGATACTGTAACATGTGAAATGCTTCATTGAAGTTTGGTAATTTCAATTTTCACCACATCTGTGGGTGATATAATGGCATTATCGTCTGTCCTGCTCCGGATCAATATGAGTTCATGTTTGGAATTTATAAGAATTTTCTTGTAATCTTCAGCGAATCCCAATAAATATTTCAGAGGTACACAATAGTTGAACAGACCAGCCAATGGGGATGAATATGGCGACCAGCTGCCGTTGAGTAGTATCCTACTTACATTTGCATTTAGCGATACGTACTTTTTTAATGTTGTTGCAATCCCAAGATTTCTTGTACGACCGATTTCCACTGCATTCAATTCATAGTGTATTAGATCAAAAAGAAAGTGTAGAGCGTTGTTTGCTAAACGGTTCCATCCGGCTTTGTTAGCGACCCCTCAATGTAAGGAAGACTCCTGCTGGGTAGAAGATTCAAGTCCTGATGTTGTACAGAGATACGGATTTCATCGCTGTTATTAAATTATGTTAGAAATGGTGAATAGGAGTGATGTTAAAATTTAGTAACACTGTTATCAAAGCGAGCGTCTGGTGCAATATCTTGTATTCCTTTATTCATTGTTTCAGCGTTAAGCCTATCGATTGTAAATATGCTATATTTCTAGGTGTTAATGTAGGTCTTGATCGCTTCAAGGCTGCCCGCTAACTAATGATCTTGTCTGCTTCGAACTCGTATTTATCATTATTGTATATCAACATGCTTTGGCTTCAAATGTAACCTAACGGTTATAGTCTCTCGTCTGAAATTGATTAAGTCACCGCCCTGGTCAAGGAGCTTCAATGTTAGAGAACTTATACGTTTGGTGTTCACATGCAAATAGATTACATTTTTGGGTACCTCCACTATTTTATACCCAGGCCCCAGGTTCGGTGCAAACTTGTGGAGAGTGTGTACTTGTGTGTTGTTGAAGATTGATCCTGATATAATATTACATTCGACGCGTTTAGTATTTACTTTAATGATGTTGACTGGCAACTCCGATGTATGCACTCTATTAGCAGTCAAGTTTCTTTTACTGAATCCAAGCAGAGGAGCTATGGATCTCTGTTTTTCAAAACGTATTTCTTCACCTTAACTTCACTCTTCAATGTATTATTGTTAGCCTTTATCGTAAACTTTTTCCTTTTCCCTTCTTTATCCAAGAATTCTTGTACATATTTTGCTATATCATCAATCTCATGGGATCGAACAGGAATCTCAACAACCTCATTCCCTAAATGAACCAGATTATCGCTCACATCAATATTTGGTATAGAGTTGTATGTTTGGGAATCAATTAATCCACAAACATAATCCGTTGCAAGCTTCAGCGGAGGAAAGTACTCAGCAGTGAGTAGAGATGAATTTCCAGTGATAGTAAGTGTTAATGACATGGCGGTTGATAATGAACTGTTCACAATTTCAGTAGAGATATATATATTTATAGATAATATTTAATGGTTATAACAATTATATAAAAACTATAAACATAAGTGACCGCATATTACTGCATCATAACTCTGATAAGAACTGTAGTTGTACGGTATATTACTATCCAAGTAGTTTATGATCTCCCCTGGCGCTTGGAGATTGCCAAATCTATCAAAGTATTCGATGTTATCATATTTCTTGTAGTACGCTACCCAGTGTTTTCCTGCTCCAGTTGAGATAGTTGATAGTTGACAATACCGCTTTCTTGCTTGTATGGTTTTTTAGGCAGATTATCACGCATTAATACACCTCTGAAGTGTGGCAAGTGTGTGGTATACTTGTGAAGATCCAACTCGTTGCGATTTGGTCTTTTGGGCAGCGACTTTATTAGTTTTTTGGTTGAGGTAGTAGATAGAGTCAAGTCCTTTTATGTACGGTTTCAACCGGTATAGTTTCATTGCTTGGTTATGACGTTTGCTTTCTTCCAATTTTGCCTTTGCCGCACCGGTATCATTTACTGGTTTAGCTATGCCTGCTGCACCTCTCGATAGTGCTCGCAATGCTGAAAGCTGAGCAAACAACTGGTTGAGGAACGAAAGTGCCCCACCAACCTTTGGCACAGGTATCACTCGTGGAGTTTTAATTGATTTCTTCTTTCTTTTCACAACATTTTTAGCTGCAGTAAGAGCTATATTTGTAGCTCCCATCAAGTCTTTTGTTTTTTTATACCCTAGATGAAGTCTCTAGGGTACACTAAGTTTGTCATTCCGTTTGTAACACCTCGAAATAATGATGGTACAGCAAAATGGATTGGACACCCATGCATAATATTAAAATTTATTTTGATTTTTGCATGTCCGTCCGTCTGTCCGTCCGTCCGTCCGTGCGCACGAAATTTTGTACACGGACTTTAAAAAAAAAGGAAAATTAAGTTCGAAAATGAGATAAATCGGGCAACTCCCTCGTAGGGTTGCGATACAACAATTTCGTTTTCCGCTATATATTTGGACACTGCCTGAGAACGCGTTGCCGGTAGAGAGCTGAAATTTGGTACATGGTGTTTTCATTGTACTAGCAAATAAAATTTCAAACACGGACTAAATCGGGCATCTCCTTCTTGGTGTTGCCATATAAAAACTTAGGTTTTTTACGTATACTTTGAAAACGATCAGTCCAAGACATTTCCATTGCACAAAACTTCTTCAGAATACGAAATCCTATAAAATTGGTTATAATCATTTTTTCTGTCCGACAAACTGTTCTAAAAATATATGCGAAAAACCACTTCAAAAATCAAACTTGCACAGAAGGGTGACAATACGAAATTTCATACAGGCAGTCATCTAGGGTATCATAAGAATTGGTACTAGACCAATTCTAGCTTTTTTACTTGTTGACTTTTAAAATCTTACGTGCATTTCATACTGCTTCTCGGAATGTGGGTTGGCGTTTATTTTTAACCTTAAGACCCAGACCTAGCTTAATTTTAGCCTTCATTGCGTTTGTTATAAGCCAAGTGTTGGCGCGTTCCGTCAAATTTGCATCCGTAGATTTTGCACGCTGCCAGGCTTTTTCATCTAATATTTTATCAGCAATATGTCGATCACTTGTATCTTTATGGCGCGAGTATGCTATATCGTGTTCCTTGCAGCCTGCGTCAAGTGGATTAATGCCCGGATCTCCTCTCGCCAATCTTTGTTGTAACTTTGTTCCTGGCCCACAGTACTGGTATCCCCGTAGATGTAATTCTATAGGTAATTTGTTGATGACCGAATTTAATAGTCCTCTGCCCCCTTTCAAAGCTTTTCTGGAGCGTTTAGATTTGTGGTCCGACATCTTATAAGGTTGCGATCATACTGTTGAAATGTAATATAAACAGGTGTATTTATAGGAATCCCGCTAGTCTTCAATATGCGTTTCATTAAACAGCAACAAGCTTTTCCTGCTCGAAATGCAGATGTAGCTGTTAGGAAGGTGAAAAAGAAGCATGGTCCCCTATTGCTGATAGTATAAGGAGCATCGTTGTTGGACCATCCAATCATGGAAAATCTAATGTTATGATAAGTTTGCTGGAACATCCCAATGGTCTGAGATATGAAAATATTTACATATACTCAAAATCTTTACATCAACCAAAGTATGAATACTTGAAGCGAGTGATGACTCCCATATCAGGATGGGGGTACTCTACATTCTCAAACAACTGCGACGTTCTACCACCAGAGGAAGCCAAATCACATTCGGTGTTTATTTTCGATGATGTGGCTTGTGAAAAGCAAGATACTGTGTGATCCTGTTTTGGCATGGGTCATCATGAAGATATAGACAGCTTCTATAACTGTCAAACATAAACGCATATACCAAAGTACTTAATACGTGACAATGCTAATTTAATCATCATATTCAAGCAAGATGACTTAGATTTGAAACATATCTATAATGATCATGTGAATGCAGACATGAAGTTTGATAAATTTCGAAGAGCCTGTGCTGCATGTTGGAAAGATGAATATGGATTCTTGATGATTGATAAGGACAGCTCATTAAACAAAGGGCGCTACCGTAAAGGATTTGATACCTTCATTCTACTATAAAAGGACAAAACATGCGAAATCTTCATAAGTCAAAGTTGTAACTCAGCCGAAAGCACACCGAATTCTGTTGACCTGCTAAGTAGATTAAGGCTGTTCACCTGTTATCAGACCTGCTTGTAAAGCTGTTAAGCTGTTATTAGAGCTGGTTTAAAAGCTGTTAAGCTGTTATCAGAGCTGTTTGGAAAGCTGCTTACCTGTTATCAGAGCTGTTGAAAGGCTCTTAAGCTGTTATCAGAGCTGCTTGAAAAGCTGTTTACCTGTTATCAGAGCTGTTTAGAAGCTGTTATCCAGTTAATATCGAAGATGAATGAAAATCTATTAAAAGAAATCATCAAGACAAGGAATGCAGTGCGGAGGAAATTGAAAGCTCTGAAGACAGGAAGGATTGAAGCAGAAGCTCAACTTGAAGAAACTTTTAATCCAATCACCAAGCCCTTAAAAGAGTTTATTACCACAGTCAAAAACGATCCGCCAGCCAAATTGGAGCCAAAAGATGAAAAAGAAGATGAAGATAACGAAATTGTGTGGAACCTTTTACCCCCCCCCCCCCCCCCCCCTCAACGCAAATATGTGAAAATGGAGGCCAATAGCACACCTATAAATTATGAAGATTATTCCTTAACATCTGAAGATGAATTCGCAACACCCAAACATTCATGAACATTGGTAGGAAGATCTCCTGTCACCTCCCCCGATACGTCTGGATACATAGTTTCAAACGAATTAAAACTATTCACTGATAATAGCCCTAAGATTGACCCAACCTATGGAATTTACTATGATGACAACGCGTGGAGAATCGGTAATTCAACGTTTGATGTTGACGATGTAGGAAATGTTGTTATCAAGGGGAAGAGCAATAAAACGACTTTGGAGTTAGTGAGCTGCTAATTATGAAAGATCCTGTAAAAAGTCTATATACTAAAGAGGATTTAACTAGTTATGGATCTATTTTGAGAGATACCAATACATATAAACGTGACTATGCTGAAGATGGACAAATAATAGGTACTAGAGCGGCTAAGTATAAAGCTATAATCAGTTAACTTATACAGCATAAAGCATGGGACTAATGCGTCTGCCTAAGGAAAACATTGATTACATTTACGGCGATGACCCAAATGAATTAGTGGATAGGCTGCGCCTTCTAATGGCATCAAAATACGCTGGAAACACCAGTCACAACAATGAAATTGTATCTATCCTGGAGAAGTTGCGAGAAGCTGATATTATAGTTTAAATACTACTCCATTACCATACTTCTACACAATCTACAGATGAGCGTTGACAAGTTTGGACGTTCCTCTAAGCGGGAATATCTTGGGAAAGTAGGTGAGCGTGAACCAAGAGGAGCTCAGGGACCAGCCGATGAACAAGGAACTCAAGGATCAGCTGGTAAACAAGGAGCTCAGGGTCCAGCTGGTGAACAAGGAGAGCGGCGTATTGGATTTAATTTAACGATAAACGGAGACTACGATCTAAACTCAAAGTGTATAAAACAACTTGGCGAGCCCCTTGAAAATGATGATGCTACTACCAAAGACTATGTTGACAAGAAGATTAAAATAAGTGTTGAAGAAATAAGAAAAGCTATTAATATAGAGGTGGCAAATTTAACGCTATATATCAATGATGAAATCGCGAAGATTGAAAACTATCTGTTTACTTCAGTAATAAATAAGACAGACTTTGCACCAAATCATGGTGTATATGAGTAAAATCTCCTGAGAAATCTGTTTCATTTATAATTACGATGAGTAAGATACAAGTGGAAAATGAGCTGCATAAACCAGCGAGGAAAAATTCAAACGACGTCGTGTGATCATCAAAGGACTAGATAACTTGTGGCAGGCAGACTTGGATGAAATGGATCCCTACAAGTATGTGAACAAGGGTTACCGCTATCTGCTGACAGTAATTGATACCTTCTCCAAATACGCATGGGCAATTCCAATTAAAAGAAAAACTGGTGCAGAAGTAAGAGATGCCATGCAGTCTATATTAAGGGAGGGACGAATATCTAAAAACCTGCAGACTGATGATGGAAAGGAATTCTACAACAGCCTCTTTAAAAATCTGACGATGAAGTATGCAATTAATCATTACTCTACGTACAGTATCCTCAAAGCATCAATAGTGGAACGATTCAACCGAACTCTGAAGGATATGATGTGGAAGGAATTCAGCTTTAATGGAACTTATCAGTGGTATAGTAAAGAAACTGCTCACTGAATACAACTCAAGAATATATCGAACTACAAAAATGAGACCACGTGATATCAACGCCTCCAATGAGAATCAACTGTTTTCAACTGTATACAATCATATAAAAATTGTTGCTTATGCAAAATATAAAGTTGGAGATTTTGTAGGCATCAGCAAATACAAGCATATATTTGAGAAAGGCTATACACCAAACTGGACAGCTGAGATTTTTAAAATTATTAAAGTGCAAAATACAAACCCCATCACATATCGACTGGAAGATTATCAAGGAAATCCAATCACAGGAGGCTTTTGCGAATTGGAGGTGCTGAAAGTTAAACACCCAAATCTATATCTTGTAGAGAAAATCTTAGAGAAGAGTGGAGATAAAGCTTACGTTAAATGACTCCGATTTTCATCAAAACACAATTCTTGGATTAATAACAAAGATGTTTTATAATTTCTTGAAAAAACAACAATAATACAATTTAAAATAAGTTTATAATTATAATACTTTATACATGTAGCTCTAATGAAATTAAAACAAATTACTTAAATAAATGAAACGAAAACTATAATACATGTTTTTATATTGCTCCCATGGTAGAGTATCCGTTGTGCCACCGCACACCGCATACCGCTTGTTATCATGTGAACTTAAAGTTATCTTCTTTTGGTTGATGGTGTAGACATTGTGGTTATGCGATCGTATGCAGCTCTGATTTGCAGTTAAAAGCTGCTTCTTGTTCAGGCATTCAACGTAGTCTTGGAACTTTATATGCCTCTGAACAACATTTGCCTCTATTCCTCTGGCTTTCTTTACAGTTTTGCCATCATTTATGTGTAGGCTATACATTTTCGAGCGGAGGCCTGCAAATTCACACATGATTTTCGCGTTCAGCTCATCTTTCAAAAGACCAGGAATCTTTTTATTCATGAGCGGTTTACTGAACTGATTATTTACAGGGTAATCACTTATATCGAATTTATCAATATTTTCTGCTATAAAGTCATGTATGTTTCTCTCTTCAATTTCATATATTAGAGAATCTGTATCGGCATACATGACTTTACATTTATCACCAAACTCACGCTGCATAAAACTGTAATGAAAGTCGTAGAAGCATGTTTTTGAAATTTCCAAGATTGCCATTCCAATATAGAGCGGTTTATTAAACAACATTTTCAGTCTCCTTAATTCCACAGCAATTAGTTTCTCATCAAATATTTTCGTACTGTGGAAGTTAGGAGCTGCAATCAGAGCTTTAGCACCATGGCGGCTTTCGCACTTTACGCAAAGCTTGATGTCAATATACTTGCGTACATTTTCCATGGTTTTACCAAACACAGCATTATTCATCTTTTTAAAGCTGTCTTTTCATGATCGCTGGTAGCCTGTTTCCGTTTAGAGGTAATCAAATAAATGTATGGTTTAAGTCAAGCTGATTGGTTGAATTGCAGGATCCGGTGTATTTTTTTTAGGATGAGACGATGTAATACGCATTACTTCAAATTTCGATAGTTATAGATATAGTTATAGATATATTTTTGTTTATGGTGTAATGTTGTTAAAAGTTTTTCTAATTTTGAACCTGGTGGGGCTGTATCCTCAGAGCAAAGCGGTAAGTCTTTATGCTTATCATGCAGATGTGGTGGATAGTCTAAATCAACTTAAACTATGTATTCAGTTGGTGAATCATCAGGAATTTGGAAAACATCAATATCGAGACTTTCACCACATCTGAATCCTCCGGTAGGTAAATGCTGTGACATGGCCCATCCATAAAGGTTGTTAACATCATAATATATCAAGTATTTTTGTTTTTCATCTGGATTAAAATCCGGTATATATTAATTGTTGGCTTTACTGTATCTATTGGAACATTGGCTTATACCTCCCAGAATAACTCTCCCTACGAATAGCAGTATGTCTATCACATTGGTATATTTTAATATTGCATCCCATGGGAGACCTGGCATGGTGTAGTAATGTGAAAGATCTAAATTTTACGTCTTAATGCAGACATCTCGAAAGTTCTCGAAGACGTCAACCAATAGAAGGACATCAGTTTTCAAGTATAGATCGGAATATTCGCCAAGTGTCTGTATTTCAAATGTCCTCCACACCTTATCTGTGCGGCTGTGGTCCTCAGCAGATATATCACTGTCAGTGAAATCCAATTTAGTCCAATCATCAACGAAGTCGTATGGGAAGACACCTTTGCGCGTAAGTAGTTTAAAGTCATCATCATCCAATTCCTGCCATACAGCTCTTGTAATATTTAATTTATCTATTAGTAGCAATGATGATAGCGTATTTATATCCTTACGGATTCTGCCATAAAACGGAAGGAATCGATGAACCTGAATTTGATATGACTCAACGTGCTTGGTGAACGAAATGTATCTTTCTTTATTTATTGGCAGGAGATCCACTTTCCCAGGAACGGCAGTAGCTATATCCTTAATAATGAAGTGAGCATCATACCCAGATAAATTGTGAAAAATGACTGGAACTATGGAGCAATCTTGATACATCACATTACATGCATTGTGCGCTGGTCCTCGGTATTTTCCTGTTAAAAGAAATTATGATAAAATGAATGGAATTATGATTCTCAGTATTTACCTGTTAAGTGGCAATGGACTCGGACGCGTTCCTCATCGGTCGTAAACGTTTTTTTACATATATGGCAGCAAGTATTTTCCATATGCGATCGCCGTTCTTCTTAAGTCAGGGGTTGATTAGCCTGACGTTCAGCTTTTCCTGTACAGCTATGGATGCAATTCTTGCAATTCTAATGCAAACCATTGTTGGCAATTCTTGCCTCGATATGCTCTGTAATAAGAGTGCTTAGCATCACGTTTGCAGTGGAAATAGAATCCTATGCTGTGAACTTCATGTTCCTGGATTCGCTGTGTATTTTGATCGTTTCCCTGAATCGGCTTCAATATTGATTCAAGATCAGCATACACACAAAACGGGATTGAATTCTTATGGTTATAATTCTTATTGACATGCATGCACGCATTACTTGGGTGAACCCGACAAAACAAATGTATGCATCACATCACAACTCACAACCATTCGGATGAGTGTCAGCAGTTCAGTTACGTGTCAGCTTCCATCCATTACAGTCGTGGTCAAATTGAGTAGGTTATCTCAGCTTTATATCTAGAGTAAAACATTTGAGTCAGTAACTAATAATAATGAATTGTATAATTAGGAATAATTACTAGTGAACTAAATACATATGTACTCATATAATGATAATGACTTTTACTGGGACACAACAATAATTGGCGACGAGGTACAAAAGTGAATACGAATAAATATATAAATAAAAAAGAAAAAATGACGGAACTCGCGACGGTATTAAAAGAAATCGTCGAAGGCCAAAGGGCATGGATGGAAAAAGTACTACAAAAACAAAAAAACGTGGCAGCTGCAGCTGGAACAAAGCAGAAACGCCGGGACGCCGTCAATAATTACGGTACCAGCATTCCACCACTTTGATAGAACAAAGCGTGGCTGGGAAACATACTTAGCGCAATTAAGGCAACATTTTGCAGCATATGCGGTAACACGTGACGATCTTAAAAGAGCTTATTTCTTATCGTGGAGTGGTTGTGAATTATACGAACTCCTGCAAAAATTATGTGGAAATGATAATTTACAAGAGCAACCATTTGAGGAGTTAGTGAAAAAGTTAACCTCACATTTTGAAGCAAAAATTCATGTTTTAGCTGCACGGTATGAATTTCATCGTACCAAAATGAAGAGCAAACATAGTTATGCCGAGTGGGTTGCTGATTTAAGAGGCATCGCTCGAAAATGTAAATTTATCTGTAGCAAGGAAAATTGTAGCCAAGAATTTGTTGATGAGTTAATTCGGAACATCATAGTTTTGCACACGCCGCACAATGCAGTGCGGGCGGCAGCACTTCAAAACCCAAACCCTACTCTAGCAGATGTTCCGGTTATCGCAGAAACATTCGAGGCAACGCAAAAAACTGTGAGAACAATAAATAATGAAGTGTCCGCGCCGGAAATTAGTCAAATTGGAATAAATTCGAGTAATTCGCGCACAATTAGAAAATTTTCAAGCATAAATAAAGGAAGTGCAGATCGATTAAAGATAAAATCCCAGTCGTGCTCGGGGTGTGGTTCTCACCATGAACAGAGAGAATGTAGCTTTCGCAATTCTAAATGTTTTAACTGCGGAATGCGCGGGCATATTGCAGTGTGTCAAAAACGGAATAATATAAATAGATCACGAAATGCAGTTCACTTTTATTCACAGAATAAGCAGAAAGTGCATCAAATACAATCTATAGATGGCGTTCTATTTTTGCATCCCACAATAGAGTGTGAAGACAAAAATATTTTGTTAACCTGCAAATAAAAGGGCAAGACATGAGATTTCAAGTGGACACGGGAGCGACATGCTCTCTAATAGGTACAACATGTTTCAATCAGTGGGGACGCCCCGACTGTTCACCCTCAAGTCAAGCACTAAGGGCTTATGGTAATATCCCTGTTGCCATTCGAGGAGTTACAGAAGTTTGTGTGCGTTTTGCTGATGATGAAAAAGTCTTACCACTGCTGGTCACAAGGTCAAGAAATGGTGAAAATATTTTCGGTATGAATTGGTTTAATGCATTTAATCTCAAAGTTTGTCGAAATGTTTTAGAAATAAAAACTATAGCTCAGAATCCGGCAGGAGATCGACAAAATGACGTCTACTATTTATGTGAAACATATAAAGAAAATGTTGATTCTGTTTTAGGAAAATGCAATTCGTATAGAGCCAGCTTACAGCTAAAGCCGGATGCGCGCCCTAAGTTCTTCAGGTCGCGTACCATCCCCTTCAGTCAGTTGGAAGCATTTAAAGTAGAAGCTAAACGCCTTGCAGATTTGGGCATTTGGAAGCCCGTTTCGTTCAGCCCATGGGCAGCTCCCATTGTTATTGTACCAAAGCAGGATGGACGTATACGCATATGTGGGGATTTTAAAGTCACGGTGAACGCGCAGGTAGCCATTGATCGGCACCCTATACCAAGAAGTGATGAACTCTTTTACAAGTTGCAGGGCGGGCAAAAGTTTTCCAAAATCGATTTGTCAGAGGCATACTTACAAATACCCCTTGATGAGCCTGCCATGAAATTAATGGTAGTAAATACGCCACTGGGACTATATCAATATCATCGTTTACCTTTTGGAGTTGCTTCAGCCCCAGCTATATTTCAAAAATTATTAGAGCAAATCGTCTCCGGAATTGATCATTGCGTAAACTACCTAGATGATATAATTATCACGGGCAGGGATGACGCAGAACATCTACAGAATTTAGAACTAGTCTCTCAACGCCTTAAGGAAACTGGACTTAAGTGCCGCCGCGAAAAATGCAAATTCATGCAGTCTAAGGTAGAATACCTCGGTCATGTCATCAGTGCGTCTGGAATCACCCCAACAGACAGCCGCATAGTGGCCATAACAAATCTTCCGAAGCCTAAGGATCTAAAGCAACTACAAGCCTTTATATGTAAGGTAATTATAATAACAAATTTATCAACAATTTCTCCCAGCTTTGTGCCCCGCTTAATGAGCTATGCCGGAAAAACGTCAAATTTATTTGGTCCACTCGTCAAGAGACCTCTTTTCAAAAATTAAAGCAACAAATAGTTGAAGCAACGCAGTTTGTACACTTCAATGAGAACTTTCCAATTGTCCTGGCAACAGACGCATCATCGTATGGCTTAGGAGCAATCATTTCACATATATTTCCGGATGGATCAAAACGCCCTATAGGTCATTCCTCGAAAACATTGGATACACATCAGCGGAAGTACAGTCAACTGGAAAAGGAAACTCTGGCTATTATTTTCGGAATTAAAAAATTCCATCAATACTTGTATGGTCGGGAATTTATTTTATATACCGATCACAAACCACTAGCCACGATTTTCAATCCAAATAAAGAATTACCAGTGATGACAGCACACCGCCTACAAAGATAGGCTATAACACGTATCGTATTCAGTATAAGCCGACAAAACGATATGCTAATGCGGACGCATTATCTAGATTGCCCGTTGGACCGGATATACTCTTCGATAAGAAAGTTTGCCTTAAACTTAACTGGGAGACAGAAGAATGTACTGATAATTTTCCCATTACAGCGAAAACTATTGGAGATCATACAAGTAAAGATAAAACTTTGCAGCAAGTTAAGCAATATATCCATAACGGGTGGCCAAACAAGCTCGGTAAGAATGAAGAAAATTTACAGTCATTTTTCCATCGACGTTTAGCACTTACTATCGAGAGGGATGTTTGATTGCTACACACCAACAATTATCGTGTGGTAATACTTGGTACGTTACAAAAACGCATTATGCAACTTCTTCATGAAGGTCACTGGGGGATAGTGCGAACGAAGCAGCTAGCCCGGAAATATTGCTGGTGGCCAAAAGTAGACCAGGACATCCAAGGTAAAATTGCTTCTTGCCGAATCTGTCAAACAAACAGCCCTAACCCAAGACGTGAATTTAGCACCTGGCCTACACCTCAGCAACATTGGGAGAGAATTCATTTGCACTATGCAGGACCGTACTTAGGGGATATGTGGTTAATATGTGTACATGCATACTCAAAGTTTCCTTCTGTTAGCCGAATGAAATCCACTACTTCAGTAGCGACTATTCAAGCCCTCAAACGTATATTCGCCCTCGAAGGATTGCCTCAATGCATAGTGACAGACAATGGCAGCCAATTCACATCTAAGGATTTGTAGCAGTTTTGCGAAGCTAATGGTATGACTCATTTAACTACAGCCCCTGTCCACCCAGCATCAAATGGTGAAGCTGAGCGCTTCGTGCGAACCTTTAAATCAGCATTATCGAAAGTATTGGAGGAAGCCCACAGCAAAGACGGAGCTTTACTTACTATCCTAAGTACTTACCGAGTATCGCCAAATGCAAGTACAGGAAAATCACCAGCCGAGATGTTGCACGGACGACAACATCGAAATTTGCTGTCCCTGTTAAGAAGTATGCCTGGGACAGAAAATTACCTACCAAACCAGCCCAGACAAACCCGTTTCAGCAGAAACCAACCGATA
>OZ005740.1:77568218-77609957 GCA_963930735.1 Dioctria linearis
ATTTGCTGTCCCTGTTAAGAAGTATGCCTGGGACAGAAAATTACCTACCAAACCAGCCCAGACAAACCCGTTTCAGCAGAAACCAACCGATATATGCTCGAAACTATACGGAAGAGGATCAAAATGGATAGAGGCAATCATAATCAGTACTGCAGGTCGTATGATGTACAAAGTAAAACAAATGGATACATTTGGAGAAGGCATCAAAATCAAGTCAAACCAGATCACTCTACAACAACAATCCACTGTTAACCTCAGCCACCGAAGAACCTTCAAGTATGAAGCAGCCTACACCAACTGAAGAGCCTTCAAGTATGAATCAGCCTACACCAACTGAAGAACCTCGCAGTCTCAATCAGGATTCAACAGTACCACATCTCACTCACCAATCTTCGGAGTTGGCAAGTATATCTATATCTAATAATTCTCGGTCTTGTCCTAGAATCCAAACAGATAACGAAGTACAAATTGGAACCAGTCCCTGAAGAACCATGTAGAAGACCACAGCGGATCCGTAAGCCCGGGGACCGCTACCAACCCAGTACCTAATTTCAAGTGGAGGAAGAAAGTGATATGTATGCACGCATTACTGGGGTGAACCCGACAAAACAAATGTATGCATCACATCACAACTCACAACCATACGGATGAGTGTCAGCAGTTCAGTTCCGTGTCAGCTTCCATCCATTACGGTCGTGGTCTAATTGAGTAGGTTATCTCAGCTTTATATCTAGAGTAAAAACATTAGAGTCAGTAGCTAATAATAATAAATTGTTTAATTAGGAATAATTACTAGTGAAATAAATACATATGTACTCATATAATGAAAATAACTTTTACTGGGATACAACCTTATATTCCAACCATTTCTTTTCCTCTTTGTAAAAACATAATCCTGAAATCATTTTGTTTCTCGCATTCGGGAGTGTGTAAACGCTAATTTTTAATATTGCTAAAAGTAGATTGAAATTCAATACTTTTTGAATGCAAATCAAATGTTATACTTAACTACAACTCTAAAAATTATTAAATAGTTCAATTAGAGAAAAAGTAGAGCAAACATCTGTCGCATATATAGCGTCTACCATTACGCTTTGAAGTTTGTTTCGAGACAACGCGCGAAAGATCTTTAATCCAGCAGAAATGATATCTGACAGCATCATAATCATCATCATCGTCATCGCCATCATCATCATCACCCATATGATCTTCATCATCATCATCATCGTCATTCTGGTCATAGTCATCTTGAATCTTTAAGAGATTTACATGTCGCTCCATTCTGTGTTTCGTAAGTCTAACTGGAACTGTGGTGAAGAAATGATCTTCCTCTAGGATGAATACGTTTTTTGATAAGTCATTCTCGTCTTCAAATTGTGTAATTTACCTAAGTGTCATGGGAAATGTTATTCCAGGTGACTTTAGCACAATTGAATAATGTGGATATGATGAGGTCCTAGCTGAGTTAACATTTGCTGCTACAGGATATAGCGCTGATGTTATTACCCATGCGAAGCATGCTTCAACATTATTCTTCACATTGATGCAATGCTTGCTTTAAAGCAATCTCCTTTGGTAGAGGTATATAAAACGATCCTCGAATCGGCTCAAACTTGTTGATACGTACCGCTAAATGTATTACAGAATCAGCGCCCAACCACTATCTTTCCTCTTGAAACTCTTCTAGCTGAGTGAATATTGGATCGTTGATATTTAATTTATACCACTCATTCAAATTATCCTCCACACTGATTGGAGCAGTTCATGCTTTGGAAATACTTAATGTCTTTAATAACATCAGTTTCTTTAATAATTTAATTTGAGCAAATACAGCCCTCCAAATGTCGTTTAATAGCATTCTTATTGCACTTCCGAAATGCTGCTTGAAATTTACGAATGTTTCTGTTGCATGCTTTACCCTTTTTGTTTTTATTCACAGAATTTGTATCACATAAACACTTCAACACATCTTCTCGCAATTTCTTAATTAATAAAAAAAACTTTCATTTACTCCCTTAGATTGACTGGTGCTTCCCAAGAGTTCGCTTGCGCTTTTATAGCAAACGGTTTGTAAACATGAATGATCCTGATGCTACAATAGTCATTACACAGGATGAATTCCAACGAATTTGCTTACAGGCTGAGATGATATTGAATTACACGATAAACAAGAAAACATAATCACTCAAATTAATTGTTAATTTGATTACTTTATTCTATTGGTCGATTTTGCAAATATCAAATGAACATTATTTACATGAACGAATTTTAAGATAAAAAGAAAATGTGAAAATTTGTTTACTTTTATGCGAATTCCGAAGAAACATTTCGAACGGTAAAATTCTTGGAACAATAAAATTTTTTGGTTGCCTACAGAAGTGTGGTATCAAATTACATGAAAAGAATAATTGTGCTGATATTGTTTAAATTTGTTTACAACAGAATGTGAAAATTTGTTTACTTTATGCGAATTCCAATGAAGCGAATGATTGCAAAAATTCTTGGAATTGGGCTGCTTACAGGAAGTGTGGTATCAAATTACACGAATCATTCAGCTTAATGTGCTGATATTGCAAATTTGCTTTAAGCAGTATTAAACTTGTTTTGGAATCATGACTATAAATTGAGGAGCTGAATCAGATTCATTATCAGTTTCATTTTGGAATTCAAGGAAGCAAGAACGACTTAGAGTAAAACAATGGCTGGCGCAATTGATGAACTCAGAAGCTGGAGCAGTACTCAACAACCCTGAAGACATTCCAAATGGAGCTGGGCCAGAAATATAAGGTTGTTGCAGCAAGGTGATGCAAAACTGCATTTGGAGATCATCTTTTTCTTCCTTCGAGGTACAGCAGAATTTCAGTGGATTCTCTTGAATGAAATAAAAATCAAGGGAGACTTCTATGTAATCAATAAAGAAGCAATCGTACGATCACACATAATTGATTTGATCAAGATGATGAAAATTTATATCCAATTAATTATTATATTCGGTATATAAAAAAGTTAATAAAGGGAAACTAGTTTTTATTATTAATATTTCTAAATTATTAGTGATAATGAAAAGTTAAATTTAGTACTAGTGGCTTCACAAGTTTTATAATTGAATATGAGCCCAGAAAAGGACCTTGCGAGACATATGCTCTCGACTGGTTTCGTTTCCAAGATAGGATTCATAGAACTTCACTTATATTGCTACCAAATTTGAATATAGAACATAGGGAAAAAGTTTATAACTTGAGATTTAGAAATAAATAATTAATTTGATGTGAATAAATATTAAAATTTAATTTGAAATATTATTTATAGTTGATAACATTTTTTCAGTAAAAGAAATTGTATCAATACTCCTGGTTAGGAACCCATGAGATCTATTGCACAACATACATCGATTCAATCCACATATCAACCATGAAAGCTTTTATTTTAATTTACAACATTATTTATCCTACCTCAGCTGCACACATATATATCCACCCAAAGATTCACACCCCGTGACCAGGGTACAGGTAAAGTGATCCCATCTCCCCATCGCTGAAGCTCTCAGCCAACAAGTATATAGTTAAGTTCAACAACAAGCATGATGCTTCAAGAAAAGTTTATTTTATGGTATAGAATAAAACGCTCAAGAAATCAAGATCATTATTTTTTTATTTAAGAAAATAAAATATAATAATTTGTTTTTTCAACATCACTACAATTTACTTTTTTCTCTGCATTATTCATCCATATAAAAATAGTTAAATTTTTTAATAATATTCATATTTTTATTCACCGAAAGTAGTCGAGGAGCGAACGAGGCGATCTTGTTTACTCGACCTTAACACGACTTAGAAGTCCGTTGAGTTCGTAACGGAGGTGTGCCAATTGCATGGAGGTTGACAACACCTTCTCCTCACCGGTACTTTCAGTGTTGGCTGATTTTCCTCTTGATGTATATTTTTGAGGATTTAGCTATTCTGAAAATTAATATTATTTATAGAATTCCGGAGCAATCAAATTCATAGTCATCCAGGGGAACAATATTTAGAACGATGTTCCTCTTTTATTTGTTTATTTAATTATCATCCAGCTTGTTTTCTTGGGCATATAATTTTATTAACGTTAAAGTTTTGTTGAGATGACGTGCTCGTCTTTTGGTAAAAAATCCAAAACTAACAAAAAACAACTGTCTATTTTTTACATCAATTTTTTGTTTAAAAAAGCCTACCTAGATAAAGATCCCTTGGGACGTCAGCAAGGTATCTCAAAGTATTTTAAATCGCATTTTTTCACAGCGTATACAGCGGAATTTGCAATCGGTCGAATGTGCAGTTCGGAATGAAGCGTCGTCACATTTACTCCCCCTGCCAGCGAAACCTTTAGGTTTTAGCGATACTGTAAACCATTCGGTGGTCTACTGGTTCGTCCCGCTCGAGTGATTTGAACTGGAATGCATGTATAACCATCTGGTACCAAGCTTATATGCCGTCCCATTGTGTTCGATGAAGATATTACATCGGATAGTGTGTGTGTGTCTGTCTGAACCATGAAGTCTTCCAACACTGGCTGGGAGCTTACTTCAATATGTTCTTGTTGAACCACCAAGTTTTCAGGCGCTGGCTTAATAGAGTCTACCGGTTGTGTGTTGCGTGTAGGGCTAGAGCGACCTTGATACTGATCACCAGCTTCGACGTCGTCAAAATAAGGTTTAAGACGATTAAGCGACACGTTACTTACTCTGTTTTTGACTTTCATGTGAAGAAATTCTTCGAACGTTTCAAGATTTCAAAAGGACCCCTCGTAAGGCGGTTGAAGCAAATTGATTTTGTGGCTGAAACTGCAAATTTTGTAAAAATCTGCAGGGATGCGTATGCTTTCGCCATAAACGAGTTCGGCTGGGGCAGCCAGGAATTCTTCCCATAACGTAGTTCTCAATCCCAATAGAACAAGAGGTAGAATCCTAAACCATGATTTTTCTTGGTATGACATGATTGAAGCTTTAAGTGTGCGGTTGCCATCTTTCCAAAAACCCGTTAGCCTGTGGGTGATAGGCTGTAGTACGGTTTCGTTCAAAACCCAATAATTTGGAGAGCTCTGAAAATAATGCCGCTTCGAATTGTGACCCTCGATCCGTGATGATTGTCCTAGGTACTCCCAAAGCGTGCTATCCACACTTCGCAGAGTGCCTGAGCAATCGTTTCAGCGTTAATATTCGTTAGAGGGACTGCCTCAGGCCACCGAGTGAATCTATCTATTATAGTAAGACAATATCTAAAGCCTTGTGAAGGAGGTAAAGGTCCTACGATGTCGATATGAATGACTTGGAAGCGCCCAGAGCAGTCTTGAAATGTACCTAGAGTATTTTTGACATGTCTCGATACTTTACATCGTTGACAAGATAAGCATGAACGTGCCCAAGAATTAATATCTTTGTTAATGGACGGCTAAAAATACCTAGCGGTGACCCATTTATTTGTCGTACGAATACTGGGGTGTGACAGATTATGAATCGAATTGAAAACTTGAACTCTAAAATCTTTTGGGATAAAAGGTCTAACTCTTGTAATGGAAACTGCACAGAATAATTCCTTGTTTGTTCCGAAAATTGGATATTTTTCGAATTTAAACTGAGAATTTTGAACTAGCTGTTGAAATTCAGGGTCTTGTGGTTGAGCTTCGGCGATAGATTCAAAATTGATTGATCCAAGGAGTGGATCTCATCAATTCTGGATAACGCAGCAGCTACGACGTTGTCCTTGCCTGGTACATGTCTGAGGTCTGTAGTGAACTGACCAATGAAATCTAAATGCCTTAGTTGCCGAGGGTGAAGCTTTCTCTGGATTCTGCTGAAAAGCGTATGTCAATGGTTTGTGGTCGGTATACAAAATGAAAGTACGACCCTCTAATAAGTATCGAAAATACTTGATGCACAGCACCTTTTTTGATATATTGATTTATAATTTTTTTGTAAAACGACCTAATAAGAGGTTCGAACAACAATAATTGAGAAGTTCTTTATTGGTGATACTAGCTATTGTTACGGCTAAACAATGTCAACACTTATATGTAGATTCTTGAAAATACCTTTTCAAAAATATCCTATACCAGAAGTAAAAACATAATTGCCTTTTCTTTGCCTTCTGGACGGACTAACTATGGTTTTTTATTGCTTTGATTTCTTAAAAAAACTAAAAACATAAATCCTCAGCCTACTGATTAGCCCTTTCGCAAGTCTTTGAGTTCTTCGTCTACTATAGTATATAAAACTACATTTACCTCCACAGATATATTTCACAAGTTTTTCCTGACACTTTAACACAATTTTGTTTTCTTCAATGTTACTTTCGTACATATACACATAATTATGTTTTATGTTTGTTACAACATATAGACCACACAAAGTATATTACTGAGAAAATGTATATGTATGTACCACATTTATTTGTACCATAGAAATAAAATAAGAGCTAAACGAATCTTTTGTATTCCTCAATATCCGCACTTACTCTATATTTTCAATTCTCCATTACTTATATGTTTTTGAAATCTTCTAGGTACAGCCGTTTTGTTACCTTGTTGGATACGCATATCTTTAGTTTTATCTTTGATAAAATGTTTTCTTCTTAAAGCCTGGACGGAATAGTTTTCCGTCCGGACTTTTCCAGTGATAGTTATAGTTAAATTCTCTGACAGTGGCTGTGGTGAAGGGTGCCGTGATCCTAGATCGGCAGAGATTGGATAGGGCTCGCTTCTACCTGTTAGTTGATGTCATGTTGACATACTGCCATGAGATTAAGCCATACTTGGCAGGTGCTCACGTAAAACCACAAGGAACTTTCTGACAGATACAAATATTTTGATGTTTTGCAAAATAACTGGCATGCTTTGATAAATTACTTTTGTGTCCAAATGACTTACTAACACAAAAAGTTCCTCTCGAATCGGCCATACCTTGATAAGCTTTGTATCATTCCTACATATTATATTGACGAAAAAAACTGTCCTTTCCCAATTACATTCAGTATGCAGTTATCACACTTATTTTTTTGACATAAACGACACAGCAAGATTTCTTTCACCTAGAATCTAGGAAACTGGAGCTCCTAGGATTCAGTATTGCCACTTGAAATATTTCTAGCGTAACCCGAAAGCGGTTTGAGTAGCCACACGTGAAATAATTTTTAGAAAGCTTAAAATCTTACATAAATTTAACTCTATAGGGCAATTAACTTAAATTTTGCTTATTTCGCTTATATTTCTCATAATATATGTATGTGTAGAAAACTAGTTTGTAAATATTTCAGTGGGGAGGAAAATTTTTACAGTTTAATTTTATTCATGCTTTTTTTTCTATACTATGTAAGTACAATAGAGTTATTATTCTCTTCATAACTTAATCGGTTAATTTTTTTCATTTTTCATAAATAAAAAAAAATCTTTCTGCACCAGAGCTCCTTATGCTAACAAAAATAAAACTAAAGCATTGAATAAACCAAGGTCGATATTGTTCTAAACATACATATAAACCCCCATTAAATTTTTTTTATTATATAAATGAGCCCAGAAATGTAAGGAATTTTCACATCGCTAGCGGGTATGGCTCATAATGAAGGGTGAATTCAGTTAGCATAAATAATGACATTACACTTACAGAGGTGAGAATTAAAATAAATAAAAATTATTACAAATATTTTGGCCACGTATTTAAAAATTTTCTAGCGTAGCTGAAATATTAAGGAATATCTCAGGTTGGCCAAAAGTAACCATTTGCTACGAGTGTAACCAAAGTAGAAGCACTGCTTGATATTCACCTTTGCATACAGGATTTACACAATTTGCTTTCAGTTGGTTCAATATGCACATATATTCCCATGAATAATGATTTGTAAATAAAAGCTGGATTGTCTGCTCTGCATTTTTCTTGAAAATACATATAATAAATTCGGAAATTATTTATACAATGACAAGATATCCAACGTGGATGCTCGTGAGTAAATACGGTGAAAACTCTCTAAGGCGGAGAAGCATGTGACCAAGAAATATTGTGCTTTCAATAGGATGTCCGTAATGAACGCAGTTAAGATAAAAAGCCAAAACTAATATGCATAGCATGTCCATGCATTTGTATGTATTATTCGTATTTACGTCCGCATCCTTGGACAATCCGCATACTTCAACAATTCGCATCGGTGTCCGCATTCGCCTTTATTCGTGCGGATATTTTTTGTTTCAAAAACCAGCTATACTGTGCTTAAAACAGCTAATGGCTTTAATTATTATTTATATCTTACACTTTAGAGAGAGATCTAGTTCTATACATGAGTTTATAATTTTGAAGTCTACAAAATAAACATTTTATCTTAAACATATAATGGCGTGTACAAGTCTGAAATTATTCTGAAAGGAAATAAATAATAAAAAAAACTACCTTATAACAACAATGTATTTGATAATAATGTTTTAACTAAAATCAAAATATTCAGACATAAGACAATTTAGAAGAAGAATCAATACTACGGGGATATATCACACTTTGACAATAATTAAAGCAAAAAAAACATTAATATTGACAGAAATTAAAAAAAAAAATGTGCATATCAAACATGTAGTAAAAACCTAATAATATTCCATAAAGATAATCGTTGTAATCATTATGATTAATCAACATTCAGTAATAGCTAGTCATTAAAAATTTAATTAATTTCAAGCAATAATTTGCAAGGCATCTCGCTGGAAGGCCTTATGATTAGCATAAATATTAGTAAAAATATTTGAATTTTTAGACAAGTGATGTTGGAAACAAAGCAACTTAATATAAATAAAAGCCTCCGTCCAACAATTCTAGTAATAAAACAAAACTTATCCTTGTTTATTTTTTAATAAGTACAAGATTGGGAATCTCGTTTAAAATCCATAATTTCAATCATAATAATATTTCGATAACTCAATAATAATTGAATAAATATGCCAATAAATAAATAAATATTAAATGAAAATACGAAATGAAATAAATAATAAATAATAATAACAGTAAAAAGCTAATAAATAAAACTCCGTAAGTTATAACGAGTGAGTTGCTCCTCAGCTCCTAGCCTTAGCAATTTCATTTCCCCTATTTTTTCATGGTTGCTCAAAGTTACGCCGAAAGTGGGACAAACAAAAAAGGAAAGGGAGGAAAATGGAGAGAAGCAGGAGGTTGGAATTTCCGGTGAGAAGTTTTTGGCCACGAAGGCGGACATGTTTGTATAGCGAAGGAACTCTTTTGTTCTCCGCTAGAGTACAAGTGGCACTGGTTCATGGACCAGTACCTTGAGGAATTGTGCAAGGGTTCTTGGACCGTTGCACTGTTTGAACTGCTGATTACACTGCCTATAATTAGCGCGGTGTATGAAGTAGAAACGACGTATAGTAAAACACAATTTTATATTGAGAATCAAAACTTAATGCATGCTTTATTTTCCATTATCGGCTTTTTATATGATCAGTTTGCTGATTATTACAAATAAGCGATTGATTGTACATTTTTAGTCGCGCCGGAAAGAAATTCCAGACGAAATTTAATACTGCTAAAAATTTATTTGTGCGAAAAAATGCTGACGTTTCCAGATCGAGTGAATTGACTTTATTTACAGTTATTGGATTATTTTTTTTATTGCTGAATATACAAAATTATTGACTTTGAATTTAAGAAATGCAAGGATGAAAGAAATTGAACAAATTATATTATGACTAAATTATATGGAAATTATTGTATGGAATAAATGCGTTGTTGTATGTATGTATGTTATGCTGCCTGAACACCCCACATACAAAAAAAAACATAAGTTAAAATTTTAAATAAAGTAAGAAAGAAAGAATTTAAAAAGCGCGCAAGCAAAACAGCAATCTCCATTCTGGGAAGCTTGAAGTCAGGGAAGGCAGCGAAGAAGGTGACGAGAATACGAATAGCAGACAGAAGCACATGGCAAGGTATCCGTAGCTGAAGTTAAATATTTAAAACAAATAAAAAGATATTAAAAATATAATTATAAAAATAACAACAACAAAATGTTTAAAACTTATCAAACTAACCCATAATTTAAACAAAAATAGCAACAGTTAACACCGTATTTACTAACCCTACTTGCGCTCAAATTCTGGTAGCAGGAGGCCGTGTTAGGGACCACATAGGCAAACCTTGTAAAGATTCCCAACCTGTTTAATAAAATTTCCTTATATTAAAAATTTAAAAGAAATATTTTCATAAAGCTCCTAACATCGCAATACACGACAAATGTAAGCTAAAAGCCCTAGAATTTTAGCTTACAAATTAATAAAAAGAATTTTAGCAGCATTTCTCCTTGTACCTTGCTCCTATGGTGGTCGTAAATAAGTCCCGCTCCACTAAGCAACTGTTTACTTAGAAAGTTAGTCGCTCGGGTTTATAAAAATTGTCTTACTATATCATAAAACTTGACGCGCGCGCCCATGCAGAAGTGTCGATAGTTTCTTCAATTGCATAATATTCGTCTCCGCCACCGCCGCGGATGTGAAAATATTGGCATCCGCGGCATCTCTAGTCTGTATATATTAATTCGAATCAAGTTGAAAATCATGTTAAGAGCCTCCTGATCTGTATTTAGAGATAAATTTTTGAATGACTGACATGCTTTATGGTCCTTTCTGTCAGAGTCCATAGCATTTGTGCTTTTGTTTCAGGGTAAGTCTCAATATCAGTTTCAAATATCTGTCTCCATTGTAACTCCCTTCTGCTCACTATAACAATCCAACTACATATGTGGATCACTCAATACAAAATCAACCAAAAATTACGAAAAGTGTGACATGCAGGCGCGTATATAGGTGGGGGTCTCGAAGGTCATGCCCCCCCCTTATACTTATGGACTTATGTCTTTGCATGAATGGGGGAAAGAGTTTCGCTAGCGTTATTGTAGTGCGACTGAGCTGAGACAACGAGTTAAAAACAAACAAGTACAAATGCTAGATTTGATCTAGGACCAATTTTTATGATACCCTAGGGCCTAGGTGAATGCCCGCATGAAATTTCGTATGATCACCCTTCTGGGCAGGTTTGATTTTTGAAGTGGTTTCTCGCATAAATTTCTAGAACGGTTCATCGCACAGAAAAAAAGATAAGAACCAATTTTATAGAATTTCGTATTCGTACAATAAAAATGTCTTGGACTAATTGTTTTCACAGTATACGTAAAAACTCTAAATTTTTATATGGCAAAACTAAGAAGGCGTTGCCCGATTTAGTCCATTTTGAAATTTTATTTACTAGTACAATGAAAACACCGTTTCCAATCCAAATATATAGTGGAAAACGAAATTTTTGTATGGCAACCCCACGAAGGACTTGCCCGATTTTTCTTATTTTCGAACTTAATTTTACTTTTTCGTTTACGTTCGTGTACAAAATTTCAACTCTCTAAGTATGCGCGTTCTTGAGTTATCGTGCGCCCAGACAGACGAACGGACATTCAAAAATCAAAATAACTTTTAATATTATGCGTGGGTGTTCAATCGATTTTGCTATACCATCATTATTTCGAGGTGTTACAAATTGAACGACAAACTTAGTATACCCTTTAGATTTCATGTAGGGTATAAAGACGAGAGAACCTAGGATTATCCGAACGACAAAATCTTATTGAATCCCTCGAAATCCTATCAAATTATTCATAATAATGTACTCCCGGTCACAGTACTTCACTTTTTTAAGAAAAAGATAAATTGCGGTTTGGCCAATGTGCTGAAAGGAGATGTAAAATTTCTGTGAAATAAAATTTTCATTTTTCCCGAAAATATCAGAGTCCATCATGAGTTTCTTCCACTTAATCTCTTCACAGCAAAACGAAACGATTGTAAACAGAAACACGTGCTGTTCATAGGAATTACACTTACAAACATTGGTTTAGCTATAAAAAATATTGGATATTTCTCACAATATTTCGGTTTTCACAAAAACGCGGGAGCATTTTATGAGAGTAACCTGAAAAGTCCGCCCCTTCTCATTTATTTATGAAAATGAATCATTTGCCATTCCGTTTCATTGCCTAATCAGCGTTTTCACATTTTATGTCTTTATTCATAAAAATTTTAAAGAGAGTTCGTTTTTTTTGTTATTTTTTCTTCTTCTTTCTGTCCTTTTCTAGCCGTGTACATTTAAATGGAAAACAATCGAAAATCTCTTCTATGTCCTATATTCAGTTATTTATTCTTTGCCTGTGGCGACGGCTAGCGCCGCGGTGGGTGTTTCTTTGAGTTTCTTATGAGTACTAATAGTGGCAATAATAGCCATTCGCTCGTAGCTCTTCATATTTGAAACGCGTACGAATTTTTTGGAATTTTTTTCTGATTTTATATAGTGTAGAACGAAAAGTCATCTATCGTACGTATCAAAGGCTGGTAAGCAATTTTGGAATACATATTTATTCTAGTGTTTGATTGTTTGAAAAAAGGAATGAAATGCTTTTATATTTTTTTTTTGCGCCGATTACTCGTTTATATGAAACATCACACAATTTCGAGTTTTAAAAGTGTTATTGTTTCTAAGAAATTGGTCAACGATCATAAATTTTTTTTTACCTTTCCGATTTTCCGACATAAAATCGATGACAGGACAACTTGGTGGGGAGCTCACAAGAGGAGCAAACAAACTCACTTAAAAATTTGTGTTTTAAGGTTCTTCCAGTAAAACCCTAGTTCCATGCCATCAACGTCTAGTCTAGCCACCCGTTAATTTTTCATAGCGACACTGTACACTGATTCAAGCATGAGCTCAAAATTTTTACGATTGTAGGGAAGCATTAAATTTTTCTTAGAAATTTACTTGCAAATTGTTCTTAAGAATGGTCCAAACGAATTGGTGGATTGATTCTGGTCTGCTGGTTCACTTTTTCGAACATAAAGCAGCCCATACACTTATCAATCCATTGCTCAACTTTACCTCAACATGAAATTGAGGCGATAAATTGACATGTGTGTGGGCCTGTTGAACCCTCAATCTCTGGTTGAGAGTGAAGTTGAGCTGTTGATGGGTGTCGGAGATCAACTTGCGGTTGGCATAAACGGATTGATGCGTGTGTAGGCATGTTGGTCAATTGTTGGTATAATTTCAGTATATTTGAAGCTTTTGGAGGATAAGTTGGTCGTTGAGCTTTGGAATTTTAAAAGTTTTGTAAGAGTTTCAACAGATAGCATGTAAGCCTAGATTCAATAGCAACTAATTTGAGGTCTATGTTGAGGTGAAATTGAGAAGTGTGTGGGGATGTTGCCAAGTTGATCAACCGGTGTGCCAACTTCAAGTTGAGCAACAGATTGATAAGTGTGTGGGCCACTTAAGGCATAAGCATTGATTTGATAATTTTTCTTTAGATTTTTCATGCACTACTAGTGGCCGAACATGCTTCCAAAGAATTATATTGATACAGGTCCCTCGGCTGGGCTGGGTTGCTTTTTTACTTAGAAATTTACTTCAAAATTTTTCCTTCGAATTTTTATGCACAACTGGTGCTTGGCCCGCTAACAATTTTTATGAGTGTAGATGGGTAGATAAGCAATTTCTAAGAAATTTACAGAAACTTCATCGGTAGAATTTTTAATCACTCTGGCGGCTGACTTGAGCTTGTTTTCAGATACAATACTTTCATGTGTGCCGTTGTCGGCCTCCAATAATGCATAAAACTTTTAAAGAAACAAGTAAAAGAGCTAGATTTGGTCTAAGATCAGTTGGATTGATTCGAATGTCGCTAAATTGATTCTAAAATTTTTGTTCAGAATTTTTATGGCAAGACAATGAAAAGAAAATCCATTCGCGTTCCTCTGCGGTAGCTGGCGTTGCTCTGCTTGTACTTTCGTATTAATTCAAGTAATGTGGTTTAATTTAACTTCACGTTTACTTTTAATTTTTATGATAAGAATAAACTTGCTGTATCAGTTAAGGATGGAGATAGAAGTAGTAGCCAAAGCGGAAGACTGATAAGACCATTGACAGCTTTTTCCAGAAAAAAAAAATCAGAAGAAATATTCAGTAGCTTGTCATGCTCTCCTAATCCCATTCCTTTGAATGTGACTCAAGGTGCAAGTTCTAACTCTCAGTCACTTACTTCACCCATCGGTTGCGTCGACGTCAACAACTATTTCTACAATCTCTGTGCGAGAAGGCATATCTGGTCATGAGTCCGATATAGGCTTGTACATTGGGAAAGTAGTAGAGTTGGATGATTTCCGTAAATGCATGTTGCTTGAGCGGCCGTGGTCACCACCTTCTGATTATATTATGCCCTACTGTGTCGTTAAAAAGAAGGGAAGAGAAACCAAAAAGTATGCACAGCGTTCTCATTTAGACAAATTTCATTGGCTCGTGCTGTCAAATAAGTACAAGGGTTTGTACTGCAAATACTGTGTACTTTTTTCGTTTTATGGGGGTGGTGGTCGTCAGAAGGTTAGCTCATTAAAAAAATTGGTAAAGTTTGCTTTACGTATGTTCGCTGATTTGTTAGGAGCGAACGGTGCGCTGACTTCAGATGAAAAACATCTTTATCACATTCATGCAGTTGAAGCAGGAGAAAACTTTTTGAGAACATACCATAACCCCCAACTGGACATAATCAACCGAATTTGTACTCAACGTAAATTGAATGTAGAAGAAAATAGAGATCGTCTTTGCCCAATAGTGGAAACTGTAATATTTTGTGGTCGTCAAAATGTACCCCTTCGGGGCCACAGAGACAGTGGACACATATATGACGACACTGAGTTATAAAAAAGCAGTTCTTATGCTCAGAACGATGGTCTATTTAAGGCTTTGCCTCGTTTCAGAGTTTCAGCAGGCGGTACAAAACTCAGAAATCATCTTGATACTGCGAGTTCAAAGTCTACCTACATCAGCAGTGTAACACAAAACCAATGACAGATTGATGGAAGGAAGAGATATAAAATGTCATTCTGAATAGAGTTAGGACAGCTGTAGGATACTCCACTAATTTTTATGAGACTACGGATATTGCGCATATTGAACAACTCAGCCTGTCTTTCCGATATGTATTTGAAGGGATCATAAGGGAAGATTTCGTCACTTTTGCCAACCCAACCTCTACGAATTGATATGGCCGGGTGATAAAGAAAGTGAAGAAAGCCGACTAACAGGCGTTGCTTTGACACACATTGTGGAGGACCTCCTTATGAAATTCTCAGTGGACATAACTAAATGCGTTGGCGTGGGCACTGATAGTTGCTCTTTTATGGCAAGTGACGTAAAAGGAGCTATTCAAGAAATTTTAAAAAGGGCCATAAACGCCAGAAGATGTCCTTGCACAAACCACATGCTCAATAAGAGCTTTTCTAAATCTTCAAAGGTGATTCTTTGTAGAAACGCCACTGGTACGATGAAGAAAGTGATATCGTTTGCAAATTCACCCAAGCCTCATGCTATATTTGTAGCAGAGACTGGCGTGGCAGTAAAGGGACTTTGTGAGACACGTTCGGGGAGAAACATGATGGTCATCTCCAATTTCATAAATCCCGTCCAAATATTTGCAAAGCTCTTGAAAAAATTTCCAAGTGGAAGGACAAGACTGCCTCTGAGGATTTCTGTTTATTACAAGCAGTTCGCTCTTAGAGTTTCTCGTGTCCACATTCTCTCTCTGCGATGTGCTAGGTATGTATACGTAATATTTTTATTGAAAAGTGGACGTTTATCACTGATGATGGATAACCTAAATTCATACTTTTGCAGCAATAACAGTTTCGCTGAGTAGACTACTCCAAACGCCATTATTGGAAAATTTTTGCGAAATTTTCAAAATGTCATACCACGCAAAATATGCGTAGGAGCAGAACTTTCAATTTGTATTTGTCTCCACAAACCCTACAAGTATGTAAAATTTTAACAAAATTGGTGATGGTCATATCACACCTGTTGTCTATTTCATATGGAATGACCCGTATATAAAAATTACTCTCACATGTGGCATATAGGAAGGTGTCAAAAATTTATCACAACCATTCTGACTGAAGATAAGACCAATGCAGAGTATTACTAGTGTTCTACTATATGAATATTCCTATATTTATTCACTGTCCACGAAAGTACAACTTTCATCACATTTAACACATTAAACATACATTACACGAACGTTAAATTATTATACTTTACTTACTTTTAATTTCGTAGGATATTCTTACTCTCTGAACTGATCACTATTCAATGCCTACTTTCACTCAGTGAATATTTTTATAAAATTTCTTTATACCTCCGGTTTTGTCTCGACAATATTCCTCAGTTGTGACACTGCAATTACTATTGCAGCTTTTCAATGTTAAGGAATCATAAATATCCTGATATTATCAACACCAACAAAACTTGCATGCCAAAACATGTATATAGCGATCTAGAGAAAAAAAAAATCCTAAGCTCTAAGTTGTAACAACTCCGTAATGACACGAACTAGCTGCACACGTGAAGTGCGCTTCATTCGCACATAATAATTACTTTTAAGTTGAAAAAATTATTAATATACTTAAAATATTTGAAATTTTACATTAAGGGCCGTATTCACCAGGCCATTTAATTGAAATTCTATTTTATTTGTGTCTAGTCCCCTGTAAGAGAGGGTTAGGGCACACATAACATTAAATTAAAATTTAATTTTAATTTGAGTTATTTTATTTTATAATAACGCATATATAATTTTAATTCTAATTTAAGTGGGCCCCAACCATCTCGAACGGAAGTACTAAAACACAAACTAAATTAAATTTCAATTAAATGGCTTGGTAAATACGGCCCTAAGTATTATAAATTAGGTAAAAATAATTTACAAAAAACGCTTCAAACAACAAATAAAGAAGTGCGGTTTCCATGCCAAGTTTTTGGTGCTATGCCAATTATTATTGCCATACGGCTTTGGAAACGGTTCTTTGGTGCGTGTTAATCACTGGCTATGTAAACCACCATACAGGGGCCGGATTCTGTAACACGGAGAATTTGGGAATCTGGGAGATGAGAATTTCGTTTTCTTAGAATTCTTAATTCCCTAGTTCTCCATTCCCAATTCACTAACATGGTTGGAGATTTAGGGAAAACGTAAGAAATGTGAAAAAGTGTGAATCGCCTGGGACGATTAAGGGTATCAGTATTTGCTGTAGAGGGTTGGACTTTTTTTCATATGTGAGGTACTTCTGCCTATTACCTTCCACTGCCAAAATAAATTTAAATTCCTTTTTTGTTGGGGTAATTTTTGAGGGATGTAGGAGGGTAGCTTTTCTCGAGATTATCCGGGATAACGAGAGAATGGAGAGAAGAAGCAGAATGTATGTGATATCAAAAAAATGGGAACTCAGGGCGATCAAGATAGGTTTAGGAAATGTGGCGGGGAGAGTCCGGGGTAGAAATGGGGGCTGATTAACGGAAATGTAAAAAAAAATAAAGTCAATATTAGGACCTGTAATAATTCGCAGGGGTAATATTCACGGGCGCCTAATTGTTTGGGAGGGCTGTAGAGTATTGGAATTGTTTTTGATAGATTAAAGGCTTAGAGTGCAAAAATATAGGTGAACAATTTTTTGGGCAGGGTGTTCGGGGGTTGGGGGTCGTACCACCCCTCATAGGGGGTTGCCCCAACTACGTCATGTTTGGTACCAAATTATAGAGGGAGGAGAGGGTATCTTTGATCGTTTTAACGTGATAGCTGACTTTTGACTGCCGAAAAACGATTTTTTTCCACTAGGGTCATATACACCCAGTTCCTGTATTTTGCATATATTTCTTCCGTTCTTTGTTTTACATCCATTAGTACTCCGTTGTGATAATTTTTGTCATGGAAAGTAAATTTAACTTACTAGTTCTTTGCAATGATGAGTTGAAAATATGTCAATTTTTTGTACCAAAAACGGCCATTCTTTCCCCTTAAAATGGACTGATACACTCCTTTTACAGATATCTCCAAACCGTTTATCGGATTCAAAAATTAATTACATATTTAATTTGGGGACAAAACTTAGATGCGATTTCATCCTACACGCAAGCTTTACCGTGTGTAATTAAAAATTTTACAGCATCTCTTCTGTAGTGGAAGACGACCAAACAAATTGATCATTTTCGCATGATTTATAATTTTTAGCGGGTACCTTGACAGACAAAATCCATGTTCCTCTGTAAGTATTGCATGGATTTCCATAATTATGTTTTTTAAAAATATCCAGGATATGCAGTGAATACATAACTCAATTTGAAATTCCTAGATACCTAGATACTTTCACGCAACAAAAGCAGAAAATACAATTTTTCCACTTACTTTTGCACTTGCAAGACACCGGAGAATTAACAAGTGGAATAGAGAATTCGCGAATTCCGTACTCACCTCTCAAATTCTCTCTCAGTTGAGAATTTTTGGTCTTACTTTCACTTCTCAAATTCTCCGTTGTTTGCTTGTGGAAAAGTAAGACGCAAAATTCTCTCCTGAGAGGATTTGAGAAGTGAGTACGGAATTCGCGAATTCCCTCACAATTTTTGATGCGCACCTTGCGCCATCTAGCGGTTATTCTATCAAACTCGCGGCGATAGTAGTTATATTATGCGCTACCTACATATCTCCCCTATGTCTACAATTTTGATTGAAGGCATTGCGACATTTCGTCACACCCATCCCCACCCCCTCGCGCAGCGTAGCAAACATCCGATCTAGTGAAAATATAGTAAAAGGTGAAGCAGTGAAAATATGATAACTTACGGAATTCGATTTTTATGCAGTTTTTTTAAAATGATAGATTACATCTTTTTATATTTTTATATTTATGCTCCCCCTGTTTAATAAAAAAATTCAGAAAAACATTGAAATCCCTAGGAATTCCATACAAAAATAACAAGAAAAAAACATGGAAATCTGATAGATTTCCACGTTCATTTCCATTTACCAATACAATCAAAGACTTGGAATCTCGACGCAGTTCCCTTCGGCCAAAGAAGCGGAAATCCGTGCGCAAATAATACGGATTTCCAGGTAAACTCGTCAGAAATGACAGGCAAAACGACCGGAATTCCATTCGAATTGCTTAGTGGGTTCTTTTTATAAAGGCTGTACGTACAGTTTCAAGTCTATATCTTCTACAGTAAGAAAACTAGATATTTTTTATCAGCAATTGACCCATATTTTGACTTCTTCCATTGTGTGTACCATTTGGAAGTGCCCTTTACAATGTCATCGTCCATTTTTACCTTCATGTTAAAGCAATATGACTCAAGGACATTCTTTGAAGAAATAGTTTCGCTGTGTTTTTCATCCTCGGTTCTATATTTTCAGTTTCAGTGACCATACGTTCAATTTCCTCTCTGCTGGTGGAATACCAGATAACGCGAACTTACCCAAGAGATTGCTGTCTTTGGTCATAGCACGTTCACGTTCATATACTTGAATATAATATTTAAATCCCATTGCCTGAATACTGAAACCATCCCAAAATAATGGGAAAAATGTCATTAAACAAAAGTGTAATTGGCTAATGTATATGTACTACTACTACATAATTTATTATTAATAGTTTTCATCATATGTTCCTATTAATTTTAATAAACAATTTTTTTAGCTATGCATCCAGCTAGTTTTATTCTATAAGCTGATGATAAACTAATAAAAAAAAAAAGTAAAAATAAATTTGTTTTTTAAAAAGACCTACTTATTAACTGTAGGCTGTGGACATGTAGTATAACTGTACAACTTTAGTTATTTAAAAACTCAAGTAAACAACTCGCGAGAGAAATAACCGAATATTCAAAATTAAGTCAATTCAGGAAACAGTGCTAAAGTGGGAACACAGTGCTAACTTTTCCAACCTCGATCTCAGTACAATTTTAAAGCTGGAGAAACAGTTCTAGCTTTTGCTTCCTCTTCCTAAAAACTTCCGTGCGGGCTGTGGCTTGGACAGGCAAAAGAATACGAAATCAGCTATAACTGTAATTTTGAACACATGTTGACCTAGGGTCTGCTCAATATTACAGCTATAGCTGCTTTGATAGCACAGTAGAGCAACACTTTGAAAAGTGTCAAATTTGCCATAGCAAGAAAAAGCGGCTGCGAGATTTTCGACAGCCAAAAGCTGCTTTTATGCTTTGCAATCTATATGTGTAAATTGTCAAAAGATCTTTGAATTGAATTGCGATATTTTGTATTGAATTGCTACCCAAATTATAATGAGCGACCAAAAATATTGAATTTGACTCTATAGCAAATGGTTACCACTTCAAGAAGTTTTAAATTTATTATTACTTCCTTATGCCAACATTTTAAAGAAAATGATAGGCACACATACATGAATATTACCATAGCTGCTTTGTTGCTTAGAGTCAGGAGTGTAAGCAACAAAAAGCTGCTATACTAGCAGCTATCTTAGAATCTTGGACAGAACAAATGTCAAAAAGCAAGTAAGTAAAATAAGCTTTCGAGTTACTATGGACAGCCAAAAGATACAAAAGCAGCTAAAAGTAGCTATAGCTGTAATGTTGAACACAGCCCTAATGGCAATACCATGTTGCTGTACAGAATGGCGCCGACCGATTTTGCCGCCGTAACCAGGGATAAATTTTTTTAAAGAAAAACGACTAAATTAAAATTATGCACAAAAAAAACTCGGTATTAAGGTGATATGTTTGTAAATAAATGTGAATTATAAAAAAAAGTTAGCATTACAAATTTTGCTAATTGCTTGCCACGTCGATTCTGAATTGGCGTTAATTCAATTTTTGTCGTCGTAATTTGATTTTGACAATTCAAAGTAATGACCAAAAAATTTCTTTCGAGGAGCAACTAATTAATTTATTGGAGGAAATGCAGTATCTTTATACCAAAGCAAATCTTCAATATCCAAATACATACTTAAAAGAAAAAAATGGAAAGAAGTTGGTGAAAAGTTGAAAATAAGTGGTAGATGATATTTTGTAATCCACATAAACTCAGTGTTAATCATAGTTTATTACACTTTTACAACCTTTTTTTATATTTTTCCCATATTGTTAAAAAATTTCAACAAATAATTTTACCACCTGCATATCTTGATATACGTTGGTCGGCGTCATTATGTTAATTCGGCGACATTTACGACGACAGTGTCGCCGTAATTGCCGTGTCGGCATCATTATGTTTCGGCCTTACTGAGCAAAGTCAACTAACTTTTCATTCACCCGACTACTACCGACCGTGGGTTTACGGTAGTAGTACAAGGCACTTTGATTGACATCGAAACTGAAAACCGTTTTGCTTTCAAAGTTTTAGGTTAAATAGAAGTAATAGCGTTCTGTAAGCATGTAAAAACAGCTGTGTGTGTGAGAATGCCGACATTTTTTTCCATTGGAATTCTGTGAGAAAATTCCACATCTGGAATTTTTGCTTATTGAGTAAATTTCGATTTTCGGCCGAAAAAGATAAAAGTTGTGTTTTTCTTAAAAATCTGAGATAAATATACTATTTTATTAGTAAAATTATTAGTTTAAAATATTTCCCATAATTTTATCAATAACGGGAGGAAAAATCTTGTTTTAAAGTGGAATAAATTCAGTATTACGGTTTTCGGTTTTGATGTGGAAGTGCCTTAATAGTACAGATTGCATGCAAACTGGTAACACATCAATCGAACTGCCTTCTGCTGTCAAGTTTAAGTTCGTGTTGGAAGGCAGGCTTGCAGGCAATCTGTACTTGCCAATGTAGCCCCGAGTTAAGCCTGAATTGCCCGGGGATTACTCGAGTCAGTAAAACTGACTATGAGACTAATGCAGCCTCATAAATCCATAAGGGCAGGATTTTTTTTACAGCCTAGTCAGAGCTGTCTTGTTTAAAATCTTGTCATCAGAAAATTTTCAAACGTAAAATTAAAATGGCGGAAACTGAAAAGAAAGTGTAGATACTATGGAAATTTGTGTTTATATTTCTAATCTTTGTGTTTATATTTCCTGACTGAAAAGAGTTTAATATACATTGTAATAGCTATTTCTTAGAAAAAAAATGACGGAATATGCATACAGAAGGATAAATATCTAGACAGCTTGACCCATTTTATAATGAACAGATTAGTCAGTTGAACAAAACGTAAAAAGTTTGTCAGTAAAATTGACAAACGAAATAGTCGTTTCTACCGACTCCTGTAATCACAGGGCGAAAGAGAAAACTGTAAAACTTGTGCCATTCTTTCCTATAGGAAAATGGTAATACGCTCAACCTATTGTTATAAAGTCAATGCAGCACCGCAAGTGTTAGAGTAAGTAAACAAAATTATAGTTGTCTTTACACCAGTAAAATTGATTTCTTTAAAAAAATATAAGATATATATAAAATTCAGCTTTTTTATTGATGCAAACTTACTTAAACTGTGACAACTGGGACGAGGACTTTGCAGCTTTGATGGAGTGCATAGAAAAATTACATTCGGAAAACATTATAATATTAGGAGATCATAATGTAAGAATCGGGGCACAGCAAGAAATATTGCCTGAATTTGGCATTACTAATTTTAATTTTACTGCTATTAGAAAATCTAGAGATAATATGGTCAACCATAGAGGGAGAAGATTTCTAGAACTATGTTAAGAACATGGCTTAATTATCTTAAACGGCCGCACGCCGGGCGACTTAGAAGGCGAATATACATTCATTAGTAATCGGCACCTCGATCAACGACATTGTAGCGGCTACTTATAACCTAACACCATGTATCAAAAAGCTCGAAGTTGTCTCTCAACCATACCCTGATCACCTCCCAGTAAGCTTAGTTTGCTCCTTAAATATCGAAACTAATACCGCGTCCTTAAGTACTGAATTAAAATTATTACCAAAGCTAGAATGCAAAAGCCAAAATGTGAGCCAATATAAAAGTAGATTAGAGCACGCAACTAACATGCTGCCGGACGAAGCGAATACAAATGATCTAATAATTGCAATAAAACAATCTTCAATAAAAATCCAGGGAATGCAGAAAATTTTTAAGGAAAAATGGTTTGATGCGGCTTGTCTTAAAGCAAGGAAAAAATCCTTCAAATGGCTGAACCTATTTAGGAAGCATAATAGCGAGTTCGAAGAAGGCATGTACCTATCGGAAAATAAAAAATTTAAAGATCTCTGCAGAAAGAAAAAAAAGGATTATTTCGAAGAAATTTCTCTTAAATTAGGAACTGCGAAAGATGCCAAGCTCTTCTGGTCCCTAATAAAAGAAATCCGTGGGAGCAGTTTTACAAAAGGGAGCGAAATCACAACAGAAGACTTCAAAAGCTACTTTGAGAAGCTTCTAAATCCACCAATGGCATCTAATGCCATTTTATATGCAGCACCTTACATAGATGATATAATCTTAGATAGTGAAATAACATTAGACGAGCTTCTTACTACTCTGCAGAAAGTTAAAGATAACAAAACACCTGGGCCAGATCGAGTGCCTTATGAATTCTTTAAACATGCCCCTCCAGCTTTTTTAAATAAGCTTGTGAAAATATTTAATAACATATACGGAAGCGGAAATAGCCCAGATAGTTTTTCGAAGTCGATCATATTTCCTATATATAAAAAGGGAGATCCAAACCTTCCAGAAAATTTCAGAGGCATCACATTTATGGACGCGATTGCGAAACTACTAACAGGTATTGTAAACAACAGGCTAGCCTTATGGGAGCAAGAAAAGGGCGTTTTAAATGAGTGTCAAGCTGGGTTCGGCCAGGATATTCCACAATCGACAACATTTTTAATTTATTTAATATTGTTAAGATCAAGCTACATAAAAAAAGGGGAAAGGTTTATGCGTTCTTTGTAGATTTTAGGGCCGCATTCGACACGATTGACAGATCTGCTCTCCCTTATAAACTCTATAAACTTGGAGTATCAACAAAATTTATTAGGTTCCTTCAAAGTATCTATAAAAATACCAGCGCAGAAGTATGGAATGGTGAGAAACTATCTGAACACTTTTATACAAGCTCGGGGCTAAGGCAGGGATGCTCATTAAGCCCTTTATTGTTCTCACTATTTATTAATGACATTGAGGATGATATGGGAGGAGGGGTGAATATTGATGGACTTGTCATTAAAGCACTCTTGTATGCAGATGACTTGGTTTTATTGTCTGAAGACCGGATAGAGTTGCAAGAAATGATATCGAAGCTAGAGGAATACTGTCGATGCTGGAACCTGGTGGTTAATTTAGATAAGTCCAAAATAATGATCTTTCAAAAGGGTGGTGGCAGAAGAACGAATAGGGTGAGATGGGAATTTCAAGGAAAAAATATCGAAGTAGTCAAGACATTTAAATATCTTGGTATCATGTAAGGACCACATAAGTGATCGCTTAAGCGCAGCCAAAGGGATCTTGAACAGCACATGGAATAACTTTATAAGAAACGCAAAAATAAGTCATTCAGCTAAGTATAGGATTTACTCTGCTACCTCAAGGGCAGTATTATGTTATGCTGCTCAAGTATGGGGTTTTGAATATTATGAAGAAGTTGAAAAACTGCAGCGATTCTTTCTAAAAAAACTTTTTGGGTTGCCTAGACAAACGCCCAATTACGTTCTAACTCTAGAAGCAGGATTACCTAATTTATATATATTTACCCTCAAATGTCATTTTGAATATATGCAGAGAGTTTTGAGCTTTTATGCAGAAAACAGACTACCACGAATATTGGCTTTAAAGGCGGTTGATAACAAGATCTACTGGTTTGAGGAATGGTTAAATCTAGCAGAAAAGCACGACGTACAACTTTGTACTACATGGCAAAACGTAGAAAATCTTCCGTCCATTCTCGATACTATTCTAGAAAAAGAGGAACGATGGCATCGGATGAAGGCACTGGAACGAGCGAAGCAGACCGTACGTCATGGATTGTACGATAAGCTTAATTACAGTTTGGGAGAATTTAGCTATTTTAAGGACAACAATTCTATAATGAATATAAAGCTAATTTTGATGTACAGGAGTGGTATGTTACAGCTAAACGCAAGTCCATGGCGCACAGAAGGAAGGTCAATGTGTTCCCTTTGTAACTTGGAAGAGGATGAGGACTTTATGCACTACCTGGCAATATGCCCAGTCTTGAAAGAATTTAGAGTTATATCCTTTGGTAAAACATATCTCACGGAGGGTGAAGCTATCGCCATCCTGAATGGTAACAATTTTGATGAACTTTTACAATACGCAAAACTGGCCTGGAGGTATAGACAGTTATTAATTCAAGAGTTTAATTATTAATATAAGTTCTCCTAAAAATTAATCAGTGTTAAGATTGTAATTGTAGCTCTCGGACTAGTTCTTCTCCTGGGTATATAATATACCTTAAGTTCTTTGTTTTCTTTTTTCCTTGTTTACTAGTAGATACTTGTTTTTATCCTTTTTTCTCTTACATTTAGTTTGCTTTCTTTTCTTTTTAATCTTATTGATATAATTTAAGCAGAGTAGATTGCCAACTCGACAGACGGCCTCGGGGCCATTGTTGTCGTTTATTATATTAATATGACTGTAGATTAAGTAATTGAATTGGGTAAAGATGAAATTGGAAATAAACTTATTATTATTATTTATTATTATTATTATATATATAATATTAGTACGTTTAAATGAATCAAAATATCATGAAAACGCTCATTCAACGCGTAAATTTCAACTTAATTAGATAACGTACTGTATGATAGGCCTAACCCAGACGAGAACTTTTTAGGGAAGGAAGGAATGTCCTTCCTTTGGCATAGACGTGCCATAACAATAATGTTGCGTCGCGTATTCCTTATAAGATTATCGAAATTAATTCTGTGCGTGTTCAATTAAGTCACAGTTTTTGATATAAACAATAACTGTATCACAAATTATTATATTATCACCTCAAATTGCAATTAAGAATCTGTACAGCCATCCTATGAGATATTTCAGGAATTTCGCGATTTCAAAATGGCTTGCTGTAGTATTGGTATGCTGCCCCTGCTCCCGATCGCAACTTGTTAACACGGACTTTTTCCTACCCCCGAGTACTTCTCGCCCGTAAAAAGTGCCAATATCTACGCCAGTGTGGGCTATGGCTAAGGTACTGCAGCCAAGCAAAATTGTTGTGAGCACAAGAGTAGTAAAAAACTCCCACTTCGAATTGAAGCGTGTGTTTTGGGCCATTGGAGACACACGACACACGATGATACACACTCGAGACCGGGAGGGTGATTCTGATCTTTTGTCGTACTATTTAGTCGTGAATTTTGACATGTGTGGTAAATGGAAAATCTACACCTAATAGAGCATTACAAGTGCTTAAATTCGAAATATTATTTTGAATTTGTAATGTGAAGTGTCACTTTCAGTTCATTCTACGTCATGCAAGGGTTGCTGAATAAAGACACGAAAAAAACAGTAGAAAAGTTCATTTCATTTAGTCGTATATTTTGATATTCAGAATTAGAAGATGCAGGAAGATGCAAGATTGCAAAATAAAATGTTATTCTCTTTCAATTTTTTCATTTATAGTTATTTTATATATTTTATATATGAACAAAATCATTTTAATTTAATTGATAAAAACAAAAAAGTAAAAGTATATTAAATTAAAATAAACTCAATGCTGGCAACCCGAATGTTCCGGATGGTATGTATTTCCTTCTTATTTCTAAGAAGAAGAGTATGTGTATATCCACCAATAAGTTTTGAATGCCTTCTTTCTGCTACCTGAAAGAAGAAGAAGCGTAAATTAGTTGTGAAATGCAGTACAAATATCGGGAATTTTAAAGTCGATTATCTCGGAAACTATAACCTTCCGACAAGTTGCGTTTTCATATTTGTGATTTGTAAATGAAAAGGAACTGGTGTGCAAAGTTTGAAGAAATTCGGTGATATTCAGACAAGTAATCTTATGCTTGTTTTTGTAATGTCGGCATTAAAGGCAATGCTATGTTTTCGCCAGCGCATGATGATTGTAATCAAGTCTTCTTGAAGCTCAGGTGCGGCCATTAACGTGTGATTTAACGACACTTCATTGGAAGTCTGACTCGAGGCATCAAATATATTTTTGTAAACATTCTTGATAAAGTTTACGGGTTTCGTCCTAGTCTTCTCTCTAACTGAAGGAGCCTGTTCACCGCTCGAAACCTTGATCATCCTAATAATGGAAGCTGCAGATTGATAAAAGGTAAATGCACCTCATATCTTCCTATGCCAATGATGAGTACGCATGTAAAACTCCTCACACTACTTCAACACAGCTATGTAGAGTAATTAAATCTGACTTATACAGTGGAGATGATTAATTGCTGTTCACAATTTCGGCGAACAGAATCCATCCCAAAAACACCACTTTATTCTGGGTATCGGCTTATTTCCGGTATCAACTGAAACAAGAATATCCCAGTTCCAAACATCAAAAAATCGGAAGCCAATATGATCAAATGCTCATTATTTGGCCGTTGAGTATATTGTCAGTCACAACAAAATTCTTTCCATAATAATTTCCATTTAATTTCAGGTACTCTTTTGCATTCATTAAATATTGAATTTAACTTTTTAGATAAATTTTTGGAATCATATTTTGCGGTTTCTCAAATAATTTTACTATTAATTTTACACATATTTTATATTAATTAAGTCATAGTATTTATTGAATTCTGAACATTTAGTTTGAGTGTAAGTTGGAGTATTGTGCACTTGCTGAAACCGAGCATTAAACAAGAAAAATCATTAACTTTAAACCACCATTATAATTTCCATTACTCTTGGTTTATTTATTGCGTGTTCGCTCGGGCAGAATAGCACTCGTCTGTGCTATAATGGGATATGAATCTTTCTACCAGTTTATTGCGGCTATTTTAAAAACAAAAAACTTTACACAATATGATCCAAGTTAACTGTAGTCAGTCAGTCGCCTCACCTTCGCTGCCTACCCCTAAGGCTGAAATTTGTGTCAGTATGGAATAACACAGGTTACTGAATTTCAGATTGTCCAGTGGCACAGAGGTTTTCATCGAGTGGAAGACCTTCTTCGAATGAATCTGTTTATTTAAAAAAAAATTTAAAATTTTTTTTAATAAATAAAAAAAATTGCTTTTTCTATTTTTCTCAAACTTTTCATTTCTTTCTTCTTTTTTTCATTTTTTCATTTGTTTTTCAAATCACCCAATTTCGCTATTTGGGAGCTGTTGATGAGTCAAACCAAGACTTAAAACTTGTCACCAAAAATTAATGAGTTGTGTGATGAAATAACAAATTAGAACATTTTTTCGATTTTGCTATATACCGGAGAATTCCAAAAAATTCTTTCTTGAACAAAATGAAGTTTAACCCGGTAAATAGTCCAAAACAGTAATCTTTTTATTTATCTACTATTATTATATTATATTATTCTCAAAATTATTCCGTAAACAAATTACCAACCACTTACCACACAAAATTCATAGCGTATTTTGACGTTAGTTTACATACACGAGCGAACTTTTTCAGGTGCACTCTGAAACCGTTCGATTGAACAGGGTTGCCTCCAGAGCGAACCTGGATGTTCAAACGAAAACCACATTAGTTTCGGTGTTGAGTGACGTAGACTCCGTGATTGTTTACGCGTCGAAAATTATGTTGGAAAAATAATCTCTTGTCTACATATATTTTACAAGTGTACATAATGTAGAGAATAAAAAATTGATAGAAAATTCAAATTGGTTTATTACACATCTTTTATTTTTTTATTATTAAGCCAAGTTATTGCCACATCTTGAAGGCTCCCTTTTGGAAAATATCCAATAAAGCTAAGGCTGTGCGACCACCCCCAGCGCATATATGGGAATTGTATTCCATTCTAGGTCTAATGTAGGACTTGTAGAGGAGTGCTAGGTTTGACGGGCTGAAACATCTCTTACATCTTTTCAGAAATCCAAGACATTTCGATGCTTCTTTGGCAACAGAGAATATGTGATCTCTCCAGTTTAGCTTAGTGGAAGTATTAATACCAAGCTTTGTCACGGTTAATCAGAAATTAATGCTCCATCAAAAGAAACGAGAGTGGTTAAATTATGGCCTTGTTTCAATGCGATGAGACAGGTTTGGGTCTTAGAAGCATTAAATTCAACGTGATTCGCTTTGTCCCAAGCAAGGATATTGTTAAGATCGTTATTCAATGGTCTAATCATGCACTCTCGTTTAACAGATGCGGCATTCCCCCTGGAGTCCGCAAAAGTGTGAAAGGAATAAGCGATATCAAGGGTGGTTTCTAATTGGGCTCAAATGAAACAAAAACCATTTACTAATTTTTTAAAAAAATTGTTTAATATCGTTGCACAACACAAATCACTAAATATGTAGTAAGAAAAGGAAATAGACAAAAAAACAACTATACTTTTGCAAGAAATCAAAAAGACAACACAAAAAACCTATTTATAATTTCGAAAATACAATCGCAGAAATATCAAAGCATCCACTTTTTGACTTCCAAGCCTGCTTCGTAGTTTATTGCCAACATAAAACGTTCGCTCAGGCTCTGCGCTGGTCGGAGGGATATACAATATATACTTATATCCTGTTTTTAAGTGATATCCACGAACTCCTCCATTTTTCAACAGGTTCATTTCACGTCTAATACTATTTGCTAACCCTCATTCATTTTGTACTTGTACTTCAGGATCTGGGGATTTCATACTCTTATCAATTTCCAGCTGTAACTTTTCCCTTAATGTCAATTGGGGTTGGGAGGTTTCTGGCCCTAGCTCATCATCGGTTTGTGATCCTGACCTTTCGTCTTCTTCCGTGTCAGCTGTCGACTGTTAAGTCTTTTAACAATACTCTTTATTTGCTTCCTCACTAAAGTCTGTGTAGGATCTGGAAATAAGTCGTGCCATTCCAAATCCGATAACAACTGATTTTCATCATCTTTTCGTGGATTTTGTAAATAATTCAACGCACCAATTAAATCGTCACTTCGTCGTTGCTTTATACTTTCCACTAAGGATGTTTTCATTATTTTGCAAATGCTGAGTTTTTACTAAACAGTCTAGACTGTTGATTTACAAGAAATTTCAAAGCGGCATCAGCTGTGCATAAATTAGCATCTCGCCGACAGATTGCTTCTAATATCAATTTAATTGGGGTCAGCACATCAACAATTTTATTTACCAATTCAAAATCAACATCTTCTAAACGAATTCGAAGGTTGAGATCTGTAAGAGCTTTTTGAATGCAGGGTTTTAAAAGATAAAATCGCTCCAGCATTGTTGTTGTATTCCAACTGGTATTAGAGTCCAAAAGAAGTGACAGCTCTTTTCCATGCTCAATTTTCACACATTTTTGAAGTAATGTTTCATATTTCAATAGTGAAATACACCACAAATTTGCGGATTTTCTTTATAAGATCAATAATATTTTCATCTTGTGTTAACTCTGGTATGTGTTCTCCTCGCGCAACATCGTTTTGTGACATTAAGATTTAACCTGATTCTGGACAGTCTAAGTCTTCTAAATGGGCAGCATAATCGCTGTCGTTCCACGGAAATATCAAATTTACTTAGACTTCAATATACGAAGACAAATTTCAGCCATACTTCCATAAATAGGAGGAAGTACTAAGCTCCAACATTTATTATATAAATGAACGTTGACAGCCATGTATCGCTTATTGGAAGCGAAAGTTGTTCTGTTGATAATTGTAGAAATAACACCAATGCTACTAAATTATTGGAAAATCCGTATGGTATTTGCTGAAAAACCAACAATGCAAGAAAGCCTCTGAAGAAAAGAAAGTTCAAAAATTCTGATGAACACCTATGTCGCTGCCTTATCTGTATATATGCGAGCAAAGCCACTGAATAAGCGAATGCTATTTTGTCGACAATTGTAGAAATAATGCCAATGCTACTAAAGCAGTTCAATAGAACTAAAGCCACTCAGCAGTGGAAGGCATATGAAAGAGCTCTAAACGAAAACAATAATGAGCTCAGGAGATCCAAAAGAGAGAGCTGGAGAAACTGCTAGGAAAAATTTAGAGTACCTGAAAAGTCTCGCGACTCCAAAAAACATTCTCCAAGGATCTGAACAACAGCAGTCTGCTTGGTTCTGAAGTCCTAGTCGCATCTACTCTTAACAATAAAAATAACATTACTAAATTACTGGCAAAATCCTGATGGTATTTGCTGAAAACCCAACAATGCAACAAAGCCTCTGAAGAAGGAAATGTTCAAAAATTCTGATGAAAACCTCTGTCGCTGTCTTATGTGTATGGTTGTGCCTTTAGCAAAGCTTCTGAGGAAGCGGATGCCGCAACCTAAGGCGAAACTGCAAGTTTCCAAACTACTGGCCTTTTCAGACACACGGTTTCACAGTGAATGCCTTTCAAAGCCTTTTCAAATATCGCTATACAGCTTGCTTGTATTCTGTATTTATCCGTAAATACTGGACTGGCATTTTCTGATAAGAATTCAAACAATTTCGCGATTTTCACATGAATCACTAAATTACACAAGTCGCTTATTGCGAGTACGATTTTCCTGGAATTCTTCGACGGAAATCAACCAGTACCCGAAATAAAATGCACGCGAATGTCGCTTATTCGCTGTTCCGTTGCCTTGCTGGTTGATGTAAATTTCGTTTGAATATTTTCCGAAAGCCATATGTATGCACAGGTGCTATTTTCTTGAATTTATTGGTGGCGTATATATGTAGTTGGGCGCCAGATTGTAGGAATCATGGTTGAATAAAAGTTTGTTGTATATAATAATCCACTTTATTCCTAACTGCTAAAACTTACAGAAATTGTGAATAAATTTTAGTCGTGTTGGCTAATTTATAGGTCTTTCTCCTATAGTCTGAAAGCAATCTTCCAACGATTGAAATGTCGAATGGTGGGGCACTGTACGGTGGCTGTGATTGGGTTGGCGATATTGTTAGCATATTGGCGTGCTAATTTTTACAGCACAGTGGCATGCTACAAAAGTAGGTCTAGTTTCGGAAATTAGAAAAGAAGCGAAATCGCGCAGTTCCTCGAAGGGTTTGTATACAAAAATGTCAGAATGTACAAAAATTTCACACAATTGTTTACAACTTACAAAAATCTATCCGCCTAAGCCAGAATTATCAAAATAGCACGAAATTCCAAAATTCATATCTAATAAGAATATTAACAAATGAAATGAAACGAAATAACAGATTCATCAATTAATTAAATGACTTTTGATACAAAATGCCTAGGCCAGCAACTGCCTCGCTAGGTCGCCCAAGAATTAACTTCTCATATTTGTCGGTATTATTTGATGACACGCCTACAATTTCCAAAACATCTTTGGGTTATAATTAAAACTCCATTCATCCTATATGGGAGCTGTCTTTCTCACCAGTACGTAATTAATTGGGGGGTGGGTTGGAGCAGAATTAATTTTCCTCTCAACGCATTTCTACTTATTGTTTGTGCGGTCTTCATATTTTAATTGAATCAAATATCTTGAATTGCCTCGCAGCAAAGCCTGCAGGGTACCGTCTTGGATGTGTGGAATATGAATCCGTTCATATGATTGTAGGCTATGTACATAGATTAAAGCTGGGTAGAGGATGTTTTTTTCAATTTTGTGATTTTTTTTTTCTTAGCTTTACATCTTCACCCACATAAGTTATGAGAGTGTGTGCAGTTCTACTTCAACATATCTTCCACTTTTGATTATTTATTGAACTTGGTACTTAGAAAACCAAAATATAAAATTTATCTTGGGAGCAGTAACTTATGCAAACGAGGTTAAGATCTTCAAATCTGTTTTTATTCCGTCCGATAAATCCTTAGTTTATGATTTGTTGATCACACATTTATGCCTAGTAAGATATTCAATTACGTAAGTAACATCAATGGCCATCAATAAGTGTATGGTAATGGCATCGTACCTGCTCTGTTATTCTACACATTTTTCATCTGATTAAAAGAAAAATTAGAAAGAACTTCACAAAGATCAATTAAGAAGGAGTTGGTGAGTGTGAGCAGAATATTTAGCATAGCTGCATCTACCGTACAGAGACTGCAAAAAATGCCTAATAATTCTTGATTTTGAGCAGTGTTGTTCTTCTATGCGTAGACTTTCATTGTCATTTAGTGTAGACAATGTAGACTTTGTATTTTGTCGAAAACAAAACTGTTAGTTAGTACCTGAAGTTGTTTCTTATTCTTATACAAATAATTAAAATAAATTTAAGGCAACCTATATGTATAATTATAATATATGCCTGGCAGGCTGAAAAATAAAGCTTTCGATTAACTCGGATTCGTTCTCGAAACATCAACAATTTTTGATTTAAAGAAGAATTGTACGGAACGGGAATATAAGATTGGGATAGATTTCAAGGGAAAACTTCATTATTCGAAAATCTATACGGTATAAAAAAAATCATTAGCTTTTTGGAATATGGCAGCAATGCATCACCCATTTCTGTCTCAGTTAACCATAAAACTATTGCAGATTCCAGTATCATCTGCCCAAATAGAAGATTTCTTTAAAGCTGTTCACATATTCGTTCTCCAAGCAGAAATCGGTTAGCTTTTCAAAAATCTAAACGATTGCTCAATATTTATTATTCTCCTAGAATTAGGCATGATATAGACAATGAAAGTGGTGATAATTCTGATTAATTTTTATTAATATGAAAAAAATTTCTTAATTTAAATTGCTGGTGTAATTATAGCTAAGTTACGCATATACATACTTCTATATACTTTTCTCTTTATGTTTATTATCCGAATTATACACGTCACGTAGGTTGAAACAATTGTGGTAGCAAAAAAGCCGTCACTGCATAAAAATAAATTTTATTTCAATAAACACATTAAAAAAAAATCAAAATTTGCATTTGTTTTTTTTTTTTTTTTTTTTTTTTTTTTTTGTAATAAAAACGTAGCCTTGCGAGCTTGAAGCAGCTCAATGCGGTAAGGCTGAAATATAATGAATGCGACGCGCATTTGTCGACGCCAAAATAATTTTCGAATATATGTTACGACATTAGGGCACAGCAAATGCAGCAACACAATAATATCTTTGTCAAAAAGTAGAACAAATTTCTGAAATTGTCGTTATGCAGTACGACATTTGAGTTTGACAGTTCGTGTATTGCGGAGCAAAAGTAAATATAATATAAAAACGAGTTTTGAAGAAAAATTGGGGGTAATTTTTGAGGAAAAATGATATCTTGTATAATAAAAGTACGAAAGCTTTTAAAAACATTAACAGAAAGGATAATATGTGGAAAGAGATTTCGAAAAAAATACAAGTTGATGGTGACTACCTCATTTTACGGTAACTTTTAGTACTGCATTCAGAGCAAAAATGCCGCAGTAGATCCAGAAGCTTGCGCGACTAGTATTCGCGAGAAATGCGGCCAAAGAATGCTCCTTCTGGCAGTGTTACAAGAGCTCCATAAAGCCTTGGAAATATCTGGGATTACTGTCAATTTTAAAGAAAAGCATCGCACCGCGAAAGTAAGTATTTATGTTTAGTTTTACATCTTGCAGAGTATAATATACCATTCATTCTTGCAGGTCGATTCCAGATGACAGTCAGTTCTTCGATGCATTGGGTGAGGAAAATGCAGTTCTTCTTGATTGGTAATATGGTATTCCCGAGGATGATTTCATTTTTGAGAAGTCAAGTACTCTTTGTGAATCTCCCCTTAACATTCCTTCATTCTCTTCAACAACAGTAGGAAATTTCAGAGCTCGAGGTAAGAACAAATGTCTACCCAGAAGGAGGAGACTTCTGCAAGAGGTACTTCTTAACGAAGACCTCAAAACTTAGGAAATAATGAACAATATAGCGACCTCCTGATGGAATTGTTAGAAGAAGTTAAGAATAGTTCAGATAAGGAAAACAAACTTCATGCATTTTTTAAAACAATATCCATAATTTTAAAACATTTCAAGTTATCCTCTTACGAATTTCAAAGCAATACGCTATCATTCTTGAGGCAAGAGCGTCAGAAATGTAAAAGATGAAATGTCAACTTACGTGAAAAAAAACCCATTGGCTTATACCTAGTATAATTGTGTTAATTTTGGTGCCCTTATTATATTTTGTTTGTGGTCCATGAAGTGCAATAACTTCTATTTTAAAATCAATATTTTTGCACGACCTACATTAGTGGGCTAAAACCAAAGTCAAGCACAACAAAAGAATCTCCCCACGATATATTTAATCCAATTCTCGAAACAATTCCCACGCTTTTTCCTTCAACAAAAACAACTCAATTCAACTCGACTCATTTCTAATGGTAACGCAACAACGCCTAATAATATCAGCGCCCGAAAACTATGGCCTGCCCCTGCACTTACGAATGTACATATATATATATATATCCATATAAATTTTTTGTATATAATACGTTATGTATAATGGTAATGTAAAGCCTTTTTCACCAAATATTTACAAGCTTGGATATCAGGACCTCGCTATATAAACGGGAGGATTTCAACGATTTTCGTCTTTTGCGATTCAGATGTTTGGAGAGACTCAACATAGGAAATTGTTATTGAATTTAGTGTTTTTTTAACTATTTGTAAAATTTGAAATAAAATTGCCTTTAACTCTACAATATAACATTTTTATTACATTTCAAGATACATATACATATAAAAAGTTTGTCTTTTTAATCATCGTACGAAATTAACTATAAATTACTGTATAGATAATCTCACAATTTGTTTTCGTAACTGAAATACACCTCCTTTCGCATTATAGGATGAAAACAAATTTGAGTTTTCTAAAGGGGTAGTTTCTCACCGCCACAATCCCCGTAACAGTTCGTCAGCAACATATTTCTCTCCATAATTATCAGGACAATAGTTATGGTCATTTAACTTAAGAAAGTTGTGTTCGACAACAACAACTTTTATAATTTTGTCCACGTTTTCCGATACACAATCAATGTCAATACGCATCACTCTCAGCCATCTAGCAGCCATAATCCCTAAAGGGGTTTCGATTGTCACAAGAGCTCTAGAAGTTCTTTTATTAAAATGTACTAATTTTGGTGATAAGTCCTTTCCTGAAAGAGGATCTCGTAAAACATCATTTATTTTTTAGTTTAAGTATGGTCTTAGAGGAAATGCCGCATCACCAGTCAAGTAAATGGTAATTTAATAGTGAAATTTGGCAGTTCAGCCTCAGTTGGTTTTTGCGGTATCCCGTCCATCAACTTTCCAAAACCACTTTGACTGAATATTCTCCCGGCGCTTTGACTGCCATAGGCGCCGATATCAGCAGCAGTGAAAGTATATTTTGCATTACATACAGCCATAAGATCAACACTGTGACCTTTGTAGTAAGGTAGTAAGGTATATATATATATATATCTATATAATTTATATAAATAATATATATATATATATATATATAAATTATTTATATATTATTTTTAATTATATAATAATTAAAAATAATATTAAAAAATTTCATATTTATATACATATATTAATACATTTAATATAAATTATTTATATATATATATATATAATATATTTAAGATAATATATATATATATATAAATAATTTATATATATATATATATCTATATAATTTATATAAATAATATATATATATATATAAATTATTTATATATTATTTTTAATTATATAATAATTAAAAATAATATTAAAAAATTTCATATTTATATATGGCAGGTCAGCTCGATGGGCACTACAACTTCAGCCCAATAATATCCAGATAAAGTACATAACCGGACGTACAAATGTGGTCGCTGATGCACTATCACGTCCACCTTGCGAGACAGAAAACTCAGAGGTCCGCGGCATATGTAGTGTAACTATAGATCTACCAGGTCGTGGTGCTAATCAGACACATGATGAAGCGACAGCAGGACATTACGGGTTTCAACGGACTTATAATCGCATCGCCAGCTGCTATTATTGGACAGGAATGCGAAAGTACATTAATGACTATATCAGAAGCTGCCCTCACTGTCAACGATACAAGGCTAGCAACAAGAAGCCAGCAGGACTCTTGCAGACTACAGTCAGTAGCCAAATGTTTGAAACCTTATCATTCGACTTATTTGGACCTTTGCGCGTATCTGAAGACAATAAGACGTGGATATTTTGTGTGGAGGACAATGCTTCCAGGTGGATCGAGCGTTTTGCACTAGAGAAAGCTACCGCTGATGTTTGTGCGAGAATACTTATCGACGAGATTTTCTTGAGGTACGGTTTGCCACGGCGAGTAGTGAGCGACAATGCGACACAATTTGTTAGTGCTGTCATGAACAAAGTCATGTTTTGTCTTGGTGTACACCATTCATTTACATCAGTATACCATACAGAGGCAAATCCGGTTGAACAGAAGAATTGAGATTTGAAGGCGCAGCTGTCTATACTGGTAGCAGGTAATCATAGAGATTGGCCAGACAAGCTTCCAGCTATAAGATTCTCTATGAACTCAGCCTACAATGAAAATACTGGCTGTTGATCCGCGTATTTAACTTTCGGACGCGAATTAAGAACTCCCAAAGACGTATTTGATGACTTGAAGACCATATTTAGTGCTACGCTATTTTGCAAAGTACCTCCTTTTAGAAAATCAAAATCCGTAAACAAATAAACAAAACATTCCTGTCAAACCCAAATTAACTATCGAGTCATCCTTTTTCTTCTTAGAACAATCCCAAATAGAAAAGGTCTGCTTACGTCTTGTTCCAGCTGAAATGAAAAAAGGAAAATTAATATAATCCAAGTCTGTTATCGTGGTAATGATCCTAGTTGCCGCGTGTCCACTGGTTTTGAGCTCCCACATATAATACCAGCGTAACAACCTGGATTGCAAACGTTACCGGAAAACCTTGTCGTATCTTGTAACAACGTGCATTAAACCATTCACGGCAAACGCTGACGTAAATAATGCATCCTTCCACCATGATGAAAAGAGGATGCCATCCTATTACCAGCAGAAATCTGAGATAGTACCATGATATGTAGAGAGCTTCTGGCTGGCTATATAATAACAGTGGGTGCACGCCAACTGGGCAACTATTTGCGCAAATAGTAATGTACACATTTCTGCTACGATAAACGGCTTTTATTCGTTACCTTCAATAAACTCGCACGAATTTTAAGTATATGTACATTTGTGCCGGCTTAGTACTTTGCCAAATTAAATTATGGTGCTAATTAAAATTTTATTACGCAATTGTATTACGCAAGTATTAAAGCAAATAAAGAAAAAGACAATAAAAATTGAACAAATAAAATGCCAAAGATAAATGGAAATTAAAGAATCGTGTTGATCCAAAGCACAGCGCAGTCTTGAGGGGTTGTCTTCGACCAACTTAAAAGGATGGCAGAAGTAAAATTAGAATAAAATGGAGAATGCACAGATGTTAGGGGTCTCACGGCGACCAAAAAATGAATAAAATGAATTAAAAAAAATGAATTGAACTAAATTAAAAAATTAAATACACAATAAACTATGTTATCTAATGAATTAAAACATACACAAGATAACAGGTGTAGGGTTGTAGGCAAGTCACCATACAACGCATGCAAACAATAACAAACTGAAACTTAATAAACTTTATCCTCAGCAACAATAAAGCATTGAAATTATTTGAAATACATATGCAAGGGCATACAGCAAACCCCTTTTGTAACAAATTCAGGGACATCTAGCTGAGCAATTAGCAAAAAACAACTCACCTTGACAGGTATCCACGGCATTTCCAAAAAGGGTAATTTTCACACAAACTACATATAATTTTATAAAACCATTTACCAACATTTGTTATGATGCATAATTCCCACGATGATCATTCATAAGGCACCTAAAATGCACCATTTAACAAAGAATTTAACATTTTTTCACTGGCACGCGGTTAACAGTACGAGTATAAACAGATACGTGAACTTCATATTTTCGCGACGTTTAAAATGTCACCCCTGGGTAAAAAGAGACCCCGAATCGAATGTGCGCGTTCGCTTTCGATATTTTTCACTCATTAAAGACTAATTCATTCTGGAATTTACCTTTACTGCAATGTGTGCGAAAGAGACACAAAGGTGTAAAAGGGACAAGAATGAAAATGAATTCTTAGAGGAATTAATTAAAATGAAATCAAACATGGCGAAACGATAAGTTATGCTAAAATTTAGTAAACTTATCATAATTCCTCGAAATTAAAATGTACTTCTATGGGTAATATGTCAAAAAATCCACCTTGGAATTTGACATTAATTCACAATAACCCTCTAAACATTTGAGAGTATACACCTAAAGTGAAACGAAAACGTGAACTTTACGAACCGCGTTTTACTAATACACCCACGGCTCTATAGTACATGAACACTATAATCACAGCGTAACTCCAGAGCGAACCTGGATGTTCAAACGAAAACCACATTAGTTTCGGTGTTGAGTGACGTAGACTCCGTGATTGTTTACGCGTCGAAAATTATGTTGGAAAAATAATCTCTTGTCTACATATATTTTACAAGTGTACATAATGTAGAGAATAAAAAATTGATAGAAAATTCAAATTGGTTTATTACACATCTTTTATTTTTTTATTATTAAGCCAAGTTATTGCCACATCTTGAAGGCTCCCTTTTGGAAAATATCCAATAAAGCTAAGGCTGTGCGACCACCCCCCAGCGCATATATGGGAATTGTATTCCATTCTAGGTCTAATGTAGGACTTGTAGAGGAGTGCTAGGTTTGACGGGCTGAAACATCTCTTACATCTTTTCAGAAATCCAAGACATTTCGATGCTTCTTTGGCAACAGAGAATATGTGATCTCTCCAGTTTAGCTTAGTGGAAGTATTAATACCAAGCTTTGTCACGGTTAATCAGAAATTAATGCTCCATCAAAAGAAACGAGAGTGGTTAAATTATGGCCTTGTTTCAATGCGATGAGACAGGTTTGGGTCTTAGAAGCATTAAATTCAACGTGATTCGCTTTGTCCCAAGCAAGGATATTGTTAAGATCGTTATTCAATGGTCTAATCATGCACTCTCGTTTAACAGATGCGGCATTCCCCCTGGAGTCCGCAAAAGTGTGAAAGGAATAAGCGATATCAAGGGTGGTTTCTAATTGGGCTCAAATGAAACAAAAACCATTTACTAATTTTTTAAAAAAATTGTTTAATATCGTTGCACAACACAAATCACTAAATATGTAGTAAGAAAAGGAAATAGACAAAAAAACAACTATACTTTTGCAAGAAATCAAAAAGACAACACAAAAAACCTATTTATAATTTCGAAAATACAATCGCAGAAATATCAAAGCATCCACTTTTTGACTTCCAAGCCTGCTTCGTAGTTTATTGCCAACATAAAACGTTTCGCTCAGGCTCTGCGCTGGTCGGAGGGATATACAATATATACTATATCCTGTTTTTAAGTGATATCCACGAACTCCACCATTTTTCAACAGGTTCATTTCACGTCTAATACTATTTGCTAACCTCATTCATTTTGTACTTGTACTTCAGGATCTGGGGATTTCATACTCTATCATCAATTTCCAGCTGTAACTTTTCCTTAATGTCAATTGGGGTTGGGAGGTTTCTGGCCTAGCTCATCATCGGTTTGTGATCCTGACCTTTCGTCTTCTTCCGTGTCAGCTGTCGACTGTTAAGTCTTTTAACAATACTCTTTATTTGCTTCCTCACTAAAGTCTGGTGTAGGATCTGGAAATAAGGTCGTGCCATTCCAAATCCGATAACAACTGATTTTCATCATCTTTTCGTGGATTTTGTAATAATTCAACGCAACAAATTAAATCGTCACTTTCGGTCGTTGCTTTATACTTTCCACTAAGGATGTTTTCATTATTTTGCAAATGCTGAGTTTTTACTAAACAGTCCTAGACTGTTGATTTACAAGAAATTTCAAAGCGGCATCAGCTGTGCATAAATTAGCATCTCGCCGACAGATTGCTTCTAATATCAATTTAATTGGGGTCAGCACATCAACAATTTTATTTACCAATTCAAAATCAACATCTTCTAAACGAATTCGAAGGTTGAGATCTGTAAGAGCTTTTTGAATGCAGGGTTTTAAAAGATAAAATCGCTCCAGCATTGTTGTTGTATTCCAACTGGTATTAGAGTCCAAAAGAAGTGACAGCTCATTTTCCATGCTCAATTTTCACACATTTTTGAAGTAATGTTTCATATTTCAATAGTGAAATACACCACAAATTTGCGGATTTTTCTTTATAAGATCAATAATATTTTCATCTTGTGTTAACTCTGGTATGTGTTCTCATCGCGCAACATCGTTTTGTGACATTAAGATTTAACCTGATTCTGGACAGTCTAAGTCTTCTAAATGGTCAGCATAATCGCTGTCGTTCCACGGAAATATCAAATTTACTTAGACTTCAATATACGAAGACAAATTTCAGCCATACTTCCATAAATAGGAGGAAGTACTAAGCTCCAACATTTATTATATAAATGAACGTTGACAGCCATGTATCGCTTATTGGAAGCGAAAGTTGTTCTGTTGATAATTGTAGAAATAACACCAATGCTACTAAATTATTGGAAAATCCGTATGGTATTTGCTGAAAAACCAACAATGCAAGAAAGCCTCTGAAGAAAGAAAGTTCAAAAATTCTGATGAACACCTATGTCGCTGCCTTATCTGTATATATGCGAGCAAAGCCACTGAATAAGCGAATGCTATTTTGTCGACAATTGTAGAAATAATGCCAATGCTACTAAAGCAGTTCAATAGAACTAAAGCCACTCAGCAGTGGAAGGCATATGAAAGAGCTCTAAACGAAAACA